>CM076901.1:10623695-11223695 GCA_039519145.1 Kokia cookei | reverse complement strand
CCTTATTAAAACATAATATTTAAATCATTTCATGCATTTAAGTCATTTTTGGAAAATTTATGAGATTACCCCTAACATTTCATTTTTATTCAATTTAGTCCTTAGACGTTAAACATGCAAAATAACCATTTCCACTTCAACCTCATGCCAGCCAAATATATTTGGGTATTTTCCCAACTCCTACATGCAATTTATTTCACACCAAGTACATACAATTTCATCATTTTAATATTTTAGTCCTTAAACCTTAAATTCATAAAAAAATCACTTTATAAAAACACCAAACCCAACCACCAAGCTTTCAAATCTACCTTAAACATTAAAAAACAAGCACATTCATCAATGGTAAAATTTATAACATTTGAAAAATTCACAAACTAGTCCTCGAGTTAGCTAGATTAAGTTAATACGAACTAAAAAACATAAAAATTACTAAAAACGAACATGATTTGCTTACCCATGTAACACCTAAAAACCCGTTAGGGTCCCAAGCTATTACAACCCAAATCAAAGCTTCAAGAAGATGAAAATGGAAACCCTAGTTTCCTTCTTTTGATCGTGGAAGAAAGAAAGAGAAAGAGATGATGAAATTATCATCTTTATTTCTTTTAATTTAATTTATATAGTTTGGTTTTTTTTTTTGTAAATTTTATGATTTTCATCATTAAACTTAATTAACCTTTTTAACTTTAATTAATCCCCATTATAATCAATATATATCATAACTTCCACTACTTAACTTCAATTAGTTAATTTTTTCATTTGGTCCCTCTATTTAATCAAACTCTACTTTCGTAACATTTACAGTTTAGTCCTTTTTACTTAATTAACTATCTAAACTATAAAATTTCTTTACCAAAACTTAATATAACTCCAAGGACATCATAAATAATAAATAATTAATATTTATAACTTGACTCGTTGGAGTTGTGATCCCGAAATCACTATTTCTAATACCATTGAAAATCGAGCTGTAACAATGATAAAAGAATTACCATTTTTAGATTAGTTGAAAAAGGAGTGTTTGTCAATATGGTGGCACCAAATTAAATGTTTTTCAACTTTTGGTCTATTTGATTGTTAGATCTGACCCATTTGAAATTAAATTTAAATAATCCTTAAAAAAGATAAGAATAACAAAAATATAACCTTCCCATTTATTATTATTATTATTATTAAAAAATAAAATTAAAAAATTATATAAAATTCTTATTTAAATTACTCAAATATATCCCTCAAAAAATTTGGTCAAGTTTATCTAAATTTAAATATGTTAGGGAATGAATTGAAAATGTTTGAATAAGAATTCAAATAAGAATTTAAATAAGAATATATTTGAGGAAATTTAAATAAGAATTTTATATAATTTTTTAATTTTATTGTTTAATAATAATAATAATAATAATAAATGGGAAGGTTTTATTTGGGTAATTTAAATAAGAATATATTTGAGGAAATTTAAATAAGAATTTTATATAATTTTTTAAGTTTATTGTTTAATAATAATAATAAATGGGAAGGTTCTATTTGGATAATTTAAATAAGAATTTTACATATTTAAAATTAGATAAACTTGATGAAATTTTTTGAGGGATATATTTGGGTAATTTAAATAAGAATTTTATATAATTTTTTAAGTTTATTGTTTTAAAAAATAAAAAAAAATAGAAAGGTTTATCTTTGTTATTCTTATTTTTAAGGGCTATTTAAATTTAATTTCAAAAGGAAACAAACTTAACATGTAAATAGATCAAAAGTTAAAAGCATCCAATTTGGTAACGCCATGCTAACAGGTGACACCTCTTTCTCAGTCAATCTAAAAATGGTAATTACTTCGTCATGTCCCTGAACGTTTTATATAATCACATTTCAATTCGGTACCGTCAATTTATCAGGCAACACCACTAAAAATTATTTTTTTTAAAAATACAATCATTGGGCAATGATGGGGGGTCGATACCGCCATCATGTTTGGCAAAACTGGAAAATATTGTAGAAATCGATTCATTTACGTACATGATTTTTAAGTTGGGTCATTTTCGTAATTAATCAAAATATTTTGGTTACTTTTATAAAAAAAAACCTTGTATCCCTAGATTGATCTGTATGTTTCTTTCCAATGTCAAACCAAAAGCATCAATTATAAGGTTTTTTTTCGAAATTGACCTAAAAATTGATTAATTACGAAAATGACTCAAGTGCAAAAATTTGTACAAAACAACCCATTTTCTACAGTGACTCAGTGTCGTCATTCCCATTGACAAAACCACCCCTCATCATTACCCACTGATTGTCGATTTTAAAAAAATAAATTTTTTGTGTCGTCATTCACATTAGCGACACCAATATGTATTTTTCTACATACCCGTTAAAAATACAGTTACTCTGGGGAAAAATAAAAAATAAAAAATAATATTTTAATGGGTATTCGTCATTCTTTTTGGTAGCACCAGATAATTTTAAAAATAATGTTTATGTTATTTCATATATCTAGTTTATGAAACTTTAGTGTTGTTTGTATTGTCTTTATGAATTGTATTGGACTTGTTGAATTGTAATTTTAATTTATTTTTTTCAATTCATCATGTGTTATAACTTTATAAAGTGTCTACCTTCTAATTCATAATATTGAACCTAAATTTAATTGCATTTTATTTTCTTAAGATAGTTATGTCATGCTTTTCAAAATCAACAGTAACTTCTTCTCAAAATTCTTGAGGAACCAAAAGGAAATTGGTTCTAGAAAAAGATGTTGCATTGGTTGTCTGTATGTTCGACTCTCACAATGTTGGACTTTAACGTAAATACTAGATGGAAGGTCGGTTATTTAAATGAGCTAAAAAGAATGTTAGAAAAAGTTTTACCTCATGCTATGTTGAAGGCTAGACCTAATCTTGAATCGATGATTAGGACATTGAATAGGGAATGAGCAATCGTTTACGACATGCTCATAGGAAAATACAATAGCGACTTTGGTTGGGACATGCAAATGCTTGTTGCTGAAGAAGTGTGGAACTCATATATAAGTGTAAGAATTATTTCTTGTTTTTATTATCTTGTTTTGACCAAACTTATATCTAATGTGGATTCGTTCTTCTTTTTTTATAGAGTCATAAAGAAGTCGATCAATGTAGACATTGCAGTTTCCCTTATTATGATCAACTTACTTCCATATATGCAAAATATCAAGTCACTAAGAAAGATGCTTAAACAATTGCTAATATTATCAAGGAAATAAATGCTGAGGATGTAGCTACTACAAATAATCCTAAAGAAGGAAGCAATGCCCATGGATGCGAAGCTGATGTTTCTTTGGATGAGATGGATGTTTCGGTTACACAATCGCAATCGTCGAAACCAAATCAAGTTGATTCCACATTTTCAAATAAGAAGAAAAATTTTGATTTAAGTGAACAAATTTCTTCTACTTCACTTATTGATGCTGTCACGTTATTAGGGGAAAACATACAAACTACTGGCATTGAATTAAGTAGGAGCATTGCCTCTGAAGTGCTACTTCAAGAAAAGTCAAAATACACATTCAAGAAAATGCCCAAAAATTATATTTGGCTTTAGGTGAAATAAAAGGATTAACTGAGGATGAGCGCTTTCTTGCGTAGACCAAAATCCAGACTATTCGACGCAAATGCTCGTTTTCTTAAGTATACCTTCTTTTGTGCGATTGGAATGGGTGAGAAGATTTATTTCTACTGATTAAAAATCACGATAGTGTTGGTGATGTTTTGGTAAGTTTTTGGATATGTAATATTTGGATAGTATAATGACACGATAGAATGTCACCTAGTGTTGAAACTTTTTTATGCTATAAAGTTTAACATATACTTTATGACATATAAACTAATGACATCATGTAACTTTTTGTTAATGTATGAACATTATGTTTGGATGTAAAATATAATTCTCAAGCTATTTATTACTTCTAATATTTTTCTTTTTAGTTTAGATGATAATTAAATTATTTGTTTCGTTAATGATATTTTAGCACATTAAATATGCATTGCAATTGAAAAATAATAAAGTAAGTTCTATATTATTTTTCTAATATTATATATTATTATTTTTATTAATGCATATGTTAACAATAATTATATTAAGAATGCTATTAAATTATATTTAATAAGAATCTTATTAAAATTTAATAACAATAACAACAATCATCTACCTAAAAAAAAATTATGCTAAAGATACTCTGGTCATTTAAGTTTTTTCCTTATACTAATACAACATATATTCTATTCAACAAAACACAAGATTACTATTACAATTCTATTCTATTTCATTTAACCAAACAATTGAATAAATGATTATAGTTATATTCTATTACAACTTTATTCTATTATAGTGAATCAAATGTAGTATAATTTGTTTCCTGTTTTCTCCCCTACAACTAATCCCAAAAATTTCTCTTTCTTTCATCTCTTCAAAAGAAAAAAAAAAAAATCAATTACTTCAACATATACTAATCTTCCACCGAGTATGGATATATATATAGTCTTTTCGTGCTATCACACAATCTAGTGGCACCAAAAAAAGAAAAAATCTGACGCGAGTGTCGCCAACGACAATGGCAGCACAAAAAAGTATACATATATTTTTTTATTTTTTTGAAAACACGTTTTTTATTTGAAACGTTTTTTAAAAAAATTATCTGATGCAGCCAAAGAGAACTGCGTCACCCATTAAAATATATTTTTCCTTTTTTCTTTTTACTCTAGAATACATGTATTTTTAACAGGTATGTAAAAAAACACATTCTAATGCCGCCAATGGGAATGTCTGTACAAAAAATATTTTTTTTAAATTAATAATCATTGGATAATGATGAGAGGTGATGTCATCGTTCTCGAGTCATTGTAAGAAATGAGCGCCTATGTCATTTTCATAATTAATCAAATATTTTAGATTAATTTAAAAAAAAACCCAATTATAAATTTTATTCCAGTTTAAATTTTGATTTGTTTTATCAACACTTGAATATTTCGAGTTGTTTCGCTCGTTCCAACTAAAATATTATTTACATGTCGATAAAATACTATGCACTTTAATAAAATCTAAATAAAATCAAAATAGAGATGAAGCCCAATAAGACCAAAGCTTGTTAGAGAGAGAAGTGGATGTCTATGGTGGGATACTTTGCTCTTGCACACTATCATTGACATCATTCTCTCAAATAATCAACATTTTCAAATCGAATTAGTGGTTAAACCAATCAAATTATTGATTTATCAATTTAGACAGTTTGATTAAATAAATTATTAAAAATATTAAAAAATAATTGGTCGATTTTTTAATTTAACTCATACTAGATTACGATTGAACTAATTTAGTACCGATCCGATTCACATAACCATGCAAATAACTCCCTCCCCTCTTTAGTTAATTTAAAGAAAAAGAAAAAAAAAATGGGATTTTCTAAAGGTGACCGTGACTGACTTACCTGTTTAGTTAATGAGAAATGCGACTCTTTCTGAAAGGAGTTGGTTTGGGCTTTTTACTAATGGGCCGTGGAGAGTTATTTTTTCTTTATAACAGAAGTTGTGGATGAGTAGAGAAGAAAAACATTAACAATGCTTTCATCTTTTATCAAATTTTAGATTAAATTTTGAAGGTTAAAATATATTTTTATATTTTTATTTTTAAGAATTTAATTTATTTATTTTTTAATTTAAATTTTTAAATATAATTGTTAACACCATTAATTTTTTCTATTAAATTCACTGGAGTATATTTTAAATAAAATATTATAAAAAAATAGGGACAAAATAAATCTTAATTTTAAACATTGTAAGAGACAAAATAAATTATATTTGATTATTTTCCGGTAAAGTGAACAGGAAAAGTGAGATACGTGTCAAGATTGGAGATCTTATATTTTATTAGAATTAAGTAATCATTTTTAAAATTCGGAGATTGATTAGAATTAATAAGTTGAAGATGGTACACTTTATTTAAATTAATATGTATTAATTTCAATAAAAAAATGATATTGCTATCAGTACTAAACTGAATGTCTGTTCGAAATCTGAGGAGGATTTGAACATAAATATTAGATTCGAAAAATAATTTTCGGCAAAAAATTAATCTCGTTTAAAATATAAATCAAGCTCGAGCTTGAATATTCAAGGTTCAAGCTCGATCTGAACCGATTCATTTTTAAGTTTGTAATATTTGATATTATGTTATTTATATATAATTCATGAATATCTCTAATTGGACTTAGATAAACATAACTTTGACCTCAGTTTATCCCTTTTCTTTTCCTTGGATTGGATGCTTGCATAAAGGAAGAGACAAGTGAATGCGTCTTTACTTGTGAATGGAGAAATGTTGGAGCCCCAATGCTTAAAACGAAAGGTAATAATGGAGGGGACCCTTTCCTTCGCCAACACACTCGCCTCGCACATGTCTCTACCACCATTATTCAAGCAACCCAACCCAAGCAGATGATAGTTGATATTTTGGAGAAATTCCAACAAAACTTCCCATCCAGGGCTTTAATTGAAGCACAATCCCACTCCATTCCATTTTAAGAGACAAGAACAGTGTCGATTGTTTCAGAGGAACAGAAGCTGAATTGGAGGGGTTGGGGGGAAGAAACAACAAATAAAACAAGGAATCAAACATAAAGGGTTAATATTTAGTTTACCCCCTCAATTTCTTTTCTTTTATTCCGTAACTCATACGGTCTTAATTTGTTAACAACGTTAATTTTTTTAAGCCTATAAAATTGCAACACGTGTTAAATTTATGTAAATATATTTTAATTCTAAAGCATTTTAATATTTTTAATTAAAATAACAAAAAAAATATTTTGAAACCCTTCTCCTCTCTCGATTAGTTAAAATAGGAATACAGGTAAACTTGGGTGACTAAATCGAAATTTACCCAAAATAAAATATCCCCAGATGGAGATGAAATGAACTATTGCTGGGTACCGGCATTGCACAAAAAGAAAAAAAAAAAAAAAGATAAATGTGGTGTTTGGACACGTGGTGAATCCAGAACTGTCGACAATTATGAAAGCTGAGGGTGAGGAAAACTTTGGTTTTATTTCCCATTATGATATACCAAGGCTTCATTTGCTTCTCCTCCAATAAAATGCTATCACTGAAATTCAAGATTTATCTTAATTGCTTTTCTTTTACTTTAAAAGTTTAGGTGGGTGGAATCTTAATATTTTCATAATTAATTCTATTTAAGAAATTATTCTTTTTAATTTGAAATCATTGTTTTATTGTGGATTGAATCTTAGTTTGATTGGTATAAGTATTATTATCAATGTAAGAGGACGTGGATTCGAGTGTGCTGAAACGTATTATCCTCTTATTTATGAGTTGAAGAGGGACTATTAATAATTTTAAGTATTATGTCAAAAAAATATATATGATCAAAAGCTTTATTCAAATTCTTAGAATTCTATGTTATTTGTTGTTTATTAAATAATGATACAAATTAAAAAAAAAAAAAGAAGATAATGGTAAAAAAATCTACATATACTTTAATAAATCTTTCAATGTAGTATCTATGTTTTCAATTTATTCAACATGGTATTTAAACTTTTTATTCTATCTATTGATTTAGTACTTCCCCTAACAGTGTTAATTCATGACAAAAGTTGACACGTGAATTATATATGATAAAATATTTTAATTCTTGCAATAACTCATTTTTGAGTAAATAAAAATTAAATTTTAGCATTGTTAGAATGCTTATTTATGATAAGGTTGTGTCTAAATTTGTGCCAACAATAACAACAACAATAGATTTGCAACATTAATTTAGATGGCAACGTTACCAAGATTTTATAAATTTAGTCTTCTATTATTAGGTAGCAAAAACATGTTGACATAAGATATTTTAAGCAAGTTTTGAAATGCTTATCTTTTACAAGGTAAGTGGATATGTGACAAAAGAGTCCACAAGGGTATAAAGATTATGTCGATCAAGGTAAGGGGTTGAAGATAAGGATCGATAATATTTCAAAGCTGAAGATAATTGTGAAGAATGCTTGTCGAGTTTTGAGTTGGTTATTTTTTTCCTTAGTGAATTACAAGAGGAGGGTACAACCCTAATAGCAATGCGACTAGAGTGACTTGAACACAAGCCACACATGAGACGGTGAATAGCCTGGCTATCAGGCTAGCACACGGGATTCTTTGAGTTGGTTATTTAATTGAAGATGTGTTGTCAACTTATGTGCTTGAGAGTATATAATGTTACATTCATATGTTCAACTTAGGAACTATTTTTAGAATGATTGCCATCTTTGAATGACTAAGTTTGCCCATTGGTGATTGAGATAGTAGGATGAGAGAACTACATTTTGATGTAGAAAAGTAAGGTCGCAACTTGTGAGTGTTGGGCTTGGGCTTAAATAATGTTTCTTTGTATTGTGGATATCATAGTAATTTAGTTTTCTAGGCAAGGTCTTGCAGACGTAGGTTAAGTTCACATTGCATTAATAATCTTGGTGTGCAAGTTTTGTCATTGTTGTGTTGGATTTGGCGCCTTAAAGTATAGTTTTTTCATCTATTTATACTTGTATTTTTCGAACAAATTGGCTTAATAATAATATCCATAAATTACATTAATACTTTTTGTATATTATTTTCAATAGTTTTGCATGCAAAGAAAAATAAAATCAAATATTGGCTCACTCGTTGTCTAATGTTTAAATTAATACTAAGCAGTATTACGTGGTCGGATCGTAATACGAAAAGATAACTTTATTAGTAAATGAACTTAAAAATGTCTTTAGTCTAATCGAAAATGAGCAAATCGATTGAAAAAATAATATGTCGTCTATCAAGTCCAATTGGGGAGATGATTTATCTTGAGTATTGGAGCAGATGACTCCTAGAAGATAAAACCATATATGTAACTAACAATACATTGAATAGGAACTAAGTAAAATAGATCCTAAATCTAGTTATGGATTTATTCACTTGTAACGTTATTCACAATAGTGGAATTTATAGCTCAACTAATGAGTAAATGATCTCCTCTCATCGATATTACATGATAGATGAAAAGTAAACGTGGTCATGGGTCGTTTATCTTTGTGATAAATGAGTTGATTACTATTTGATAGTAATTGACTTTTCATAAAGGAAGATATAATGATTACCATAAGATAAAATAAAATCATATTTGGAGAATGAATTTATCCCAAACAGATTAAGCATATCTTATGAGGGTAACACACTTATGACAAAGTCATTGGATGAGAACTGATTGGGTAGCTTTTGTAGTGGTATGTAGCTAGGGAGAGCTCAGTCGTGATACTATAATAGAATGACTTCGTGACTAAATGAGATTATAATTAATAGGAGAAAGCTGAAACTTAATTATAAATCATTTGAGCCCTAATTATATATGTCCAACCGGTCATTCCATTAGCTCGTTAAAACCAAAAATCAATCACATGTAAAACTAAATGAACAAAAATAGATGAAAAATGATAAAGTTAGAGGAATGAGTCACATTCATAAATGAATGTGTGTTCTCTAACTGAGGATAGAAATGACTTGAGAATCAATTTAAGATTTTCAAATTATTATTTAAATAATTGAAATTTGAAAATGGAATTAAATTAATTGATCATTATGAATCCGTTGAATATGGAAATTAAATATATTTTCTCATAGATTCTTTTAAAATAAAGTTGTTATGATTTTAACGAAATTAGAATTGGGTTGAGAAAATTATTTAATTGGAAATTAATTTATCTAATTAATTAGAAATTCTTAAGAAAATAGAAAAACATGAATTTAGTTTAATTAAATTATAAAGTGATGGGTTAAAAATCTAAGAACCACATATAATTGGATCAAATACAGAAAATGTCTAATCCTTCTCATATTACGTGTGAGGGGAGACAACCTTAATGTATTTAACTAGGGTGTGCTGCCCCTTCTTCTAGTTAGACTAGAAGACTATTTTTTATTAAATAAATATTATTTTTGTTTTACTAATTCAATTAAGATTCTCCTATCTCTCCCTATAAATAGATTGCACTGGTAAAGCTATTTACCAAACATGTTTTATATAACTTTGAGATATTGTTATTCTAGTAGAAAGAAGACACAATTTATATTCTAAGTATAAATTCTATTTTTTGAAAATCGCAATTCTATCGATTTCTATTGAGAAAGAATTACTTTCCTACTGAAAACAATAAATCATTTCTAGTTCTATGCTTTGTTTGTGATTGATTGAACCGACACTCGAAGCAATTCGTAGTACGAAAATAACGAAAAAGGTCATTCAGTTGAATGCTAGGAACGTCTAGGATCTGTTTCACACAATGCAAAAATATTTTTCAGTAAAAACTTTATTACTATAAATATCACAATCTAGTTTGTTTTTAAATTTATTCACTATGGTAGAAAACCATTTTATTAAATTGGATTTTTCGAATAATTGGTATCATAGCAAGAATGTGCTATGTTTATAGTATAAATTGATATTGAATTTTATCTTTTCTTCATATTTGGTCAATTTTTTATAAGATGTAACATTCTTGCGATATATGCATGTTTTGGTTATGTATGTGAATGAATGTATTTTATTATTTTATTATATATTTGGTAAAATAATTTTGTTAAAATTTTGATTCTTAGAATTTAGATTGAATGTAAATTCAATTTGTAATAAATCTTGAGATATGTAATTAAATAGTAAACTATCATCCCTACATGAGTTTTATTTTATTTTAATAAATGTGTTTTCTCATTAAAGGCAAGATATAGTTAGTGATTAATTTAATTTCTTCAAATTATTTAATTGATTGTAATTAAAAAATTGAAGTTTGAAATGGAAATTTAATTTATTCAAATTATTATTTAACTTAAAGGGACCAAAGATATCCTATGAGGGTAATAAACACATAACAAGGTCATTGAACAAAAGCCTGAAATCAGTAACTTTCGTAATGGTATATAATGGAGAGTTTAGTCATGATACTTTAGTGGAATGACTCTGTGCATAAATAATTTGTGATTAATAGACGAAGAGCTAGAACTTAACTATAAATTATTTAAGTCCTAATTATATATGTCCAGTCAGTACCTCCATTAGCTCAACACAACTCTTTAACGGATTGTGTTTAACATGAATACTTGCATGGAACCATAAACGATTGAAAAGAGAGATATGGTTCACTAGATTTACTCATTGGAGTAATAGATGTTTCCTTTGTTTAATGATTAGATTGATCCGAAGTTAATTTAGTCACTTTTGATATCTATTTAAGTAGATCAAATAATGAATCCAAAGTGGAGCTAAATTAAGAAATCAAGTTGCCTAATTATTTGGAATGGAATAAAAGTAATTAACTAAAGTTACAGATGCATTTTAATATAGTAAAGTCGTCATGATTTCAACAGGATTAAAATAGGGCTTGTGTAAATTATTTAATTGGGTAATAAATTTTAGTTTGTTAACGAAAAATAATTAAGAGTCCAAAATATATATGTGGGACTTAAATTGACCTAACTTGGGTCAGAAGTGACCGGTTCATATGAGGAGCCTTGCTTGTCGCCCAAGTAAGCAAAGTGGGCGGCATAGAGAGTCTTTATAGGATTCTTTTTGTCATTCCTTCTGGTTGATTTAGTCTAAGACTCTTTATATTATTAGTAATTACGAATAATTAAAACTCTAATAAATTCTTTATAAATATCTTACATTGGCTAAAGATAAAAAGACGGATGAAAATCCTTAAATTAATGAAACCTAAAAATCCTTACTTGTTAATTTGCTCATTCGGCTAAAAAAGAGAAAGTTTGGTTAGAATCATTTTGTTAGGATTTAGTGCCCTAAGTGTAGTTTATTCATCAATTATACATGTAAATTTTTTAATAGAGCGATTTAAATAAAATTTTATTATTCATATTAATATTATATGTATATGTTCTCAACGTTTTCTACAAGCGAAACAAAATATAAACAAATATTCGCTCATTGATTACTTAATGTTTAACTAATACTAAGTTGTATTATGTGGTTGGATCATAATATAAGAAGACAACTTGTATTAGTAGGTAATCTAAAAGATCCATAGTCTGATGAATTGAAACTGAACAAATTGATTAAATAAATATTATGCCTTCTATCAAATTCAAATGGTGAGTTACTTTGTCTTGCGTATTAGAGTGGTTAACTCCTAAAAGATAGAGACATAGATATGATTGTCATAATTGACAATACATTGATAGGACACAAGTTGAATTAATCCTAAATTCATTTATAGATTTGTATGGATTAATTCAATTGTGACGTTTATAGTGTGACTTACCTCAATACCGAGTAAGTGACTGACTATGTAAGCCTAACCTGTATACCTTTCTTGAGTTCACATAACTAAAAAAGTTGATACGTTGGATATAAAACTTTTACATGACATAACTTCCTTTATAATAGTGGAATTCATAGCTTGAAAAAAGGTAGATAATATCCTCTTATTGGCATTATATGATAGATGGAAAAGTAATGTGATTACAAGTCATTTGTCCAGGGCAAATGATTTAATTACTATTTGTTAGTAATTCACATTTTCATGAAGAAAGATGTAATGGTTACCATGAGATAAAATAAGATTATATTGGGTGAACAGATTTAACCTAAAGAGGTTAAGGATATTCTATTAGGATAACACACTTATGACAAAATCATTGGACAAAAACTTGTTAAGTTGTTTTTAATAAGGGAGAGTTCAATCATGGTACTTTAGTGAAATAACTCCATGATTAAATTATGTTTTAATTAATATACAAGAACCAGTGTGACGACCCGATTTTAGGGACGTTGGGAACTGTAGCTCGAACCCATGTATTCCGACGAGTGATACCAGTAAATATGATTTAATTAGTAATTACGAGCAATGTGTAAGGTCATATTAAAATTTCAAATAAGAAATTTTACAGTTGGAAAGGATTATTAAACAAAAAGGTTATGTGGTAAAGGTTTAAAGGTTGGGCTCTACATCTAGAAACACTAAATTAATAGGGAATAATAATTAAAGGGACTCAAGTGGTAAATATACCACTTCCAAGGAGCTTGGATGGCTGGTCCAAATTTTTGAGATTATTTGAGTGTGGAGGATATATATATATATATATAGTGGATTTAGGTGAAAGAAAAGAAGATGAATAAGGTAGGCAATGATGATGGACATTTAGGTTATTAGTAAAATAGAAAAGAAAAATATTTAATAATGAAATTTAAAAGGATTCTTAAAATCTAATTGAGTGAAAAGAAAGAAAGGTAGTAAATCGACACATTCATCTTCTCCAACTGTGTAGACCTCCATTGTTGAAGAAAAGAGAAATTTGTCAAGCTTTTTCTTGGCTTGAAGGAACCTTTGAGGTATATTTTAACATTTCTATGCCTTGGGAGCCCTTGTAGGTTAGTTTGGTGACACAAAAGGTTTATTATGTTGTTGTTTGAAGTTATGGATTCACCTTGAGTAGTGAAGGTAATTTGTTGGTTTTGTAGTCAAACCTAAATGTTATAAGTCATGCATGTGTATTTGGGAAAGTCTTGTTAAACAAAGTTTAAAGATTTTATTCAAAAACTCGTTTATGGAATGAGTAAGAAATAAGGGGTATACATGAGTTAGAAACAAATACGGGGCTTGAGAAAGTGCATGACAAAAACATTGTATTTTGAGTTGTGCTTAGTATGAATAAAGTGCTGAATATTTTATGGAATATTAGCACAAGTGTTTATGTGATTGTGCTATTTAGTAATATGTCCTAACAAAGATTTATATTCTTGATTTGATCCTTGAAAATGTGTATTGAAAGATTGTTTGAGTATAAAGAAATGTATTTGTTAGATCAAGGGACGCAACAATCGGGCTCAAGTCGAGGGAAGGACAAGGTTGCTGAGTAATCGTCAATTTCCTTACACTTTTGAAGTAGCCGAGGTAAGTTCGTAACTTACTTAAAATTTAAATTTTATATATATATATATATACCTTGAATAATTGTAGTCGGTTGCCTTGTTGATATTTGTTAAGGAGACTTAAACCATACGATGATATAACTCTAAAATGATATGTATATATGCCTATTAGATTCTGAGGAATATTGGGAATTTCATGACCCGATTTCAGGATTTACAGGTTATATGGGTGCTAGTCTTACATATCCTACAGATGGTTGAGATCCGACATTTGTTGCGGATTCTCCACAGCTCGTGTGAGTAGCATAGTGTAACTTTACATCTTGACCCATAGCTCGTGTGAGCAAACCCACTTCACAGCTCGTGTGAGCATTACAGGTTATATGGGTGTTGATCTTAGGTGTCCTATCGATGGTTGAGATCCGACATTTGTTGCGAATTCTCCATAGCTCGTGTGAGCAGCATTGTGTAGCTTTACATCTCGACCCACAACTCGTGTGAGCAAGCCCATTTCACAGCTCATGTGAGTAATACATGTTACAGAGATTTTATATGCACACTTAGTGTGAAAACAATATCGTTATGACCCATGTATTACCAAAGATCCAACTGGTACACAAGTAGCAAATATTATAGTAATGGAGAATTACATGGTTGTACACGATGTATATTGCTAGATTGAATAATATATATATGAAAACTTGAGAAGATTAACTTGATATATGGGAAATTATAAAAAAAGAAATGTTAACAACATTTTTTGTGAATTATGTATTTTGGTAAGTTGATTCTGGCTATGATTTACTAAGCATTATATGCTTACGTAGTTGATTTTTATGTTCTTGTAGATTGTTGGAAAAACTCGGTCGTTTTGGAATCGTGAGAGCATCATCACACTATCTAACCTTTATTTTGGTAGTTCTCGATTACTTATCTTAGGTTATATACTTGGCATGTATAGGAATTTCTAATATGTTATTTTTTATTAGGATTAAGTATGTATTTGAAAAGGAAATTATGAATTTTTAAGTTTTGTGAAGCCAATGTACTTCTACCGGTAGAACTCAATCAACTATCAGTAGAAGTACAGGGCAAGATAAATTTTGGTTACTGACTTATTTGGTATCGGTAGAAAGACTTTCAAGTTTTTGTAGTTGTATAAAGTTTCGGTAGTTTATCTAGATGTTTCGGTAGAAGTTGCAATGCAAATTTCACTTTGCTCTCTGGAGTTTTTAATTTCGGTAGAAGTATGAGTTGTATCGATAGAACTCCTACTTCTACCGGTAGAAAATTGCAGTTATTTTTACTTGTTTTCTGACTTGACTTATACCGATACCTATTCAATCGAGTACTGGTAGAAGTCCATCAATCTTTTAAAATGTTATTTCTAAATGGAATTAAATACGATTGACCTCAAAAGTCGAAAACTCCTTTAAGAATGTCTAGGGAACACTATTTTAAGATAACAATAAAGGTTTTATACAGTCAAATGTTGAAAAATGATGAGTAATTGCTACCTACTTGGGTCCAACGACTAGACCGAGCAAGGGGCGTTACAACTAGAGTTTAATCATAAATTATTTGAGTCCTAATTTTATATGTCCAGTCAGTTTCTCCATTGGCTCGATATAACCTAAAATGAATTGCATATAGAATCGATACTATGGAATGAATGAAAACAACGATTAAGAGAAATAAATAGCATATATCACTATACGCAATGAATGCATTTTCTCACAAAGCACAATAGATGAGTTAGAAATTAAATTAACTTCTTTGAATTATTATTTAATTGAATGCAATTAAATAATTGAAATTCGAAGTGATAATTAAATTAATTAATCATTTATAGTTTCATTGAATGAGAAAATTAAATACATTTCCTCATAGATTCTAATATGGTAAAGTTACCATAACTTTAACGAAATTATAATTAGGTTGATAAAATTATTTAATTGTGTAAAATTAATTAATATAATTATTAATTAATTAATATTTTGAGAAATAGAAAAATAATTATTAAGTTGGATAAATTATGAGTGTTGAATAAAAAAACCAAATAACACATATAATTATACCTAATACAAGAGATGAACTCAAGAGCTCATCCCATATGAGTAGAGGTGACAAACCCTAATCTAGTAATGGTTGTCGTCTCCTCTTGGTATTTCACTTATAATAAGAATACTATAATTTTCTAGTAAGATATTATTATTTAATTATCCTTGTTAAGTAAAAATTTTTCACCATTTTCCTATAAATGGGAACTATGAGATGATCTAAAAATACATAAGCCACAAGTGATTAAGTGTCGTTACTCTGTCAGAAAATAGTGACAATTTATTTTCAAGAATAAATTTTATTTTCTAAAAGGTTCAAAGTTTTCAGTTCTCATAAAGAGAAATTAAATTTCTTACTAAAATTTAAAAAAAGTTTTCATCTTGTGCGTCTAGTTTGTTTTGTTGGATCTTACACTCAAAGCAATTCACCTTCGAAGATAGTGAAGAAGATCACTTGGTAGAAAGCTGAAAATGACTTAACCCGTCTCATACAAAGAATAAGTAATAATTTGGTTTAAAATTTATTATTATAAATACCACATGACTCGATTTCGAGAAAATATTTAAACTTCCATTTTGCCTAAAAACACTATTTTGTAAATCGATTTCTCCAACAACTAGTACCAGAGCCAAGTTGTTCTATGTTTATAGTATAAACTGATACTGAATTTTCTCTCTCCCATTGTTTGATTAAATATGATAAGAAGTGAAATTCTTAATTTATAAGCATGTTTAGTATTGTTAGATATGTGAATGAATGTATAGTGTTATTTTATATTTGTTATAAAGTAATTTTGTCAAAAGTTATGGTTCTTAGAATTAGACCAGTTGTAATTTAGATTTTCTTTTTTCAAATTTTTGGGTTTATAATTAGATTGTGAATTATCATATGCATGGTAATTTTAATTTTGTAAAACTAGAAAAATTCATATGAGCTAGAAACATACTAGGTATTTTTATAACAAAAAATCTTTCGATGGCACCCAAAAAAGCGAGGCGACGAAAAACTAGAGTTGTCCATGAGTCGGTTGGGTCGAGGCCTGGTTCCAAAAAAATTTCATGCCCAAACCCATTTTCGAGCCGAGCTAACACATCCAAAAAGCTCATTTTATTGTTCAAAATTTAATAAAATATTTTAAAATATATATTTTTAATTGACATGTGATATATTTTATAAGTAATTTTAAAATTTAAAAATAATTTATAATTTAAATTGAAATTAAACTAGGACGAAGTACAAAAATCTTTGTCCAGGCTCGACCCAAGTTGGGCAAGGCCTACTGACCTGACCCTTAGACAAGCCTACCGATGAAACAATTGAACCTAAATCAAACGACAAATAGGAACCCGTGACCAACTCGTGGTAAATCGGAAACGATTGACAATGGTTGGTGCAAACTTATCGCCAATGACCAATTAGAAAATAATGGTAATTTATTTTTAAAAATAAATTCTATTTTTCTCAAAAGCTTAAAATTTTTGGTTCCCATAAAGAGAAATTAACTTTCCCACTAAAAGTTAATAAAAGTTTTCATTCCGTCGTTTAGTTTGTTTTATTTGAGCTCAGACTCAAAATAATTCAAGATTCGAGGTTAACAATCGTTTGGTAGAAAGCTAGTAAACGACTTACAAAATTAAACTTTCGTTGTGCTTAAAACATTGTTTCTAAACTGATTTTTTCAACACATTTTTGTTTACAAAGTTTTGATTCAATATTGTATTTGTGTTTGGAATGATGCATTCACATTGTGCAATATGTGAGTTAGAGAATTAGTGGAGAAGATCCGATCATACAAAAGAAAAGATTGAAGTTATGCGAAAATCTAAAACCAATCTAATTGGATTCTATAGGGTTAACTTTGACTAGACTTTTTTAGATACTTCGACCAGCAATGCAGTTCTCTACGAGAAGTACGAAATTAATCACATGATTTCACAAGGGTAACTTCAACTACACCTTTTAAGTCCTTTCGACCACCTTTTGGGGCGATTATTGTGCCAAAATTGTAAATATCCAAGTCCTCTTTGCAACGGTTTTTCAATCACCTAAGTTCGAGGCCTGTAGCTCATGATATCATTATTTTCGTAAAAGAGTGTAGTTCACTGAGAGAAGTTTGAATTCAATCACTAATTAACTTCTCCAACTTGTCAAAATGGATCAAAACATAACTAGGTACTAATGTCACAAGGTTAGAACTTAAGTGTGGCAAATCTCACGACCTTAGGCGATTTCTTTGTTTCAAATACACCTAAGTTAGTTCAAATACACCTAAGTTAGACTAACTCTTGAAAGATGAGAATCCTCTCGAAAATTCTCTAAGGCACCAAAATAAAGCGAAAGCAAACTCAAAAATGAAGGATCAAGGTAAGAACTGAAAAGCCACAAGAAAGCAATGCACACAAGATGTTTAAGTAAAATGCTCTCAATATATTCTTTAACTCAAGAATAAGTGAAGTACAATGGGATGATTACAAATGAGGGAGAAGGCCTCTATTTATAGTTGAGCTCCCCAAATCTAGCAATACAGATTGAATTACATAAACTACTGAGATTAGTACCTATCTACAAGATAAGAGTCCTAAGGATTTAAACTCTATTCAATCTTATCCCTTAGGATTTACATTAATCATGGTAACTCTAGTTTTACTGGAGAACTTCACTAGGCCACTAAGGTTTCAAGTAGATAAACTTCTCCTTAGGTTCCACAAATCGAGCCAGTTCAAGTGGGTCAAATAAGCTCAGCTTAATCAATTGACCTTTATGGGACGCTCTATATGCATTCATCACGGGTTTTGATCCGTAAAACTAAATTTTTGATGTTCTATTGTTCTTACCTATTTGAGTTGATCCTAGATGCATGAAGAAAAGATTAAAAATTTCCCACCACGTTTTTCCAACATAAATCATTCACTTAGTCTATCTTTTTCTTTTCTTATGGTCACCATTATATCTACTACAATGAAAATTATCATTACTTACACTAGTAACAATTAAATCATTTATCCTAGAATAATGTCCCATGTCCATGTTCCATTTTTATTAATTGTACAATGCCAATGAAATGATAACATTTACTCATTTATCAATGTATGATTTCATTATTGTGAGTAAAGTCATGTCATGCATAGGGTTGTTCAAGGAGCAAAAATTAATAAAATATTAAAAATATTTTTTTAATTGATATTTTATATATTCTTATAATTAAATTTAAATAATAAAAATATTTTTTATTATTTAAATTGAATTTGGGCCGAGCGAACCTAAGGTACAAAAATCTTGTTCCAAGCTCGTCCTAAGTCGGGCCGAGCGAGATACTCAACCCTTGAACAAGTCTAGTCATGCACTAGTCATGTACCCAACATACCAACTTTTTGCTTATTCCTTAAGATGCATAAGTTTTCAATATATAAAAGTACATTAGTGATGTACACATAGTCATTCACTTACTCAAAATTTAGATAAGCCACGCTATGAATATCAAGTGAGTCAATCCATAAATGGATTTATGATTAATTCAACTTAGGTCATATCATATGTATTGTCATTCTAAACAATCACGTCTATATTTATTTTTAGTAGTCAATCTAGCTCCGATAACCAAGACAATATATCTCTCAATTGGACTTATAAATGATATATTAATTCTAACATGAATTACTTGCTCATTTTGACCCATGAACAACGAACCATTGAGATTACCTATTAATATAAATTGTCTTCTACATTAGGTGTGTTCAATCGGTTAACCAACTCGAACTATCATTAACTGAATTAATCGTTCCTTTTAAATCCTTAATCGTTAACCAAACCGAATTTTTTTCAAAAAATTTAATCAAACCGAACTTTTTCGATTAATTCAGTTGGTTAACCGAATTAACCGAAATTTATATGTTTTTTTTTATTTTTGGTTAAAACAAATATAAAACATATCAAAAATTAATCGAATTAACTAACTAATTTCGAATAAACCGATTTATTAAGTAGGCTAATACTTATATATTATAATATCATTTATTAAGTTTGGTTAATTCGGTTAACTGATCCCCAACCAAATTAATTCAATTAACTGACCGATTAACCAAATTAATTTGGTTTTACCCGAAATTTACACATCCCTATTCTACATTACAACCAATGCATGTAATGCAACTTAATATTTGTTAGACTTTAAGTAATCAATGAGTCAAAATTTACTAAAACATTTTCTTTGCATGCGAAACCATTGAATATATTCTAGCATAGAGATAGTGATTGGTATTTGTATATTTCCATAAATAATCAATTTGATCATTTTAATAATTTATTAAATATTATGGAAACACTACATAGGACTAAAATGCCCTAACATATTTTTGTTGTGGGGATGAATGAAAAACTTATCTATTTATATTAGTAGTATGGTTGACCTCAATGCACGAAAAATGATGTTGATACTTATTAGAAAAAGAAAAGCCACTCAAACTTTGTTAGCCACCCAATTTTTTTTATTTATTTATTTTCATACGAGTGTAATATCATGATTCTTAATTTTGTTTTTTGATATAATATTTAAAATTACTCATAGTTCTTGCTTAACATAAGAGGATAACGCGTTTCAACGCGCTCAAACCAACGTCATCTTACATTAACAACAATATTAATATCGAATGAACTAAGACTAAATCGACAAGCGGCTCAAAATTTTAAGTCATGCATTTTAAGAATACTTAACATGTCCTCATTGTTCCTTAATGTGCGTATTATAGAGGGCTTACTGTTTCCTTGAAGCTACCTACATACAGGACATTTGAATTAGACTTCAGGGTGCTTTTTTTTTTTATGAATTACAAGATGAGAGTAAAACTGTAATAGCAATACGATTAGCACGATTTAAATTCAAATCACACTTAAGACGGTAACCACCCTAACTATCAAACCAACATATGAAATACGATATCAGGATGTTTTATTAGCTTTTAAGTCCAGCACCAAAATGATATCTATAAATTCCATGCACCCACTTGCAATTATTTTGATTTTTTGTCTGTAATTGTTAAAATATTTTAAATTTTTTATTCTTTGATATAATATATTGAGTTTCCAAATAATAATAGTTTAAAAAATATATATAATTTTACCACAATACAAATGAAAATATCAATAGAACTTGAATCGCATGTGATGATCTAATGATAAAATGTGTTTATCGTCTCAGGTGTAACTTAAGTTTGAATTGCACTAATTACGTTTCTTGTTCAAGTTTTGTCCTGTTGATGTAATTAAAAATATATATATCAATAATTCATTTGTGATCCATAGAAAGAGTCGCTTGTATCAGTTACAAAAAATCTGGTCTCGATTAATTGCCAATCATCTCCGTCCATACTTTGATTTTATTAATTGTTGAACTGAGACATCAAAAATTATCACCACTTCCAAAACCAAAACTATGTTTGTGATTCCAAATTAATACTCCAACATTCTTTTTTTTTCTTTTAATTTAAAAAAATAATTAAGACTTTCATATTTTGCAAAAAAACATATATTTTGTTTTAAAATAAAATTTTAATTAATTTTCAGAATTATACTAATCACAATTTAGTCAAGTTATAAATAAAAATTCATGTTTGCTTGAATCGGATTGAATTGTCCGATCAAATTAATTGAATTAATAAAGATTGATATATTAGTTTGAATAGAAAATTGAATTGAATTTAAACCGATTTTTTAGTGATTTATTTGAAATTGATTGAGGCAAATTAAAAAGTTTTATTGAATTGATAATTGAATTTTTTTCCTATTTTTAGTATTTTTTTATAATTTATTTATGATGATATTTTAAAAACCAAAAAGGAAAATGATTATGACACTACTTTTTGTGTCGGGAAAGTGAACACACTTGTTTCACTAACCTTTGGTTCCACCTGATTCAGCAGCCTATCATATTACATAATTTTCAAGATGATATTACTAACGGTTTTTTAATTAGTTAATAAGTTACATAATTTTAATAATATATTAATGGGAAACAATTGAATAAAATAGTAATGTCACATCATTTGTATTATTTTTTTCAATAATTTTATATCACATCAATATTTTTTATATTAAAAAATTAAATTCAAATTAAAATTTTAAATTTTAATGTTAAAGTACTGATACGACATAAAACTATTGAAAATGATAATATTACTATTTTATATAATTCTTTTTCATATATTATGATTTTTACTCAAGTTTCGTGTTTGAGTAAATTATTTATTTTCAATTTTTGTACTCATTATATATTTGAAATTTAATATTTATATTTTAAATTTTAGGAATTTAATGTCTTTATTTTTTAATATTAAAGTTTTTATTTTTTTTAATTTAAAATTTTAGTTTCATTCGTTAATATTTATATATTTTTTTATTAAATTTATTGACGTGACATCAATTAAAATATAAAATTCAGTTAAAAAAACTAATCCATAACCAACCAATTGAACGTTACCGACAGAGGATATCACGCGCATAAAAATTTCATGGCAAAAGCCTCTGGTAGGTCCAAAATGGCATCGGCTCCTTTGAACGTAAAGGACTGACCATTAGTTGTAAATGCTCCTTTAATGCTTCCACTCTTCCTGATAAGAATTTTAAATACTCTAATATCTCTTACCATTTCTCTTCATTTTCCTTCCAATTTTACTTCACTCAAGAATCTTTCTCAGATTCCATTTCTGGGTTTTTCTTTTGGTATTAGCTTCACTTGAACAGAAGAGAGCAAAAGCTCTTTATGCCTCTTTGATTGAACTACTTGGAAAAGAAAAGGAAGGGAAAAATGGGTGTTTTGAGCTCTGTAATGGGTGTTTTTGGATTTGGAATTGGAACTTCGGTTGGGATCGTCATTGGGTATTACATGTTCATCTACTACCTTCCCACTGATGTTAAGGTTTGTTTTTTTCTCTGTTGAATTTCCTTTTGCTTTTCTTAGTTTTTGTCAGAGTCAAGCTTTTTTCTCTTTTTTTTTTTCCTAGGTGCCTGTTCTTGTTCTTCCATAAGCGGCTTGATAATGAACAAGTGCTAAAAAAATGATAACTTTATTCTAAGCTGATCAAATGTTTCTGTTTTACTCTTATAATTTAATGGTTAATTCACGTTGTTCTTTTTGAGCTTATGAATTCTGTCTTCCTGTTTCACTTTGCAAAGATTTGTAATTTGTACTGTTCTCGCTTTCAAAGATGTGTATCCATGATTTTGAAATGATCTGACATTAGCTTAGGCTTTTCTAGGGAAAATTTAAGTTTTAGGATTCACAATCTTTTCTCTGCAGGTATTAGCATTCTAAAACATGAATTAATAAATAAAACTAGAGGTATTCTTTTATTTATTGCTTCTTTTTTCTGGGATTTTGCCTTTTGTACTTGATCACCATTGACCAAATGGTTTGGCCTGTGTTGATGTCTGTTGTTGCCACTTATAAGAAGCTGTAGCTATGATATAGGAAAACAACCAATAAATCAGCCTTTTGAACCATTGATAAGATTGTCACATTGTATGTTTTGGTTGTTCAGGATCCTAAAATCCGTCCTTTGGTTGAGGAAGACTCAAAAACTTTGCAGCAGTTGCTTCCAGAGATCCCTTTGTGGGTCAAAAATCCAGATTTCGACCGTGTAGGTTCACCTATGCTATGTCCTTTCATTTCTGTATTTGAGTCTTTTAGTGCTTCATTAAGGTATGCACCAAGGTTATCACTGTCTGTTTCTCTGCAGGTTGACTGGCTTAACAAATTTATTGAGACTATGTGGCCTTATCTAGATACGGTATGTATAACTGCAATGACCTTTCACATATATGGCCTCTCTTATACTAATGAATTCCTTATCAAGTATCGGCACTTCGTTTTTCAAGGTGATTTGCACAACTGCTAGGAATATAGCAAAGCCCATTATTGCTGAGCAAATTCCAAAATACAAAATTCAATCAGTTGAATTTGAAACACTTACTTTGGGTACCCTGCCACCAACTTTTCAAGGTTGACTTCTCTTTCCCATTACATTCTACACATACATAATCTCAACTGCATATGACATATACAATGGATATGGTGGTTATGTATTTTTCAGCTTATTTGCACAAATTTTTGCAGAGTAATACTCATTGTTGATCTTATTATATGCCAGGAATGAAAGTCTATGTCACTGATGAGAAGGAAATTATTATGGAACCATCACTTAAGTGGGCAGGGAATCCTAACATCCTTATCGCAGTTAAAGCTTTTGGATTAAAAGCCACTGTTCAGGTATTTGCTAGTGTACTGGTGGATTAAAAGAAAGAAATACGCCTGTGAAAACAGAGGAGAAATGTGTACACATTCTGTCTGTCTCTCTCATGAACTATGTGTACCCTTGTGTGGACAAAATTGTTCCACAAGATCTAGTAGGAAAAAATCATGGTGCTTCCACTGAGGAGCATTGACTTTCTGTTTTGATTCTTTCAGGTTGTTGATTTGCAAGTTTTTGCTGTTCCTCGAATTACTCTGAAGCCTTTGCTCAGTGTCTTTCCTTGTTTTGCCAACATATATGTCTCCCTAATGGACAAGGTGGTAAACATGGTTTTTACTCAGTAATAAAGTTTGTGCTTCATTACAAGTTTTGATGAACCATGTTTTGTATTTTATGCATAATATTTCTCTAAGCATCATTTTCAATTGGAAAGTCTTTTCTATTTTGTTTATCATATCTATTTATTATGATTTGATATTGTTATTTTTTTCTGACTGCACAAAGCTTCATCATGATTCAGTTTCAGCATAATATGTTATGGAGAAAACATATTACATGCTGGTCTTAGTGATAGTATCTATCTATAGAGATCTTAGTTTCTAGCCTCAATCTTTCTGTTCTCTTTTCCTAATCTTCCATTTTAATCTGCAGCCACATGTTGACTTTGGGCTTAAGTTTCTCGGGGCAGATGTTATGGCCATTCCTGGATTATACAGGTTTGTCCAGGTAATACTTCTATTTCTTGTTTCTTCTTGTAATAGATCAGGTTTTTTGATGGAGAACACTGTTATCAATCTCATAGTCAATGGTTATCTGCTCAACCAATGTTAAGTACACCCATCTCTCTATCTCCCCTTCATTTATCAGAGTAAGAGGAGTGAAAATGGCATTTCTATGGCTAATTAGTATGCTAGCAATTACCGCATTTATTTTCTACGTACCCGGTATCGGATCCTATTATGCGTCATTTTCTTTTTGTGCTTAATATGTATATACCTTTTCTCCAGGAGCTCATAAAAGATCAAGTTGCAAATATGTACCTATGGCCTAAAGCCTTACAAGTGCCAATAATGGATCCTACACAGTAAGTGTATTCCAGTTTTCTGCTGACTTGCAAAATACTGATGAGTCTTTATGTAGTATTGTAGTACCTTCTAACGTTTCCCAAATTGACAGAGCAATGAAGAAACCTGTTGGAATGCTTGATGTGAAGGTTGTCAAGGCAATGAAGCTTAAAAAGAAAGATCTCCTAGGTAAATCCGATCCTTACGTAAAACTAAAGTTAACAGAGGAAAAACTCTCTGCCAAGAAGACTACTGTGAAACAAAGCAACTTGAACCCCGAATGGAATGAGGAATTTAGTTTTGTTGTTAAAGATCCAAATACTCAAGCGTTGGAGATAATTGTCTATGACTGGGAGCAGGTATGATGATTTTGATGTATTTTCTAGATCAATCGTAGGTTTCGAGGCTGCTACCAAGGAAACCAACATAAGCGTTTCTATTTGGCAACAATGTGAAATAATGAGGCACCTATTTGTGAAGACGAACGTTTGACCTGTGCACATTTCTGTGTGTTTTGCATGCTGAAGTATATATGCGTGCCTGTGCATGTTCCTCCTGTATTTCTCATGCTGTATGTTAACTTCAATTCAGGTTGGCAAACATGACAAGATGGGCATGAATGTTGTTCCATTGAAAGATCTTACTCCTGATGAGCCAAAAGTTTTTACTCTTGATCTGCTGAAAAATATGGATCCAAATGATCAACAAAATGAGAAGACGCGAGGGCAGCTTGTCTTGGAAGCCTTGTACAAACCTTTCAAGGAGGATGAGATACCAGAAGACGTTGACGACTCAACTATGGTACAAAAAGCTCCAGAAGGAACACCTGCAGGTGGAGGTTTACTTGTAGTTATTGTGCATGAAGCTGAAGATATAGAAGGAAAGTACCACACAAACCCACACGTCCGGCTGTTATTCAGAGGGGAGGAGAAAAAAACCAAGGTACACCATTAATCTATGTCGTAAAATTAGCTTGTCCGAGTATTGTTTCTTTCATTCTTTCATTTCTCCTCAAGAATGGTTTCTCACTAAAAGGCAATGGTGTGAAAGGTTCCAAACTGCCAATGCATCTTACATTTTAATAGCATTTCCACATTCCCACAGGCTGCAACAGTTGATGCAAAATATTTGATGTATCATGCCAGGGCATATATGTTCAAATTGTATCCAAACATTGGTAGTTGATATTTAAAACTGGCAATTTTCAGTATGCATTATTGACCATGAATCTTATTTGTGCCTGCTCGATTTTCGTCTGGAATTTCGACAACACAGCGTGTAAAGAAAAGCAGAGATCCGAGATGGGAAGAAGAATTTCAGTTTATGGTGAATGAACCACCCACGAATGATAAAATTCACATCGAAGCGTTCAGTACATCGTCCAGGATAGGGCTACTGCATCCCAAGGTGCATAACAAGCTTACTATTTGAACTATGAATGCATGTTTTATGTACTTGAATAATAATACTTGTTTACATGTATTACCAGGAATCTTTGGGTTATGTTACAATAAGCCTAGCTGATGTTGTGAATAACAGAAGAATCAATGAAAAGCATAATCTGATCGACTCTAAGAACGGTCGGATTCAAATCGAGATGCAGTGGAGAACTTCTTAGATATGCCAGCAATTTGTTTATGAGGAAAGGAAGGTAGTCCAAATGTTTTGTGTTACTTGAGACTACAGCACTGTCACTATGTTTCTCTCTTCCCTTCCCTTCTCCTGTTGATCAAGCTTCTTGACTCTCATTTTTAGTGTGTTATTAATTAATATGTCAATAAATATCAACTTCCTTGCAAATCTGGTCTCTGTTGGGACCAAGGAAAAATGTTTTATATATATATATATAAATATATACTGACATGTCCTATGCTATATTATAATACTATAAACTAATTTAATAGCTTTTATAATAATATAGCTGTTAGAATTTGCGTTACTTGAATCTCATCACTTGTTGAAAAAATAAATACAGTGACAAAAAGGTCGAGGATGGTTTGCCCTCACAGATCCCCATTAAGTATAAAATTGAACTGGGATTACGATCGAGGGGGGTGGGGGTTGGAGACTCTCGAGGTACGAACCACACCGCACAAGTAGAATTCGTATAGAATTATATTTTTTCTATTTGACATTGATTAGAATAAAATTTTTCAATTTTTAAATAGATGTAGTCAAAATTTTTGTTGTATCTTTCGATTTTCAACATAAGTAAATTTTTCTTTTTTTACCCTTAGTTTTTTTTTCCCGAAAAAGTTTCCATGTAAAATGTACGTGTTTTTATTTTCTTTTTTTATTATTTTGCGATCGTTCTATCGTCATTATTGATGTTTATTATAACAATAGCTAAATAAATTTTCATTATATTATAATAATCATAACAAAATTAAACTATGACATCGATGAAAAATAAATATATAATGTATTTTTTATTTTTATTTGCATTTACACATAAATTATTTAAAAATATTAATTTTATTCTATTCTACAAATAAACTTTATTAATGCAACAATTTTAAAATATAGATGGCTTCAGCTTTTAGGGGATCATTCATGGCTTCATCTAAGCCAATTTTTTTTCTCTATAAATATCTTGGTCACTATATTTGATTTTGATTAATATTTATCATTATATTTTGAGAATATGCACAATTTTTATGCAATTGAATTTTACAATTAAATTTTAAATTTTACCATTAATCTTATTTTTAATTAATTTTTACCAATTAAAATTAATTTTGATGATTTGAAAAGAAAATTCAACAAGAAAATATTATTTCAAATATTTTATTTTAATAGTTAAAAACAAGTTAATTTATAAAATATTAAAAGATAATAAATTAACAGATTTTTTATTTATTAAAGAAAAACTTGAAAAAAAAAAAGATTAAGGGTGTATTTGATAAACTATTGAAAGAATTCATTTTCGACATTTAATATTTTTAATGTGTTTAATAATCATTTTAATTATTTACTTAATATAAAGTTTTCAAAAAAAAATATTGAATAAGATAAATAAATAGGTAGTTACTTATCACTTAATGTAGAAAATATTAAGTTAATTATATTTAATTAAAAATTTGAAATTAATTATTTTTTATAAAAAAAATATTCAAATTATCATATTTATCTTCCATCCAAAACTATATAAAATAATATATTAATAAAACTAAACTTAAAAAATAAACAAATTTTTAAAATTTAACATTTACTTTTATCAAACAACATAATTATATTTAGTAATTATATTTATTAATTTACTGAACAGTTTTCTAATATGAATTCTACACTTAAGAAATTTAAGCTAAATAGGCAATATATGTCGTTTTTTATTAATTAACCAAATAGGCTGTTTTTTGAAGATTTATTTGGTTAAATGATTAAATGTTAATGGTTTTGTCCCTGAGTCTCGGATTCGATTTTTATCCCACTCACATTCGTATTTTTTATTTCATGTTGTTTTGAGCTTTTTATTATTTATAATTAATGTTTTTAACTTATCAACTCCCTTGATTAAATAATAATAATTTTATCCTTAAGTCTCAAGTTCAATTTCTCCTCTTCTAAATAAAATTGCAATTTTAATAAATTTTATTTTTCAATTCATATCATGAGTGTAGTAAATTTTAATATTATATTTTTTATGTGTATTTATAATATTTCACATATAAACATAACAATATTTGAAATAATTAATTAAAATATTTCACATATAAAAATTTTTGAAATATCATACCACAATATAGATGAAAAAACAATGATATTTGAAATATTTTAGATATAAAAATAATAAATATATTTGA
Organism: Kokia cookei; assembly: GCA_039519145.1. Taxonomy (NCBI): domain Eukaryota; kingdom Viridiplantae; phylum Streptophyta; class Magnoliopsida; order Malvales; family Malvaceae; genus Kokia; species Kokia cookei. The sequence continues at coordinate 11,194,598 of CM076901.1, read as the reverse complement.
AATAATTATTTCATTTTATAATATAAGAAATCACTATACCCACAATATACATGAAAAATAAATATTTGATATATAAATATTTTAAAGAAAAATATATAAAAAAAAATTAGCTGATTTTATATTATACATAAAAGAGAGATAAATTCAAATATTTTTAACATAATCATATATGTAAAATATATATTTTTATTAATTAAAAAAGCTTGAAACAACATGAAATAAAAATTACAAATGTGTTTAGAAGGAGAGGAATTGAACCTTTGACTTAAGGATAAAATTATTATTATTTATCTATTTAACCAAGGGAGTTTATATATTAAAATCATTAATTAAAAATAATTAAAAACTTAAAGCAACATGAAATAAAAAAATATGAATGTGTGTGAGAGAGGAATTGAACAAGAAACTAAAAAACAAATTTACTAACATTTAACCATAATTATATTAAAAAAGTAAAAAATAAATGTAACTTAAAGGAAAATCGCGTCTAGTTGAACGCGCTTTCACATACTTTCTCCAAAATCGACTTATTTCCTTAATTTTTTTTAAAATGACTTATTTATTCAATTAACAAAAAAATGTATATATTATCTATTTAACCAAAAAAAATTAATAATAAAAATTCAGTACTTAAATTTTCAAATTATCAAACCCACCCTAAATTTATTTATTTTTATAAAGAACTATTTTTATTAATTGTTGATACTATATTAATTTATTGTTTTTAAGATTAAATTATAATGTTATTTTTATTAAATTTTTCTTCAAAATATTTTTAAATTCAAAAATGAATATAAAAATTTAATTAAAAAAATCAAATTTTAGTGACAAAATTCAACCAACAAAAGTAAAGTGGTAAAATTAAGATAAAGTTAAAATATAGTGGTAAATCTATCTCTAACTCAAAATTACAACTGTAAACATCAATTAAAATAAAGTATAGTGGTAAATTTCAACTTATCAAAATAAAGTATAGTGGCAAATATGTCCATTAACTTTAAAAATAATATATATAAGTTAAAATATGTCATAGGTCTTTGTACTCATTATAAATTTGAAATTGAGTTCATATACTTTTATTTCGAAGAATTCAATCATTTTATTTTTCAGATTTTAAAATTCAAGTCTAATTATTAACACTATTAATTTTTTTGTTAAATTTGTTGGTGTGATATTTTAAAATAAAAAAACTCACTTAATAGCTATGTAACTAAAAAAATGACATTATAATAAACTTGGGTTTAACAAAACAATTTTAACAGTACTAAAAACGAAATCTGAAATCTGAAAAATAAAAAATTTAAATTTTTAACAATAAAAATACATAAACTAAATTTCAAATTTACGAAAGGCATAAAATAATATTCTTAACACCACAAATATTGCAATACATGTATTTATATCTTGTCTAAATGGAAGGTTTTGATTTGTCCCAATGATCTTACTTGATTAGTAATCTGTTTTTTGTGTAATTCATCATAACACTTTTAGGCTTGGATGAGTTGGTTTTAATCTCATATAAATTGCGGTGGACTCACAAATTTTTTTTTGGGATGGTGGAATTAGATTATATATTTTTATAATAGTACAAATGTAATTTAATTATTTTAATTGTTTATATTTTTATTATTTTTAAAGAGTTAAATTAAATTTTAATCATTTTTTAGGAGATCAAAGTATAATTTTACCATTATTAATTTAAAATTTTATAAATTATAAAAGATTTAAATTAAAAATTTACCATTTTAAGAGGGCTATAAAAAAAATTACAAAAATCTTTAACCTCAATAAGCCTACTTATATTTTTTAAAAAATCATAATATAAATTTATAAAAAACTAAATTAAAAAAATTAAACTTGAAAGAACCATAATCCTTGAATCTTAACGTTGCTCCCGCAACTGCTAACGAGAAAAAATATGTGAGGTGCCTTGCTCTTTCTTCACAATAATACGTACTTCTTATATATTTGGCAATTGATGCACAACAAATTGAGTGGGGAAAGTATGATTTTGGTAGACACTTTATTTTCTTCATGAAGCTTTTTTATGTAAATGCCATGTATCATGCTTTATATTAATTTAATTGTTTTCTAATAAAATAGGTCTTCCTGATAAAATAAATTTAGAGTTCTAGATATAGAGATTTTAATAATTTTATTTTTTTTTAAATGGATTTTTGAAAATTTTGAAGTATATTTTCGATTGATAAAGGTAGAGATTTGAATCATAAAATTATGGTTTTATATTCTACTCCATAAGACCTTTACAACGATATATCATATCTCTTCAAATTTTGTTTTGAAATTAAAAGGAAAAATATTAAATTTATTTAATTCAAACATTAATTTGAGATTTAATGGTTAATGGCTCCATTAGTAAAAAAAAAATCAAAAGTTCATCGATTTGAATTTCTAATTAAATCGAAATAATCTGTAGGAAAAGTTACACACACTGAATTTCTCTCTAATTTTTCTTCAAAAAAATTTCAAAAATTTTTCCTGTATATTTTTGAACATGTTTCCGGTGATAGAAGAAGACAAAGTTATAGTTCGTTGATCATTGCAGTCGTACTACTGACGTGCTAATCTCGTTGTTGTACCCTGGGAGACAGACGACCAATGTTTTCTCTAGCACCAAAGGAGTGGCCAAATCTATCTTAAAGAAACTGTGAAAATAAACCTCAACTTCCAGTAAAATTTAAATATTGTTATTTTGCTAACGTGTTTCTAACAATCTTAAGATAGATTTTTTATCACTTTCTAATCCGAGGCGAACGAGGTGAAATTGTATTCTATTCGTAAATAGAAATTGAATAATTTTGTTTCAGGATTTATTTTTGCTGTTCAACAGAATTCATTCGAGTTTCTGTTTCCAAACAGAAATAAATTAAAATAATTCTGTTTTAGGATTTATTCCTACCGTTCAACAGAATTCATTCGAGTTTCTGTTTCCAAGCAGAAATAAATTAAAGTAATTTTGTTTGAGGATTTATTCCTATCGTTCAATAGAATTTATTCGATTTTTATTGTTAACAGTAATCGTTTGAGAATAACAAATCTGTTACTAGAAAATTGATTTTGATTCAAAATTTTAATTTTGTCATTTAACAGGATCGAAGGGTAGTATAAACTGAAAATTAAAATTTCTGTTTATTATTGGAATTTTGAAGCATTATGATATACGTTTATTAAACGTATTTTAAGATAATCAATAAAATGCTTTTTACAAGCATTAAATCACCATGAGGCTTTATTATTAATGCATAACCTTAAATTGTGACAAAAGCTTAAATTTTGACCTTAAATGCGGCCTTAAATTGTGGCTTTAAATTGTTAGTTATGGCTTTAAATTGTTACAAAAGCTTAAATTGTGACTTTAAATTATGGCATCAAAGATTATTGACAAGTTAGAAAAATTTATCATACTTTAAAGAAAGAGAAATTTATTAATGGTTAAGTAAAAAGACAGTATGAGAGTGCATGTCTAAGATTGGTTCTTTGAAAGACTTAGTATTTAAGCGTGCCTAGTGCACCATCTCTTTTTTAGGATTACTTATTTGGTGCACTGCTCATTATTGTGCTTTCTATAAGACTGTGTAAACTTTTGTTTTGAGTTTTTAGTTTACTAAATTCTTACCGTCTAACAAAAGTTGATAATTGTGTCTCTGTTTCTGGTTTTTAGTTTCTGACTAAAATCCTGACATTTAACATTCATAATTTTTCTGATTTTGATTTTCTCTTTGAATTCCAAACGTTAACAGAAAAAAAATGACTGATACATCCAAAAACCTATCCAATTCTTACTTTGATTCTAGTTTTTAGTTTGATTGAAACAAATAAAAAAAGTTTAACTGAAATATTATTTCTCAAATTTGATTGAAATATTAGGCATACTCAACAAATATCTACATTGACTCGTATTTCCACAACGTCATCTTTGTCAAAGCCCGTCACAGGCCTATCTTGAACTATGAAGGGAATTAACTTAGTAGAATATGTTCTTAAAAGCTAGAAGACTTCTAGCCTTCGACTTGTGCACTACCCAACAAAAAATAATTGGGATAATGTCATTTTCACCCCTGTACTTCGACACTTGTTTTAATGTGGTACTTGAAGTTTCAAAATCTCCAATGTGGTACTTGAAGTTTAATTTCGTTATACAATGTGGTACCTGTAGGTAACGGTGTTAATTTCTGACTGATTTTGACACGTGGGCCAATTATGTGTTGACATGTGGCAGTGGCAGGTTGAAGGGGTAATTGCACGGGCAGATTAAGGAAGGACTGTTTTGCAATTTGTCCTTCCCCCACTTTTTCATTATTTTTTAATTGTTTTTGACCAGATGAAGTATATTATATTTTAAGATTTTAAACACCTATTATAAAAACCCTTCTTTCTCTTTATGTTTGGTTGTGTTTTTTTAATCTACCTTTTTTTCTTTTCATTAGTTTTAGGGCTTTAAAATGGATGAAAGAAGGGACGAAGGATGGTTTTCTTCAGTTTCGAAACCCCGAGTATGGAGCTCACATTCAAGGTTAAAGATTCAGTCAAACTCAAATAATCACTCCAATGAAGTTAGATGTTTTTGTGGTTTAATGACTGAGATTCGAATGTCAAGAACACTTAAAAATCTAAGGAGGATGTTCTTTGGCTGCGTGAAGTATGAAGAGGTAATGGGTAGGATTATTTGAGAATTTAAAATTTGATCCTTTACCCGTTTTAGTTTGTTACTTAACTTGTTAAAACCCTCATAAAAAACCTTACTTTCATCATTAAAAAAATCACAAAACAAATACAAAATACACCCTATCATTCAAAAATTCGAAAGTGGGTATGGTTATCGGTTGTGAGCAGAAGATAATACGATACGATCAATGACAAATGAAGTGTTCGAATGAAATACCCAGATGAAAGAAGCAAAGTGGGGAGAAAATAACAAGAAGGATTCAAAGGGGAAAAAAAAACGATGGCAAATCAACCAGAGAAGAGAATCAAACACAAATGAAACCTCTACGAATGAAAGACCTAGATGAAAGAAGCAGATTGGGGGGAGAATAAGAAAACTTTTCTAAGGTAAAACAATGAACAAACAAAGCAGATAAAGAAGAAAATTAAAAGGTTGTCTGGTTTTGGGTTGAGAGAACATGAACAATTTATGCTGAGGGAGAGAGACGGTTTGTATTTTTTTTCCTAGCTCTGAAATACGTCAAATCCTTCTTAATGGCTGATTGAAATTTTAAATTAATTTATTATTTATTTTAAATCCAGATGAAAAGTGAGGGAAGGGTAAATTGCAAATCAACCATTCCCTAATCTGCTCGTGCAGCTACTCCTTCAACTTGCCACTACCACATGTCGACACATAATTGGTTCACGTGTCAAAATCAGTTAGAAATTAACACCTTTATCAACAGGTACTAGATTGTATAACAGAATTAAACTTCAGGTACCACATTGGACATTTTGAAACTTTAGGTACCACATTAAAACAAGTGTGAAAGTATAAGGGTGAAAAATGGCATTATCCCAAACTAATTTGGGTCTAATTTTTATGAACATAGTACCCTAACTTTTCAAAACATGAATCCAAAAGAGAACCTTTCTTCAACGAAACGATCCATTTTTCCCTCCTATGACCAAGTTGCCTCCGCTTCAAACGAGTTAACTTCGACTCTGTAACAGATGAGGGGATGTTAGATTTCACTGGTTTTTGTAAAACCTTCCAGAATATAAAGATTGTCGGTCCTTCTATAAAATGAGAGCCCACGAGACACCTTAATGTCGCTAGACTCGGTGTTAATCTTGTAAACTTTCAAGTCTAAAATACTCAATGAGATAAAATTCTTTCGTAAATTAAGTATATACTTCTGAAAGTGTCTTAATCGTCCTATTGTGCTTCTTAATTTTAATAGTACCAATACCGATTACCTTACTAGATGAATCATTTCCCAGGCACATAACTCCACCTTCAATCAAATTGTATGTGGAAAACCATTCTCTGTTAGGATATGTGTGGAAAAAAACATCCCGAATCTAGTATCCACTTAGATGTAATCTTAGAGCTTTGGCTTGTTGACACTAACAAGAAATCATTACCCTTTCGTCGACCAAATTAGCACTAATTACATCTTCCTCATTACTCTCAGAAACCTTTTTATTTCTCAATTTGTAACAATCTATTTTGACGTGACCTAACTTCTTACAATAACGACACATTTTGTCTCGCTTCTTTGATGCTATCAAAACGAAAAATTACCTATCTTCCTTGCTATCTAAACCAAACTCATTGTTGAGTTGTCTTTACTCAATAAATGACCCTTTACATCCTCGAATGAGAGATTATCTCTCCCATAAATCATAGTTTCCCTGAAAGACATGTATGAAGGGGGTAAAGAGCACAACAATAGCATAGTCTGATCCTTATAGTTAATATGAACCTTAACGTTATTTAAATCATTTAAAAGATGATTGAATTGATTGATGTGATCTTTAAGAAGCTTATATTCGTTAATGCGAAACATAAATAGACGTTGTTTCAACACTAAACGGTTAGCTAGAGACTTAGTCGCATAAAGAGCATAGTTTGATCCTTATCATCAATCTGAACCTCAACGTTATTTAAATCATTTAAAAGAGTATTGAACTGACTGATATGATCTTTAAGAAGCTCACATTCGTTAATGCGAAACGTAAATAGACGTTGTTTCAATATTAAATGGTTAGCCAGAGACTTAGTCGGATAAAGAGTTTCAAACTTTTTTCACAAGACGGATGAGGTTTTCTCCATTAATACCTTCTACAATACCTTATTTGCAAGGCACAACTAGATTACAGATAAGGTCTTTTTATCAAGCTCTTCCCATTCTGAATAATCTAGATTCTCAGGCTTTTTTCTAGTAACGATCTTTTTCAAATCTGTCTGAACTAGAATTTTTATCATTCGAACCTGTCACAGATTGAAATTTGTGACACCATCGAACTTTTCAATGTCGAACATTGTTGTTGTCATCTCTGAACGGGTTGATCTACGAAAATTGAATTAGTTCTGATACCACTTGTTGAGGATCAACCCGATTAAATAATGAACGAGTAAAAAAACGAAAGAAATTGAGAAATTGAACACATAAATTTAACGTGAAAAAATCTCTCCAAAGATGATAAAAAACTACGGGCAAAAGTAATTTTACTATAATGACAAAAGTACGAAGAGTATAAAAGATGGAGAGAAAAATAAACTCCGAAACCCGAAAACAGAAAACTCGAAAAATGTAAACATAAAATTCTCCAAAAGTATTATGAGTTCTAATATTTAATGGGTGTATTTTCTAAGATTGTAAAAGAACTTATTTATAGGCTAAATTTGTATGTCAAATAATAATAAAATAATCTAAATTAATCAGAGTTTGATTGAAACAAATAAACAAAGTTTAACTGTAATATTATTTCTCAAATTTGATTGAAATATGAGACATACTCAACAATTTTGCTAGAAAAAACCAACCATAAATTTTATAAATATTGGGCTAATTTTTTTTTAAAAAAAATAGAATTTAAACTAACACAATAAATTTTATAAACATTTAAGATTAGTTTTGTTGAATTTTTTAAATTAAGAATCAAATTAATACAATGTGAAAATATTGAAAGACTAAATTTATTATTAGACTAATAAAAAAGTTCACGTTAGATTTCCACTATTGAATTAATGACAACTAATGGGAGACTAGAAAAAAATATTAAATTTTAAAAAAATTGAGATTAAATAAAAAAAATTAGTAATTAGGTGATCAAAATAGAACCAAGTGTATTTTGGGTGATTACTCTTGTAATTTACCCTTAATTAAAATAATAAAAAATATTTACAAATTAAAATTTTATTATTAAAATAATCGTTTCAAATCAAAATAAAAGAATTAGTTTAAATTATGTTAAGATAATTCTAAAAACTTATTGTATAAACATTCAATAAAAATGTGCCACTTTTTATTTTTAAAAGAATTTATAATTAATATGATATACTTTCTAACATTAGATTAATTATCTTTAATAATATTTTAATCTTAATTAGTATTAATTAATTAACTAAAATTAATGTAAAAAAATAATTAAAATTAACAAATAGTAATATAATGATTATGGGTTTGTATTTTTGTTCAACTAAATTTACGATTTATTGTATGATGGATTAAAATTTAGAAATTTAAGATCATATTTTTTTGATACAATACTTAAAATTATTTATAGTTTAACTCCAACCTATAAATAAGATGATAATGCGCTTCAGCGCACTCAAACCTACATATTCTTACATTGATAATAATACTCATGCCAGTCGAATCAAGACTCAATCGACATTTAATTTATGATCTTAAGGTTTATGGGTTTATGTGGTAAGATTTTACAATATTTATATAAAAATATATTAACTTTAGAGTTAAAAATTATAATAAGAGTTAATTTAATATTTCTTGATGTGACATTATTATTGGATGATTTTTTAGTACTTTTAATTTTATTCATAAGATTTTTAACAAAATATAAAATAATTTAATACATGTAAAAAATTGTGAAAATATTTTTTTATTTTTCAAGGTATTTATCGAAACGAATTCAATAATTAATTTTTCGTATTTTGTAAATTCATTAAAATATGTAAAAATAATTGGATATTGATCACAAGTTTTAAAATTACTCCATACTCAAGACAAAAATCAAACTTTCGATCACTGATTAAAATATATAAAAATAATTTAATATTGCACGATTCTAATTATTTATCTAATATCATAACATCTAAATTCATAAAATTTAAATCATATTTAATTATTCGAATCTATCTACTGTCTAGCTAAGCTTGTGAGTAAGGTTGTGTTTGAGAATTGAAAAATTCAACTGTATCATATTAAAAAAAATTAATATGTATCATATAAAGAATATAAGTTTAAAAAATACATTAGTGAATTGAATTGAATATTTTTTTATTTAATTTTTATTTAAAATAAATATTTTACATTTAAAATAGTAAAAATATTTTTTAAATTCTATACAAAGAATGATTTTTTGAAAAAAATATCAAAATTAATTATTTACTTTTTATTTCCTATAAAAATTATTTTAAAAAATTTAATTTCTTTTTAAATTTTACGAAATAATATTTAAAATCTATAACAGAAATTATTTTATGAAAAATAAAATCTAAACATTCAAAATAAATATAAAGAATGGAAAAATCTGGAACCCATCTTGAGAGTATAATGAAAAGTTAGAAACCCTGTGGATGTGACCTTTACCCAATACCGCACCCTATGTTGATTGATTAAACCCTACAGAGAATTATTCTTAACATCATCATTGCCTAGTGAAAAGCCTGGTGTGGGTTGAAGATTTTGGCAGTTTGTACTCTCTTGAAATGACTGCCCCTGCTATCGTCTAGTCCATCATCCATCAATCGCCGCCGAACTCCCAAACTCCTCACCCACCATTACCTTTGCTCTAACAAGTAAAACTGGGAATAATTACGTATCTTTCCCTATCCCCTCAACTCACCCAAAAGATTCTTCAATGCCAATGCCAATGCCAAGGGTTGCTAGGTCGATTTTGTTCCCACTATTAACCCCATCGGCTCAACAATGCCAATGCTGGGTCCATTTTGTTCCCATATTAAGCTTACTTTACAATGTAGCAGTGGCAGTGAAGGCTTAGGGGAGAACCACAGATTTCAACTGCATGCCAAACACAGCTTCAGATTTCAGAGTTGAGAGTTACATTGTTGGAGTCTTTCAGACTTTTTTACAACATCACAACACATTAGACAAGAAAACGATGTTTCAAGCAAAGGTGATGAGGATAGAGTTAAGCTTCAAATATCTATTTGAACCCAATATTTTTATAATATAATTTTTTTGAAAAATGATTTGATTTGATTTGAGTATACAACTAAAATTCAAAATTAATATAAAATAATAAAAAATTAAACCCAACTGAATCATCATGAAAGATATAAAAAATTCAATTAAAATAAATTAAACTCCCTTTACGTGACTATGTGACTTTCAAAATAGCATAAATTATAAAAATAATTATTTTTATTTATTTCAGATTATATTTTAATAATTTATGTTTAAAATGTTATTTTGTTTTCGAACCTAAATAATATAAAAATATAAGTAAGTATATGCAATGTGATTAAATTATTAGTAAGTTTATATTTTGGTCACTCAACTTTAAAAAGTTATAAAATGATCATTGAACTATTTGAATGTTTTTATTTAAGTCACTAAGTTGTTAAAATCGCAGATGTATGACTTTCTTTGTTCGTATCACCTACATCAATAGAAAGCTTTCATTTCCCTTCTTTTCTACAATTCTATTTATTTTTCATGAAATAATTTTAAACATCGTGAATCTACGAACGAAAACCTAAACAACTTTCTTCTCCAATCTCTAATATTGACCGTCAGATCAACATGGATCTAAGGTATATTTATCTACTCATAGGAGGGTACTGATTATTGTACCAATATCCAAGCACTACATGGAGCTTGCTAGTCGGATTTTTGAAAAGAAATATAACAATCCAATGATTTAAATGAAAATTTTTAAACAATTCATAGACTTAAATGAAAACTTTTCAATAGTTTGGTGATCATTTTATAAATTTTTTTATGTTAAATCACTAAAATGTAAACTTACTAATAGTGACCTTGGTTGTAATTTACCCTAAAAAATAATACCCAAGTTAACATAAATTCAAGATTTATTTTGTCAAGAGAACTTTCATTCAAAGAAAAGGATCACAAGCCAATGAAGACTAAGTCCTCTAGAATGTATAATCAATATAAGACAAATTGTAAAAACCGCAATAAATTTAAAACAAATAGTACACTCAAAACAAAAACAAGATTCAAAGAGCCTGAAACCCAATATTGAAAAAGAGCAAGCCACCATGATGTTTAGCCATTAGGGCGGAGAACCCACCATGATATGTAGATCCCCGTTATGCTTTCACCCATGTTGCAATGAATACGTCTCTCGCTAACCTAAAACAATAGAGGCGAAAAGGTCTAACAAATTTGGCATTACTGAAATGCACTAAACATCCCAAAACGGGATCCAAAAACTTTGTATAGCGTCATCATCAAAACGCAAAAACATCAAGACAATTCACAAACTTTATCTACAAGAAAGCAAAACAAAACACGAGTAAGCTTTTATAAAGCTTAGTAAGTTCGATGGTTTAAACGATAAGGCTTACCGAATAAACATAATAAAACAATTCACAAGATTACTAAATTGGGTTTCTGTCAACCACAGTTCACAATAGGGGAGTTGAAACTTAACAAGAATACAAACCAAACTTTCTACATTTCAGTAACATTCGTTTAACATTAAACATTGCCTGATGAACAATATACGAATATGATTACACGATTAACCATCTAGAAACACGAAAAACGCTTATACGAGCTAATCCAACCGATAAAACTCCTGGACACTAAGTGCCTAGGATGTAGGCTAACATTCGCCCCCGATAACACATCAGAAAACATTGTAATATAACACGATAGTCCGCAACAAATGCAGGACTTCGATATATTCAATGAACAAGAGTAAATCAAGAATCAACATCTCATCTCAAGTCAAACCCATACAGCGCGCAATATAACCTATTAGCATGCCAATCATACTTTATCCTACGTTCATCCGGCTCAAGAGATATCATCTTTAACCAGTAATATATATACGATTCTTTAACTCAATTCTCATTAACTTGTCATCAAACATAGATAATGAACTATTCAATGATTAAGTTCTTACTAAAAAAATACAGTACAAAATATATTAAATTATATTAAACGAACTTACCAGACTAAACTGCAATAATGAAAAATGTATAGGGACTATTTAGTAATTTTATCTTTTCCTTGATTTTTAACTTGTTCTTTATCTAGAATAATAATTTCAATCAATTAACTAATTCCAACAAAAAAATTAACTCATTTTATGCTATTAAGGACTATTAAGTCCTTTTACACAATTGGTCCTTCAATTATTATTTTTTAATTTTTAATTAATTAAGTTTCATTTCAATTTAACCTTAAAGTATTAGGACCTAATGAATAAATAACACAAAAGTTAGTGGAATAATTGACATCTACCACCACTTGGACTTCTGGAAATGGTCTAATTGCCATGTTAATGCCTTTGGTATTTTAAAATCTATAATGAGTAACTTTTACCTCTTTTACAATTTAATCCTTTTACCTTAATTAAGCAATCAATTATCAAAATTACTGGACCAAACTTCAATTCACTTATAATATGACTTTGTAAATATTTGATAAAAATATTTACGATCTTAAATTACGGAAACGAGGTCCTAATACCTCATTTTCAAAGGCCACTTGACTTTTGGACTGAACCACTTTTACTTATCTTTTCGTTCAATTTATAAAAATTATTAAACCAAAATTCAATATAATACTATAATTGACTCGTAAATATTAAATAACTATACAAACTTACTTGTCGGATTTGTGGTCTCGAAACCATTATTTTTGACACCATTGAAAAACAGGATGTTACATTTCGATCCATTTTGTTCCTTTAATTCAACATGCAATTCCTTTTTGGTTTTAATAAGCTAACGGAAGGACTGGTTGGACATATATCGTTAGGGCTCAAATGATTTATAATTAAGTTCCAGCTTTTCACTTATTAATTATAAACTCATTTAATCACAATGTCATTCCACTATAGTATTGTGACTGAGCTATTCCTAATTACATACCATCATGAAAGCAACTCGATCAGTGCTCATCCAATGATATTATCATAAGTGTGTTACCCTCATAGGATATCCTTAAACTCTTTGGGATAAGTTTGCTCTTCCAGTATGACTGTATTTTATCTTATGGTAACTATTACATCTTCCTTAATGAAAAGTAAATTACTATCAAATAATAATGAAGTCATTCATCACAAAGATAAACGACCCATGACCATGTTTACTTTTCATCAATTATGTAATGCCAATGAGAGGATATCATTTACCCGTGTCTTGGGCTATGTAACACCTCTAACCCATCTCCATTGCTAGATTAAGGTTACAGAGCGTCAGGATACGATTTAGAACAAATATTCATATATATCAAAAAACAACTTTCAATAACACAAATTAACTCTGGTAAAACACACTTATGGGTCTTAAGTTGAGCCTACGGGGCCTTAAAAATAGTTTGGAAACTTTCAAGGATCGTTTTAGAACAAAATAGTAAAATTTGAATAATTTTTGAAATAGGGGTCACATAGCCAACCCATGTGACCCTACACATGACCATGTGGCTACCCCACATGCCCGTGTGGCTACCCTACATGCCCGTATCCCAAATTATGTGTTAGACTGTGTAACTCACTTACTTTATACACACGATCGTGTCTCAGACCGTGGTCGTGTCTCAGACCATGTAACTCACTGACTTGGTACACACAACCGTGTGAAATCTGAACCTAAAATGAACAGTGACACACAATCATGTGAGAGCTCATGTCCTAGGCCATGTGCAACATAAAAGACCCTAAAACAAGCCATTTTTATCTCACATGCATGAACACCAAGTCCCACTATTCTCACAACCATGCATATGACAAAATCACTTTCAAATACACCTCAAAACATACTAAAACAACCAATACCATTCACTTCCAAGAAAAAGCATGCATAAGAATTTAACTTCCAATATTTACACCATGCTTACAACTATCAACAAAAAGACATTAAGACACAAAATAGACTTGGCACCTGAACAAACAAATCAAGGTAACATTCAAGTCATATTACATGCCATTTATAACCTTAACCAAAGTAATCGAAAACTACCAAAACGATGATTGGATAGTGTGATTGTACTCTAACAAAATTCTAACCGATCGAGCTTTTCAATGATCTACAAGAAGAGAAAAACAAATACATAAGCATATAAGGCTTAGTAAGCTCGTATAAAACTTAAACAATAACTCACCAAATAAGCTCAAATTATAAAGTTAATGCATAGTTCCATTATCATGCTCAAATTTATAACCAATTCCAAATCTTCAATCACCATTCTCACAAGTAGAGAATTTGTACATAACACATTCAACATATATCCAATGTGACATTTATACAACTTAAACATTTGCTTAAAACTTTAATACCCGCTGAGCCAAACAAACTACGTTGGATACACGGGAACCACGTTCACACAAAGTGTGCCTGTACATGTAAGTATAACTATATCCTGTAATGCTGACACGAGCTGTGAAGAATTTACAATAAATGTAGGACCTCAACCATCAGTAGGACATCCAAGACCAACACCCGAAAACATATAATCCTTAATTACATGTCATTTGTATCCTAAGTATTCATGAGGCTCAAACGGGGCATGTTCTATATCATTCCATAATTCTCAACATTTTACACACTTCACCTCAAATTATAAAATCTTACAATATTGTCCAAATAACAAATTAACTTGTACAAAGAAATTATACAAAGCATAACATTAATAAATTTCTATTAAAATACAAAATTAGTTAGTTTACCATTATATGAACTTACCTCAACTAACACGGTTGTACAAAAGTAATCGACTACTAATTCGAGACTTTGGCATTTCCATGAGTCAAGTCTGGTTGTTGCGTCTCTTAATCTAACTAATAATTTTATTCAATTAAATATTTCAAATCAAATTAAAATAACTAATTCGAACTCATAACCCCTTTTAAGGTGATTTTACAAAATTACCCTCAATACTTTAACATTTGTACAATTAAGTCCTTAAGCTGAAATTCACAATTTAACCACAATCTAGTAAAACCAAACTAGCCAATTTTTCTATAAGTTCATTTCAACCCAAATTTTCCACCATTTCATATTATTCATAATGCATTTTACTAAATTCACAAATAGGTCCTTAAACTCAAAATTATCAAAAATCATTTAATAAAACACTTATCCTTAACATTCAAACTCAAGAATTTAACAACTAAGTTCACAAATATTCTTATCTCATTCACGATAAGTCCCTAAACTTCTAACGATTTCACAAATTAACCTCTAAGCAAAGACATATAAATAATAAAAAATGGACATAAAAAACTCACCCAAGCAAAAGGGGAAGCTTGCCCAAAGGTTTCTTGCTCAACAATGAGTTTCACAGTTGGAGGAGGAAGAAATGAAAACTAATTATTTTTATTTCTCTTTTTAACTTTAATTACTTACCACAACTATATTATTATCAAAATATATTCATGAAAATATCTATGATGCTTCACCTACCCGTCCACTAATCTATGATAGGCTATATTTTCCCTTTGAGTCCACCTAACTCCCTACCTTGGCTATTAGGTACATTTAATTAATTGAACTCAACTTTTGTAGCTATTATACTTTAGTCCTTATTACTTAATTAACAGTTCAGTCATTTAAATTTATGACTAAGATTTAATATGACTTTACTAAATTTTCATAAATATTAAATTAATAATATCTACAGACTCTCTTGTCAGAATTGTGGTCCGGAAACCATTATTTTCGACACTACTAAAAATCGAGCTGTTACAAGCTATGAATTCCACTATTGTGAATAAGGATACATATTGCAGAAGTTGTATACCCAACACACCAACTTCTGGTTCCTTATCTATTTGAACTCAGACTTTTACTTACATCAAAGTATACGAGTCACGCATACATAGTCCATCATCCACTCAAATATTAAGGTATGACACACTATGAATGTCACAAGTGAATAAATCTAAAAACAAATTTAAGATTTATTCTCCTTGGGTCTAGTTTGATGTACTGTCAGTCTAATTAGTCACATCTATGTCTCTATCCTTTGAGAGTCATCTGCTTCGATGCCTAAGACAAGGCATTTTCCCAATTGGACTTGATAGATGACATATTAGTCTTTCAATCGGTTTGCTTATTTCCAATTAGATTAAGGATATGTTTAGGTTCATATACTAATATAAGTTGTATCTCTGCATTACAATCCAACCACGTAATATCGCTTAATATTAGTTTAAACATCAGACAACAAGTGAGCCAATATTTGCTTCTATTTTGCTTTGCATGAAAAAACACATGAGGATATTATGCAAAATATATTAATGCAATCCATGAATTATTTTATTAACCAAACTGTTACAACAAATTACAAGTTTACAAACAAATATACTACACTTCGGGCACTAGATCTAACAGAGCAAGGCAAAATTTGTTTAGTTTCGATGTATTTCTTTCTCAAAACAATTGTCTTAAGAGTATATAGATATGTCTTGGGACCTCAAGCTCTTGAATGCAAAAAATAAGTGAATTTTTTTCTAATGGTCTTGACTTATGTTCATTCTGTCTCAAGACTCAATGACCAAATGGTCAAAATTCTACATTTTTAAGTATTCAAAGCCTTAACCAAATGAACCTACACATACCTAAAACTTACCACAAAACATATTCATCCAATTAATCTATCTAAACATTTTCAAACATTGCAAAATCATAACCTTCAATACATCATTACTAAACTAATCCACTTGCACATTTAAACTGTAACAACCCATTTTTCAGTAGTGTCGAAAACAGTGGTATCGGGACCACAAGTCCGATGAGTGAGTCTGTAAATATTATTAATATTTACTAGTAAACTATAGTAATATAGTAAATTTTGATTTGATAATTTATGTTATTTGAACGAATGATTAGGTTCATGTGGTATATCCTTAAAGTCAAGTGATTTTAGAAAATGAGGTATCGAGACCTCATTTTTTTTAATCGAGCCCGTAAATATTTCTATTACATATTTACGGAATGATTTTATAGGTATATTGAAATTTGGTTATGAAATTTTAAAGTTTAGATAGTTAATTACGGAATAAGGATTAAATTGTAAAAGTCATTAAAATTAGTTATTATGTGTCAAATTATATTAATTAATTATGAAATTAAGAAATCAAGGTTTAAAAGGGTAAACTCACCAAAATGATGATAAGTGGACGGTTTAATAGTTGGTTGAGGTGAAATTTCATTTAATTCCTAAGGTCATTATAATAAATTAATAACTAAATGAAAACAAAAGAAAAATAAAAAAAGGTTGTCATCTTCCTAAAACATTTTTACCATCGAAATTGAAAAGAAACAAAAGCATTGTTGAACTCTCATCTTCGGCTAGCTTGGTAACCTTGCATGGTATGTATTTTGATTCTCGTTTCTTATGAATTTTATGTTTTTGTGATCATTGTAGCTTAATCTAGTTATCCCGGGGATTTATTTATAGAATTAGCAAAGTTTAGAAAGTTCACAATTAATGTTATTGAAGCTTTCTACTTGAAAGAGTTTTTGTTTGGGTGCTTGATGTGGATTTTGAGTTATTATAAAGTAAATTTGTATACATTTTGAAAAAAAATGGGGTTTAATTGATTAAATGGTGAGTGAGAAGAATTTCATTAGAAATTTTAGAATTTATGAGTTTTTTCTAAAAGGGTAAACATTTGGTACTATGGGTTTAAGTATCGATGGTGGAAATTGAATTGTTTAGTATTATGTCCTAGATTATATAAAATGAAAATGTTTGGGGGCAAATGTGCAAAAGTGTAAATAGGTAGTTTAATGTATTGAATTGTATGGCTTATGAAATTGAGGTTAATAATTGAAATAAATTATCTTATAGACCATGAACAAGCCAATGTTCGAGGAAAAAAGGAAGATAACGGAATAGTCTCTGGACTTCTTTCATTTCTATAATTTAGTCCTAATAAGTTTGAAGTCTTTAAAACTCGAACTTTAATTATTTAGTTAGTTATGTTATTAACTAAACTGATATTCAAATATATATATATATATAATATTTAAATGGTTGGTTGTGTATATGTAAAAATGATTATAGAATGAATCATAGATATTTGATATAGATGAATAATGCAAAGGATTTAAATTATGATGTGATGAATTATGGAATGATGTATTTATGTATTTTCGATTTATTCGAGTTCTGTTATTTGATATTTAATTATGTTCTTATATGTGTAATTGGATAATCCCATTGAATGAAAATTTATATATGTTTGATTATGGAATAGATTAAGTGTTAGGGATCGACCAGATTAAGCAACGAACAAGTAAAAATAGCGGAATAAATTGAGAAATTGAACACACAAATTTAACGTGGAAAAATCCCTCCGAAGAGGATAAAAAACCACGGGCAAAGATAATTATACTATAATGGAAAAAGAATGAAGAGTACAAAAGATGGAGATAAAAACTAAACCTTGAAAACCCGAAAATAAAGAACTCTCAAAACGTAAACACTAAATTCTCCAAAAGTGTTAGAAGTTCTAAACTCTAATGGGATCTTTCTAAGGTTGTAAAAGATCATATTTATAGGCTAAATTCTTAGGTCAAATAATAATAAAATAATCTAGACTAATAAGAATTTGACTCAAACAAGTAAACAGAGTTTAACTGAAAGTTTATTTCTCAAATTTGACTTGAAATAGGAGTCATAATTTAACAAATCTTCACCTTGACTCATATTTCCACAATACCATCTTTGCCAAAGCCCGCCACGGGCCTATCTTGAACTATGAGGGGAATTAACTAAGTCGAATCTGTGCTTAGAAGCTAAAAGTCTTCTAGCCTTCGACTTGTGCACTGCCAAATAAAAATTAACCTGGGTTTGATTTTCACGAACATAGTGCCCTAACTTTTCAAAACCTGCATCCAAAAGAGAACCTCTCTTCAACGAAACGGTCATACCCGTTTCCCTCCTATGATCAAGTTGTCTCCGCTCCAAACGAGTTGACTTCAACTCCGTAACAAATGAGGGACGTCCGTTTCCACTGATCACTATAGAACCTTCCAGAATATAAGAACTGCTAGTCTTTTTACCTTTTAACAAAATGAGAGCTCCACGAAACACTTTAATTCCGTTCGACTCGATATTGATTCTGTAACCTTTCGAGTCTAAAATACTCAAAGAGATGAGATTCTTTCGTAAATCAGGTACATACCTAACATCTGATAGTGTCCTAATCGTACCATTGTGCATCCTAATTTTAATAGTACCAATACTGATTACCTTATTGGATGAATCGTTTCCCATGTGCACAGCTCCACCTTCAACTGAACTGTATGTGGAAAACCATTCTCTGTTAGGACACATGTGAAAAGAACATCCTGAATCTAGGATCCACTCGGACGTAAGCTTGGAGCTTTCGCTCATTGACACTAACAAGAAATCATCACCACTTTTATCGGTCAAATTAACATCAGCTAAATCTTTCTCGTTACTCTCAGCAACCCTTTTATTTCGCAGTTTGTAACAATCTGCTTTGACATGACTTAATTTCTTACAAAAGGTCTCGCTTCTTTGATGCTACCAAAACAGAAGCTTACTTATCTGTCTTGCTATCTGAACAAAACTCATTATCGAGTTTTTTTTTGCTCAACAAATGACCCTTCACATCCTTAAATGAGAGTTTGTCTCTACCATGAATCAAGGTCTCCCTAAAAGACTTGTATGAAGGGAGTAAAGAGCATAACGATAGCATAGCTTGATCCTCATCGTCAATCTGAACCTCAACATTATTTAAATCATTCAAAGGAGTAATAAATTGACTGATGTGATCTCTAAAAAGCTCACCTTCGTTTATACAAAACATAAATAGACGTTGTTTCAGCACTAAACGGTTAGCTAGAGACTTAGTCGCATAAAGGGTTTCTAGTTTTTTCCACAAAGCGGATAGGGTCTTCTCCATCAATACCTCCTGTAATATCCTATTCGTGAGGCACAACTGGATTGTAGATAGTGCTTTTTCATCAAGCTCTTCCCATTCTGACTTATTTAGATTATCGAGCTTTTTCTCGGTAATAACCTTTTTCAAGTCGGTTGAACTAGAATTGTCATCATACGAACTTGCCACGAATTGAAATTTGTGACACCATTAAACTTCTCAATATCGAACCTTGTTGTTGTCATCTCTGAACGGGTTGATCTATGGAAATCGAACTAGCTCTGATACAAATTTGATAAAATTAAATGTCGAAAATGAAAAAATATCGCAAAGAAAATGAGAAAAAAACACACAGATTTTACGTGGAAACCCTTTGGGAAAAAACCACGGGCAGAGGAAAAGAAGATTCACTAATGTCAAAAAATTGAATAATTACAAGAGGAGATGACTATGCTTATTTATAGGTTGAAAAATCTTATTCCAATAAACAACTAATAGAAGTAACGTAGTAAAGTTGAAACACTTTATTCTAATTAAAATAAAATAAAAGAAGTCTAGTTTATTTGGACTTTACTTTTATTTTATTTTAACAAGAATTCTAATCACCCAATTCTAACAATCTCCACCTTAACAAGAATTCTCTACGAACAAGAACTCTCAACGAACAAGTTCTTCACCTCTTCCACAAAACCATTTGAGGGGTATTCTTCAACAATGAACACCAACCAAGTCCAAGCAATGCTCAAACTTGGTTATGGGAAGTGACTTAGTCATCATATATGCAGGATTTTTATGAATACTAACTTTACTCACAACAATATCTTCACGAGCAATAATATCACGCACAAAATGATACCGAACATCAATGTGCTTTGTTCTCTCATGAAACATTTGATATTTTGTAAGGAAAATGATACTTTGATTGTTACAAAATATTGTACCAATTTGAAGATCTTTATTGAGTTCACCAAAGAGTCCTTTTAACAAATAACTTCTTTACAAGCCTCGATAATCGCCATGTACTCAGCTTCAGTGGTAGACAAAGCAACTATAGTTTGCAAAGTAGCTTTCCAACTACTTCCACAACCCTCAATTGTAAAGACATACCCTTTAAGAGATCTTCTTCTATCTAGGTCTCCAACAAAATCAGCATTAACATATCCAATGACTCCATCTCTAGTTCTTCCAAACTGTAAGCAAACATCAATAGTACCTCGTGAGTATCTCAAAATCCACTGAATTACTTTCCAATATTCTTTATCGGGATTCGTCATGTATCTACTAACTGCACTGACTGCATATGATAAATCTGGACTTGAGCAAACAATAACATACATTAGAGAACCCACTGCACTAGAATATGGAACACGTGACATGTAATCAATCTCATCATTTGATTGCGGAGACAAAGCTGATGAAAGTCTGAAGTGGGCTGGGAGTATTAATAGGTTTGACACTCTGCATATTAAACCTGCAAAGAACTTTCTCAGTGTACCTATTATGACTTAGGTACAACTTACATGCCTTTCTATCTCTAAGAATCTCCATCCCAAGCATCTTTTTTGCTGCTCCCAAATCTTTCATCTCAAATTCTTCATTAAGTTGGGTTTAACTTTTCTTATCTCTTCTTTATCTTTTTCTACTATCAACATGTCATCAACATAAAGGAGTAGATACACAAAAGAACTATCACCGTTTTTTTAAAAATAAACACAACTATCAAAACTGTTTTTTTTTTAAATCATGGGTAGTCATAAAAGAATCAAACCTTTTGTACCACTGCCTTGGTGACTGTTTCAAACCATAAAGGGACTTTTCAACAAGCAAACATATTCCTCCTTTTCTGAGACTATAAAGCCCTTTGGTTGTTGCAAGTAACTATCTTCCTCAAGTTCTTAATGCAAGAACGTTATTTTACATCTAACTAATCAAGCTCCAAATCATACATGGCCACAATACCAAGTAAGGCTCGAATCGATCTGTGTTTCAAAATTGGACAAAATACGTTTATGAAGTCTATATCGGGAATCTGACTGTAACCTTTTGCAACAAGTCTTGCTTTATATTTGGGTTCTTCAATTCTTGGAATCCCTTATTTCCTCTTGAATACCCATTTACAATGAATAACTTTTTACCCTTTGGAAGCTTCACTAAGTCCCACGTTTTATTCTTATGGAGTGATTCCATCTCTTCTTGCATGACAATCATTCACTTTTCTGAATCTTCATAGCTAACTGCCTCGAAATAAGTAGATGGCTCTTGATTTGCATCAATATCTTCAGTCACGTTTAAAGCATAAGTTATTAGATCTGCCTCAGCGTACCTCCTCGGAGGTTTAATTTCTCTTCAAGGTTTTTTTTTTGGCAATAAAATATTGTGGTGATGAAGTGACTCTATTCTGAACTTTTGTACTTACTTGAGAAGTTGACTTTCTTGTATATACTAGATCAATCTGAAACTCCACCTACTTTTGTTGTTCTTTACTGGAAGAGTCTTTAAGAGATAAGTTAGGTAACATAGTAGTTTCATCAAAAACAACATCTCTGCTAATCATAACTTTTCTATTTTCAGGACACCATAACTTATACCCTTTTACACAAGCTTTAAAACCAAGAAAAACACATTTAATGGATCTTGGTTCCAATTTTCCATTATCAACATGAGCACAAGCAAGACACCTAAAAAACTTTATATTAGAATAATCAGCAGGCTTACCAGATCATATCTCTTGTGGAGTTTTTTTCTCAATGGTAATGAATGAAGATTGACTGATAAAAAAACATGTAGTAGAGACTGCTTCATCCTAAAACGACTTCGATAAATTAACATTCGACAACATACATCGAACCTTCTCCATGATCCTTCTGTTCATTCATTCTGCAACGCCGTTTTGCTGTGGAAAATGAAGAACTGTCAAATGTCTCACGATCCTTTTTGATTTTCACAATTCATTAAACTCATCAGAACAGAACTCTAAGCCATTATCTGTGCGGAGGTGTTTTATCTGTTTTCCTATCTATTTTTCAACCATAATTTTTCAAGACTTGAATACAAAAAACACATCACTTTTCTACTTCAGAAAGAATGCCCAAACTTTTTTGGAAAAATCATCAATAAGAGTTAGTATATAATTAGCTCCACCTCTTGAAGGCACTCTAGATGGTCCCCAAAGATCAAGATGAATATAATCTAATGTTCCCTTCGTGTTATGGATTCCTCTGGTGAATCGAACTCTCTTTTGCTTCCCAAAAATGCAATGCTCACAGAACTTCAGTTTGCTAATGCCTTGCCCATCAAGAAGTCCGATTTTACTCAATTCTGCCATGCCATTTTCACTCATATGCCCTAGACGCATATGCCAAAGTTTAGTAATATTATCATCTGACAAGGAAGAGGAAGCGACTGCAACATCACCAGTAATAGTTGAACCTTGCAAAACATATAATTTGGTAGTCTTTCTCTGCCCTTTCATCACAACGAGGGAACCCTTGCTAATCTTTAGAACCTCACTTTCAGCTGTGTACCTATGTCCTTTTGAATCAAGAGTACTCAATGAAATCAAATTCCTTTTCAATTCTGGTACATGTAGCACGCCAGTAAGAGTTCTAACGATCCCATCAAACATCTTTATTTTGATTGTGCCAACACTTGCGATTTTACATGAAGCATTATTTTCCATCAAAACAACACCTTCAAACACAACTTCATATGTTGTAAACCAATCCTGATTGGGACTTATATGGAAGTTGCAACCAGAATCGAGGATTCACTCCTCGCTCACTTTAGAATTGTCAGAAGCAATTAGGAGTTCTAAAATGTGAATGGTTGAATTATAAAATGTGGTAACGTGGATTTTGTAAGTGTGTAATTAATCTTCGTTGGTTCATCCAACTAGCATTGGGCGCATACCTTTATTAGTTATACAACTAGTGCTGGGCACACCTTAATCTTCGTTAGTATATCAAACTAGAGTTGGGCTCACATTTGATATTTGTCGATTTATCCGACTAGAGATAGGTGAAAAATATTGTTGGTATATCCAACTAGAGCTAGGCTCACATTTGACATCGTCGGTTATCCGACTAGCGCTGGGCGCAACCTTTATCAGTTTATTTGACTAGTGTTGTGCACATTTCTTATATTCGTCGATTATCCAACTAGCGCTGGGCACAACCTTTTTTAGTTTATTTGAGTAGTGTTAGGAACACTTCTTATATTCGTTGGTTATCCAACTAGTGTTGGGTGCAACCTTTGTCAGTTTATCTAACTAGTGCTGGGCATATTTCTTATATTTTTCGGTTATCCGACTAGCGTTGGGCGCAAAAGCTTAATACGATTTGTCCATTATGCACGAGGTACTAATAATAGGTAAAGTGGTATCGATGATATGTAAGGTAACTATTGAGAAAGATTGATGTTTGTGAAAATGTCATATGATATAATTGGTAAACTAATATTATGCTATTGGGAAATTATGAGATAATGAACATATCATGTTATGGAGCTTAAAATTTTTGGTTATTTGACTTAGGTGTAATGACTAGAGATAAATTATATTTGATTAATAATTAATCAACTCTTTTGTATGCAGGTTAGGTACCTAGTTAGATCTTTGACTCAGCATCCTACGATAATCCCGCACTCAATGTTGGTGATGTCTCCTTTTACATTTTGGCATGAACTTAGGGTGTCAATGTTTTGGATAAGGTCAAATAGTTTTCTTTTGAAAGTATGTTATAATTCTAGTAAACTCTTGTAAATAATTATGAATGAATGTACGTATATCTTATAGGTTGAATCTTTTGAATGCTTGTGAATATGAATATAAGTGATTGATGTCATGTGGCAACTTAATTAGTGTAATTGAATGTTGAATATTGTTTGAGGTGCCTTTGAAGGGCATATTGGTTAGGCTTAGGATGGATGTTATTTGACAAGAAATTGATGTTTTGAATGTGGTTTGAAATAAAGGATTTGATCTAGTTAAGGTACTTCTTGATATGCAAGAAATATGGTAATAAATTGCTTGTTTTTGGAGTTAATTGCCCAGCACACGGCTTGTGACATGGGCTATCACATGACTGTGTGTTATTTTAAATGCAGATGCAATATCCACACAGGCAGACACATGGGCTGGGACATGACCGTGTGGCCCTAGTCAGTAAGTTACACGATTTGGAAACACGATCATGTATAATAACCACACAGGCGTGTGTTAGACACAAAACCATGTTTTTGGCCATACGGGCTGGCCTATGTCACATGGCCTGGCCACATGACCGTGTGACCCCTGTGTGCTAAAATTTCTAGTTTTCTTTAAAACTTTCTATCTTGTTTCAAATTAGTCCCTAAGTATTTTCTACATGTTTTCATGATCTTGTATGCCTAAAATATGAATTGTAAGCTATATTTTAATCTTGTTTGAATGTTTGAATATTTGTAATGAATTAATAAAATAATTGTTAAAGTTAAATGTTAGATTCATTTTGATCGGTAATACTCTGAGATCCTAATCCAGCGACAGATACGAGTTAAGGGTGTTACATAAACTCACATAATCAATCATAATTAATTAGTAATCAAAAAATAAAATTTACCAATATAACATTATAAGTCACTCAGTAAAAGTGCCAAAACTAACTTACGCAACAAGCCAACCAACCTAGGTACATGCCATATGACTTCAAAACATATATAAACATACAAAATAGGATCATAATGGTTTTTGAGTTGAGCCTGAGAGTTGGATGCTTGATTTTGAAACATAGCTTTTATCTAAAACCTATGCACGTAAATAAACAAATTCGTATGCTGAGTAATGGTTACTCATTGGTGCTAACATAATTTGAACTCATCTATAAACATAACAAAATCTAATAAACATAAGTATTGAGATAACTTAAATTAACAAATCAACCATTTTACATTAACATCAAGGGTACATATATACCAACAGATTATTTATCATTTCATCTTAGTCACATCAAACTTTATTCAATTTCTTGATATAATTTCCGATGCACCCTCAAGGTATTTGCATATAATTTGACATATCAGAATCATGTCTCATATTGGCATCAATATTTCATGTCAATTCAATACAATTTTTACATTTTAACCCCTATTAACCAAATTGAATACAAGAATGGATACACAGATCAATTCACCATCACACTAAATAAGCACTGAAGTGCTAATTGAGCATAACTCTAATCCAACCAACCATACTAGAATATGCTCGTACCTTAAGGTATTTGAGTTGTTGGTACATTATCGACCCCCAAGGTATTAGAAAACTATCAAAATATGTACGCACATAGTGTTGAATCTCCCACTTATCGATACAGATCCTATAACATGCCAACTATACCCGTAACTTTATTCGAAAACGTTAATAGGGGGAATTTCATTATTAATCATCAAACCATATTAACTATTTGTTACTGGCTTTGGATTTCCCTTTATCTTAAGATGGTCTTACGTTGTTTTTAGTTATGAATACATATTAATAGTTTACTATTTTCGGTCATTTGACAATTCAAGCATATACATTTATTTATTTAACGAACTCGAATTATGAGAGCATAAACCAAATTAGCTATTCGTTAATGGCTTTGGACTTCCCTTTACTCTAAGATGGTCCTACATCATTTTTAGCTATGAAATTAAATTTGAATACAGAAAACTCATTAATCATACAATTCAAATACAAATAAACACATTATATACATGAATGCATTTTATTCGATTTAATCCTCGAATTCTTAACGTCCAAAATGCTCGTATCTCACATTTACCCAATCAAATTTAGAATCAACTTCATTAATATAGTATAGGGACCTCATGATACAATTATTTACTATGCAACCTCAAACTTCCTATCTTTTACTATTAAGTCATTATTACCTGTAATAAACTAATTTACCTAAATGAAATTTAAATTTAAACCAATAATCTCTTACCACATTTTTAAACTCATTCTCGTCATGATCAAGGGCGAATCCAGAGGAGTTGGCAGGAGCCCTGGTCTCTCCTAAAATGGAAATTTTTTTATTTAAACCCTTGAAAATTTTTAAAAAAAATAAATTAGTAAATGTGAAATTGCGCTTTGGCCCCTAAAAATGATAAAATTTTGATTTAATATTTTAAAAATTGCATTTTTACTATTGTAAAAATTACAATTTAATTTCAAACCCCTTAAAAAAAGTTTCTGATTTCGCCCCTAATGATGATTTCAACTAAATTCAAACATGTAATTAAACTCTAAACATTCAAGATTATTAAAACTTTCTAGAATATAGTTTGGATTAAAATTTGATTTATTATCCATAATTCAACTAAAATTAAGAAGAAAACTTACTAATTTCTTTATTGTTTGCTACCAAAAAACAAAGTTTTTTTTTTGGGTTGGATGGTAAAGAGAACAAGAGAATGAGAATGAAGCTAAGACCATTTTACTCTTCTCTCACTCTCTCCCACTTTATTAAATTAATCTATTAACTTAATTAATTAAAACTATTAAACCAAATCAATGGTTATCAAGCATTAATCAAAGCAATGGTGGGATCCAACGGTTTGATCCATTCCAAGTGACTAACCTTTATTTGATAAAGGTAGAATTGCTAACAAATCCTTAGTTTAATTACCACTTAAATACCTACTAAGCTCTAAACTAAATTTCATTTATTTTAATCACTAAATAATTTAGTCTCTGTACTATTTTTATTGACCGATGTAATTCATTAAAACCTAACAGGTCGACCTTCCTAATCCAGACTCAACATGTAATTATTTTATTTTTATTATTTACTAACTCAACTCAATTTATTCGATTCGGAACCAAATTTTTACGGTACAACTGAAAATCGGATCGTTACACTTTATCTCTTTCTTAATCTCAAGGAAGTTTAGCAATCAAAACCCTAAATTAAACTCGACACCCATAAATATAAAGATACTATCATAAAATAGTAATATGAAAAATAACTTTTTTTTAAATACTTATTGTAAGAATAAATATTTTTTTCACAATATTCAAAATTAAAAAAAAAATCATTTCTTTTCATTGTTTCCCAAATTGTTCATCTTTTTTTAATATTAAATGACCTCAAAACTAATAGATGTTTAGGTTCATGTGGTTAATTTTACCTTAATCTCATAACCATAGTTATTGAAGTTAGGGTTCTTTATAAAAAAAAATTGAGAGAATTTGATTTCCATAAATTGGGACATGATGAGATGATGCTATATGATCTCAACATTTACGGGTATCAAGATCAAGTTTTTTTTTAAAGATACTTTCAAGAATCTTACACTTGTACCGATATAAATTTAAATTGTAATACCTATCATTTGTTGTCAAGATTAGGGGTGATTTTGATTTAGTTCGATCAGGTTCTTTAGGTTTTTTGAATCACTCATCATAATTCGATTCGGTTCGATTCAGTTTTCGATTTTCTCATATTAATTTATTGTTTTGATTTTTAAACTTATTTTCATAAAATGAGTTTTGTTTTACAAATTTTGAATATTATTTTGAAGAAAATTACTTTTTTCATAAATATTTCTTAAAAACAATAAATTCTTTTAAAATCTTTTAAATTATTTTTACTATTTTAAATATAAAATATTTTTGATATCATAAAAGCTAAAATAAATTATATATAAAAAAAAAAATAAGTTAGTTCAATTTCAAGTAATCGGAATTTTTCAACTTACATTCCATAAAATGTATAGATATCTTGATTTGAGTTGTTTTTTTTATGTCTCAGCACTAGTGAAATGTTAAGGTTCATCTTTTATTTTTTTCTCCGCATTACTCCTGAAATTTGGTAAATTTAACCTTCATTTACAAAAAGATAAAATATCCATTTACTCTTTAAACAATACCTTATCTCACAATGTAGTATATCTATATTCATGATATAGTATTTTAGTAAAATATTCTAACATAGTTTTATTTTTTTCCCCTTGGAAGTTTTGTAACAAGCTAATGGCCCAATCATAAATGTTGCTGACAGTATTTGAATGAGATGATGACGAGTTCCTACTGTGGATGGTTAGAAGAAGTTGCAGAAGACTTGGGTTGGTCCATGAACCATTGCATAAGGGATAGGGAAGGAAGGAAAAGGCAATCGACAATGGTCCCCTAGTATGTGGACGGTCCCGATCGGAGAAAAGAACAAAAAGAGTGGACTTTCAGCTCACTGCCAAAATGGAGTCAGAGGGGAAAAAGGTGTTTCTTCGGGAAAGGACATGCACAGCCTTTAATATGGCCCCAGCAATCAAACCCCAAATTGCATCCCCTGTCTTCATCACCCCGCCCAAAAGACAAAATCCACATTCATCTTTCATCTTCCATCTTCCATCTTCCCTAATGCTCAAAACTATAATCTAAGGTTTTTACCAATCTCAACCTAGTGAATTTGATAGTTTTCCCAGTGATTTTTTTCTTTCAGAAAAAAAACAACAACTGGCGTCTGACACTAATGCAGTGGGCAGCTGCATTTCTAATAGGGCCAATCTTTAGAACCGGCAGATCACGCCGTCAAACCTGATGAGTATAGTACCTTAGCAATTCACTCCGTCCCGAGATAACGTTTCAGTCCTTCTTCCTGCTGCCATGGGGACCGTCCCTCGTGTTTGACTCCCAGAGCTGACAAGCTTTAAAAACTAGTAAATTCAACGTTAACCCTTTCAGTGTTCTACTATTCTTCAATTTCATGTAGTGTACGATGCGAACCATGGGCCATACAGTATTGCCGTGTCTTCAGCGGTTTCATGCAATCCTTTCACACACTCTCTCCCTGACTTTTTTTCAGAATTCAGATTTTGTATTTGTTTTTTCCATATCCAAAATTTGATGCTTTGGAAACTACGATTTTCTTTGCGAGCCACAACTCTATTTAACGTAGTAAGCTACTGATAGTAAACCCTTCACCTCTCTCTCTGATCTCAGAAAAAGAGAACACAGAAATGAGAAGCTTTTACAGTTATCTTCTCTGTGTTTTCTCGAGTCTTCTACTACTATTCTCAGCCATCGTCTATGGTTCCAGTGATCTTGAAGTTCTGTTGCTGCTCAAGTCTTCAATGATTGGACCCAAAGGTTCGGGACTCGAGGACTGGGAATTCTCTTCATCTCCTTCAGCACATTGCCGTTTCTCTGGTGTTCAATGCGATGAGGAGTTCCGTGTCGTTGCTCTGAACGTGTCATTTGCTCCTCTCTTTGGCACCGTTCCTCCTGAAATTGGGCTTCTCAACAAGCTCGTCAACGTCACTATTTCTTCCGATAGTCTTACGGGGAGGATTCCGGTGGAGATGGGGAATTTGACTTCTCTTAGGATATTCAACATCTCCAACAATGTTTTCCAAGGCAGTTTCCCTGGTGAAATCTTTGCAGGCATGACTCACCTCGAGATTCTCGATGCTTTTAACAATAACTTCACGGGTGTTCTTCCCATTGAGGTCGTCAACCTTAAATATCTCAAGCATTTATCTTTCGGAGGCAACTTTTTCATGGGAGAGATACCGCAGGAGTACTCTGAAATCCAGAGCTTGGAATATTTGGGTCTTAATGGCATCGGTTTAACAGGGAAAACTCCTGCCTTTTTGGCTCGTTTAACAAACCTCAAATACTTGGTAATCGGATACTTCAACGCCTACGATGGAGGCATTCCACCTGAGTATGGGTCATTGAGTCAACTCGAACTTCTCGACATGGCAAGCTGTAATCTAACCGGTGAGATTCCTTCCAGTTTGAGCAATTTGCAACACTTGCACTCGTTGTTCCTTCAACTTAACCGTCTCACCGGCCGTATCCCTTCTCAACTCTCTGGTTTAATCAGCTTGAAATCGCTTGATCTTTCCATAAATGAACTCACAGGGGAGATACCGGACAGTTTCTCTGCCTTGAACAACATTACGCTTATAAATTTGTTCAAAAACAATCTCTACGGTTCGATACCGTCATTCGTAGGCGATTATCCTCATCTTGAAGTGTTTCAGGTGTGGGGAAACAACTTTACGTTTGAATTGCCCCAGAATCTGGGGCGCAATGGGAAGCTTTATAGGCTTGACGTTGCTTCGAATCACCTCACTGGATTGGTTCCTCGGGATTTATGCAAGGGAGGGAGGTTGGAGACGTTGATTATGATGGAAAATTTCTTCTTTGGACCACTCCCTGAAGAACTTGGCAACTGCAAGTCTCTTACCAAGATTCGTATCATGAAAAACCTTCTCAATGGGACGATTCCAGCTGGGATTTTCAACTTGCCATTGCTGAGTATTATGGAGTTAGGCGACAATTTCTTCTCCGGTGAACTTCCATCACGGATGTCGGGTGCTTCGCTTGGTCAGTTAAAAATTTCAAACAATTGGATCGGTGGCAAAATTCCTCGAGCAATCGGCAATTTGCGGAGTTTACAAGTTTTGTCTCTTGAAATGAACAAGTTTTCAGGTGAAATCCCCGGGGAGATCTTTAATATCAAGTTGCTTTCAAAGATAAACATCAGTGACAACAATATTACTGGTGAAATCCCACCTTCCATCTCTCGATGCACTTCTCTTACTTCCATTGATTTCAGTCGGAACAGTTTCACTGGTGAAATTCCAGACGGAATCGACGAGCTCAAAGATTTAAGCATTCTCAATTTTTCGAGGAACCAGCTAACTGGTGAAATTCCGGCTGAAATCCGTAACATGATCAGCCTCACAACTCTTGATCTCTCGTATAACTATTTGGTGGGCAGAATTCCCATTGGCGGCCAATTTTTAGTCTTCAATGATAGCTCGTTTACTGGAAACCTCAATCTCTGTCCTCGTCACGTCAATTGCCCATCTTTGAGAAACCAAGCTAGAGGTTCAGGTCATGGTCACGCGGTATCCTTCACTGCTTCAAAGCTCATAATCACAATCATTACGTTTATGACAGCGTTGCTACTGATAATTATCACGGTTTACAGAATTAGAAGGAAGAGGCTTCAAAAATCACGAGCCTGGAAGCTTACTGCATTCCAAAGGCTCGATTTCAAAGCTGAGGACGTGCTGGAGTGCTTGAAGAATGAGAATGTTATAGGCAAAGGTGGAGCTGGGATTGTCTACCGCGGTTCAATGCAGGATGGTCTCGAAGTAGCGATTAAAAGATTGGTGGGCGGAAGAAACGATCGAGGATTCTCGGCAGAGATTCGAACTCTGGGTCGAATTAGGCATCGAAACATCGTGAGATTGTTGGGCTATGTTTCGAATAAAGACACGAATCTGTTGTTGTATGAATATATGCCTAATGGGAGCTTAGGAGAAATGTTGCATGGACCAAAGGGTGCACATTTGCAATGGGAGAGAAGGTATACGATTGCCCTGGAAGCTGCCAGGGGACTGTGTTATCTTCACCATGATTGCTCTCCTCTCATTATACACAGGGATGTGAAGTCCAATAACATATTGCTTGATGAAGACTATGAAGCTCATGTAGCGGATTTTGGGCTGGCTAAGTTCTTGCAGGACGCTGGTGGTTCCGAGTGCATGTCCTCCATTGCTGGTTCCTACGGCTACATCGCCCCAGGTTTGTACTTGTATGAATTGTTGAATCAAAAAACAGTATTATAGTTAATGGTTAACTAGCATTGGGCTTGTTGTGATGTTAAACAACAGAGTACGCCTACACATTGAAGGTTGATGAGAAAAGCGACGTCTACAGTTTCGGTGTTGTGCTGCTGGAGCTGATAGCAGGAAGAAAACCAGTTGGGGAGTTTGGAGATGGGGTGGACATTGTGAGGTGGGTGAGGAAGATGACATCAGAACAACCCCAACCCTCTAATCCTGCTTCAGTATTGGCGATTGTAGATCCCAGGCTAAGTGAATATTCAGTGACGGCAGTTAACCATCTGTTCAAGGTAGCCATGATGTGCGTTGAGGATGAGAGCACTGCAAGACCATCCATGAGAGAAGTTGTTCACATGCTCACCAATCCACCACAATCTGCCCAAAGGCCAAGCCTCATCAACTTTTGATGCTCAACTGCTAATCAATCATGCTCATAGCCTACGAAAACATAGAAATCTGTAATAATTTTCTAACCAAGGTTTTGGGTATGGGAATGTCATACTAACCTGCCATAAAAGGGTGAATCTGTGTGTTTTATGTTTAGTAGAATCATGTTTCCAACTATGTAAAATTGCTCCTTTCCCTATTTTTGGTTGATAAATTGATGTATAATTTAAAGCTACGAAGTGATTAGTTAAAGGAGAAAAGATCTTATGAAACTCTTTTGGGTTTTTATTTTCAACACTTCTCTTACTTTTTGTTTGTGGGAAAATTACATTGCGAATCTATTGGTTTATGTTTGGATCATTTAATTTCAAAAAATTATAATATGATTATTGAATTATTCAAAAGATAAAAAGTCATTGAAATGTTAAAATCATTGAAATGTTAAAACATTTTCCTTTACAATTCAATATTTTTCATGAAATATTTTTGAATGTCACGAATTTGTGAATCAAAATTCAAATAATTTTTTTATATTTGATACTATTCATTAGAATGATTTGGATTTAAGAAATGTTTTTTTATTCGTCAATGGATATTGATCTACTATACTGATTATCAAATCATTGCTTAAAACCTAGTGACTTAAATAAAAATTTTCAAATAATTCAATGACTTATATGAAAACATCTAAATAATTCAATGATCATTTTGTAATTTTGTTAAAGTTAATTGATCAAAACATAAACTATTAATGATTTTGAGTGTAGTTTATCTTTGTTAGTATATGAATTAATTTAGTTCTAAATCCAATGCATTTGAAGTGATTTGTAACACCTTATATCTGACTCGATTTATCGGATCTAAATATAAGATGTCACAATAATTACATACTTAACAAAATTTTATAATCTGTAAAAACCATATTGAATGTACCTCTTATTTATTTAAAATTCTTTCTAAGACAAAAGGGTTGAATGAAACATTTATCGTTCATCCCAAACTTTCAAAGATAGTATAAAGCCTTACAATATAAATGTTTGATTAATTAGACATACTGGTAACGTGTATTACTATTTGTCATTTGAAAACATGTTTCTAAAAGTGTCCTTTTGTATGAATAACATTGCCCTTGATTTACCACTATGGCCCATCCCTGGCTTTGTCCCCTTAGGTGAACTGGTACAAACCTACTAACCTGCATGGCAAATAAACACCCACAAGTTCAATGGAACCTAATGAATCTCACTAAGTATTACCTTTTTGACGACGTTATTGTTGAAATCCTTGACTTTAAAATTTTGGATTTCATTTCAAACCTTGGCGGATACTCTTATGCTTCCTAGTTGGCGAATAACCATACGTCAATATCTACTCTTAACCATCTTTTACACATTTCACGCAATTGGTGAATCACATATTACACATCATATTTTGAATCCTATTATGCAATTTCTTTGGAAATAGTAATTGACTGCACTTCTCAGAATTATACTCAACGGATGCTACTCTTGATGTATTCCTTTACAGGAACCAACAATTATCAGGTTCATTGCTAAGAACCCTACTAGATAATGCCTCATAGGCATGCCCAGGTCTTACCATAAAGGTGGAATAACAACTCGTCATTTAGGCATTGCAGAATTCACAATACTGACCTCCAAAAAAACTTGCCAAAAGTATTTCTTAAATTACTCTACCACTGAGGCTTTTTGAATAGTACACCACGACTATTTTACAGAGAGTTCACTATAAAGGCCTTACAGAGAATTTGCCAAAAAGGCTTTCCAAAGAATTCACCACAAAGGCTTTTTAGAGAATTCGTGTTTATTGTCCCGATGGACCATCTTTGTGGAAGCCATAGGACTTCTCCCATATAATCTTATACCTTCACACTCTCTTGGCATATTATCATATGATGACATGACCATGGACTTTCCACAACTTTATTTAGTGATTTGCTAGTTTAGTTAGCATTATAGCTGCCTTACTGGAGGCTTACACAATAAATATTTGTTTTCACAATGATTTGCTTATCCGATCAATAATATACCTTCCCTATAGAAGGCTACACAAACGAATCTATTTCTCACCCTTTTTACATAACTCAAATTTGTCAAGTAATGGAATCATATAACAGGAAAGTATTAGGCAATGACCACACACACGCCAACAACAACGACTTATATCTCATAACATCATATCTTGTCCACACATTGTTCACGTCATTTACATATTTGTTGATACTTCTCAGAAAACAAACATACACATAATTACATGACATGCAAGAGTCAGGTTTAGAGACTCACCAAAGACCTACCTTTACTTCGACCTAGAGTTTTTGTTTCAATTGTCTTTCCCAATCCTGTAAAAACTGCTTAAATGATCATAAGATTTCCACTAGAATCTCCGTTATAGACATTTTACTAACATTTCAACTACATGCGACCCCTAAGCAGGGCCATCCTGAACACTCTTTCTTCTTATAATCATAATGTGCAATGTTGTAAGACTTACCAAAAGGCAAAATCATCTACTCATTAAACGAGATCTTTGTCCGATCTTAACGAAGAAGAAGAAGAAGAAGAAGAAGAAGAATGGTAGGTAAAAGAAAATCAGGTGAAGGTTTACCTTACTATTGACTAGTCATGGGGAGGGTCAAATCAATCTAATTGACTCCTGTTGAGAAGTGACCAACCATGTTGCTATGATGATTTGTTTAGTTAGCTTGTTCTAGTTTACAAGCCATCTTTCATACATCTTGCTACTCTACTCTTTACTCCAACCTCTGCTTCTCTTGTTGCAGAATTCTAACAACTCCTAACTAAACCCGATACAATATCCACTTGAACAGTATTCATGCAAATCGAGCATACTATGTCTTGGCGACGTTTCACGCTCAGCGTGGTCTTAAAGACAATTAAGTCTCCTACAGCTTCCTCATACTTGATAGGCTCTTATTGCTCAAACAAAACTCTAGGGAGTACTCTCCTTAGGTGAGCACTTTTTTGGGCATAATCTTTCTTCTCTTGAAAACACCCTTCAATTAATTCTTTAGACATTGCCAACAAGAGGATACTTTAACTCTAGTATGTGCCAACACTCTATCTCACCAACTAACCAACCGAGTGGCGAATCTTGCTATCATAGTGCACCAAAACAAAATTAGCATGCATACCTTACTCATCTTTTCGGATTCGCCAAATTTGGGGGTGTGACATGATTTTAGTTAAACTAAACAATAATTAATTTTTTATTAGCCTATATGATATATATTGTACTAGTTTGTATACATGCAATGCAGATATTTATAGTATTTAATATTGAAAATTATTTAATAAAGTGATATTTTAAACATTAATCTCATTATATTTGTTCTTTTTTATACAATGTCTAACCCCTTCTTAACCCTTAAATAGGAGGATAATGCGTTTTAGCGCATTCGAACCCACGTTCTCCTGCAATGGCAACAATGTCGATGCCAATTATGCTTAGGGGAGTGTAAATTTCAAGTAAAATTGATTTAACCGATCAAACCAAATTAATTTGGTAAATCGACGGTTAATCGAATTAATTCGGTCGAGGATCGGTTAATAATTTTTTGAAAGTTCAGTTAACGGTTAATTCGGTTTGAAATCGGTTAATTAATCAAATTAATCGAAAATTTATATTTTTATATACATTTTACATTTATTAAATTCGGGTAATTCGGTTAATTTTTTATATGTTTTATACTTGTTTTAACAAAAAAACGAAAAAGGTTGATTCGGTTATTTTTTTGAAAAAATTTTGGCTTATTTAACGGCTAAGAGTTTAAAAAGTTCGGTTAATCCTAGTTCGGGTTATTTAACTGATTGATTAACCGATTGAACACCCCTAATCATGCTAAGATTCAATTGACATAATAAAGTGATTTTTATATGAATAGATTTATACATTATATAATTTTGAATAAAAAAAATTGATAACTAAGAATTTAAAAAAAATAAAGAACTTCATAAAAGTAACCTTTTATTCATATGTTAAAATAGAGTGGCAATTATAGCGAAAATTTTTAAAATGAAAACCATTAGATCAAAATAAATGGTTCTAAGACTTAGATTCTGTATTTATCTTACCTTACTAAAATAAAACCAGAATCACCCAACCTTTTCTTTTTTTTTTCTTTTCACCATGTAATTTAAGTTTTAGGATGAAAAAAATTTGGATAATCTTTACTTCCACATTTAATTTCTTATTTTCTTTTTGAGAAAAAATTGGAATGGAAAGCAAGAGATTAGAGTTATTAAGATAAATGAATTGACGTATTATTTTTCTTGATTGAAAAAAATCCCAAGAAAATTAAATTCACTAACAGGAAACTGTTCCAAAAATGACAAATTCTCTGGATAAAAACTCTCTTTCTGAAAATTCAAGGCTTGGGGATGCTCCTATGGAAGATTTGATTCCCAGAAAAATGAGATTTAGAGAAGGAGATGAATCTTTTTATGATGAGGTAAACTCGATCATGCCTGCTGTTTCAAAAATCTCTTGGAAGAATACTTTTCTTGGAGTCTCTGGCTTGGTGGCGGCTAGCTTGGATGAGATACAATATTTTGAGATCCTTGAGGGGGATGTTCGGAGATCGATTGTTAATGGCATGCCATCTATTGAATTCTTTAATAGGATTAATCAAATCCTTATCAAAAGCATGGAAACCACTTTGTCTTAAAACTTCTAGGGAGAACCATTGGCTTTTCAGTACTTCTAAACAAGATCTTTAATTTGTGGAAGCCAACATCTCAGTTCCACTTAATGGATATTGAGAGTGGGTATTTCTTAGCCAAATTTCAGAGTAAACAGGATTATGAAAAGGTTCTCTCAGAAGGGTCGTGGATTGTTTTCGGGCAATACTTAACGGTGTAACCTTGGTCAGTGTCGTTCAATCCTGCACAATCCTTCCCGAGTATGGTGATGTCATGGATTCGGCTACCAGGTTTGCCAGGTTATTTTTACAAAAGGAATATTTTGATGGAAATAAGGGAAACCATAGGTAAAGTTGCTAAATTAGATTTGAACACGAAAAATAAGGTTAGGGGTAGATTTGCTAGAATGGCTGTTTATATCAACTTGGATAAGCCATTAATTTCTCAAGTTGTTGTTAATGGAATGGTTCAAAAGGTAGAATACGAATTCCTACCTATTGTGTGCTTCCATTGTGGGAAGTACGGACATACCATGGATTTTTGCTCTACTGGTATGGTTAAGTCTAGCATTGTAATCCCCTTTGCCCGACCCAAAAGATACGACCGGATCTAGAGGGTTATTTAAGTATTTTACCCATACCCAACTCGACAATCCAAAATCATTCGCATTCATTCCCAAAGATAAACATAATTGTACATATATATATAATTTTAAATCAATAATTAAAAATAAAATAAGTTAATTAAACTCTCAAAAATAAAATATCAAAAGTCCCAAAACAAATTGTACTTACAACTCAAAACGAATAATTACTAACAAAGTAAATTAATAATCCAAAATCCAAAATAATAACAATAATAAAATAAAATATTATAAATTTATAACTAAGCCTTCAGGTACCAAGTCACCTAATTTCTGAATACCTGTAAGAAATCTGTGGAGGTATGAGCTATAAACCCAGTGTGTCTCTAAAGTAAATATAACCTAATGTATTTGTATTTCAACATAACAATTTATATCTAAAAAAAAAACCACAACTCAAATTTCAATCACAAGCACAATGCAATGCACCCATACTCCATCACACCAACGTAGTGAAAAGGTTCCCTAGAACCCTTTCTCAACCAAACATCACCAATCGCAGTGTGGTTTTAGTATCAACCTTAAAAGGAATGATAACCACTTCTTCCACCTTACAATCCCACCCCATGAACACACAATGGTATTATCACATGATTATCATATATTTATAAATTTTCTCAATCTCAATCTCAATTAATAACCCACATATATCACAATCACTGTAGCATAATTACAATAATTATCCATCACCTGCTCAATGTACAGATATATGTATGCAGGACATTAACATCATACACTTGCACAGCTCAATTAATCATACCATTAATTATTTTTATCACAACACAATCTCTCAATATCAACATATCTCAAACTAAATGAAATCACATAATCTCAACATCACAGACATTAAGGTATATTACAGTTAGAAACTCACCTTAAGCAAATAGAACTCTAACGACGAGGAGGTCGCCTACCACGCACTGTACGAGTTCTCGGTCTAACGGAATTAGATCTTACAAATACAACTAAATATTATTACAAACCTAACCACTACTTAAACAT
The DNA here is from genome assembly GCA_039519145.1 of Kokia cookei. Classification (NCBI taxonomy): domain Eukaryota; kingdom Viridiplantae; phylum Streptophyta; class Magnoliopsida; order Malvales; family Malvaceae; genus Kokia; species Kokia cookei. Next base: position 11,155,508 of record CM076901.1, on the reverse strand, counting down.
AAAATTAAACTAAAGTAACTTACGAGTAACACTCGGAATCGATGCAGGAACGGGTTGAACAGGTGAAAGAGGTAAATCGTCCACCTCGAAATCATGATCACCTAAATACGAATATTTTATATCAATAAACCCTAAATAAAAACTCCTAATTAACTTAAAATACACAATTTAAGATAAAACTATAAAAATGAGACTTTTGGGTTAGAATTTGGCAAAACGAACAGCGGAATCGAACTCAGGACGTCGAAAAATGGCAAGGTAAAGATTTTCGAAAAAAGTTAACGATCAACGATCAAAGTCAACAATCAACGATCAACGATCAACAGTCAATGGTCAACGGTTGATCAATGATCGGTTAACGGTTTGACTTGGTTTGGGTTAGACTTGGTTCAAATGGGTTTGATTTAGTTTTTAAAAGGTTTGGATTATTGGGTCTAAGTTTGGGCTTAAGGATTTTAAAAGGATTTGGGTTATTTGGTTTTTAATTTGATTTAAAGTCTGGACTTATGGTTTTGGGCTAAAAGGATTTAGATTGGTTTGGCAAAGATTGGACCACCAGGTTTGGGTTGTCTAGTGACCCAACAACACCCAAAAGGAAACAAGAAAAATTGAGGTTTGAAACACCCCATTTTTTCACAGATCGACACCGTCAGCTTCACAACCTCCACAACCAACGTCCGACCACCGTGGCAACACCCCAAACAATTCCACAATCAAACCACAATGCAATATCACAACTTACCAACACCGAAAGTCGAAAAACACAAAGCAAAATAACCCACAAAGGTCGAATGTCTCCTAAAAAAAAATCTCACAATCGACAGCAACTAAAAAGGGTTTGAGGGCGTGATTTTGTTCACAAGAGACCAACGATTGCAAAGACGAAGGTGATGAAACAAACGAACAAGAAAATCACTTTGAATAGAGGACAAAAGGACATGTAAAGCAAGAAAAGAAGAAAATAAAAGGACAGGAATTTGGGAGGCAAAAATTCGGTAGTAACTAAACAAATGAAGGAGAAAGAGTTAGCTAGGGAGAAAAAAGTGGGTTTTATACCCAATAAAATTGGAAAATTTATGCAAAGGTCCCTAGACAACATTAAGGTTCTTAAATTGACCCTGAACTTTCACACTTTTCACAAATAAATCTCACAATCGACAGCAACTAGAGGGGGTTTGAGGGCATGATTTTGTTCACAAGGAACCAACGGTTGCAAAGACGAGGGTGGTGAAACAAACGAACAAGAAAATCACTTTGAATAGATGACAAAGGGACATGAAAAGCAAGAAAAGAAGAAAATAAAAGGAAGGGAATTTAGGAGGCAAAAATTCGACAGTAACTAAACAAATGAAGGAGAAAGAGTCAGCTAGGGAGAAAAAGGTGGGTTTTATACCCAATAAAATTGGAAAATTTACGTAGAGGTCCCTAGACAACACTAGGGTTCTTAAATTAACCTTGAACTGTCACACTCTTCACAAATAAGTCTAACTTCCTCAGTAACAAATTTTTACCCAATAGGCCCTTCAAATTTCGTAATTACCTCACTTTAATCCTTATAATTTCTAGAGTGTTACAACTCTCCCCTCTTAAAAAGAAATTTCGACCTCGAAATTTACCTGGACAAAAAAGATGAGGATATTGGGCCTTGATGATGGCTTTGGGGCTACCAAGTAGCCTTATCATAACCATGGTTGCCCCACAAGATCTTAACCATCTTAATGGTCTTCCACCTAAGAACTTTCTTGTCCTGAGCAATGATCTCTATTGGTTCCTCCTCAAAACTCAAGTTTAGATGAACCTTAATCTCCTCAATAGGCACAATGTGAGATGGGTCCAACCGATAACGTCTCAACACGGAAAAAAATCATGAATCCTCTCAAGCTCGGGCAGTAACTCAAGCTGATAAGCACTGATCCTACACGACGAAGTACCCGGTAAGGTTCGATAAAAAAAGGACTCAACTTGCCTTTCCGTCCAAACCTAAGCACATTCTTCCACGGAGACACCTTCAAGAAAACCTCATCTCTTACATTTAACTCAATTTCCCGACGCTTCAGGTCGGCATAAGACTTCTCTCTATCAAAAGCAGCCTTAAGCCTCTCACGAATCAATTTAATATTCTCCTCAGACTCGTGAACTAGATCTGGTTCCAATAATCGATGCTCCGTCAACTCAGTCTAACCGATAGGGGTACGACACTTACGCCCATACAAAGCCTCATAAGGAGCCATCTTAATATTGGCTTGATAACTGTTATTATAAGAGAACTCAGCCAATGGTAAGAAATCCTCCCAATTCCCTTGATACTCAATCACATAGCCCCTCAACATGTTCTCTAAGCCCTGGATCACCCGCTCAGATTGACCATCAGTCTGCGGATGGTATGTAGTTCTGAAGTTTAACCGAGTACCCAAAGCATTGTGTAACGATTACCAAAATCTCGAAGTAAACCTCAGATCTCGATCAAAGATGATAGATAATGGTACTCCATGAAGACGAATTATCTCCGAGATGTAGAGTCGAGCTAATTTACTCAAAGGGTAATCGACCCTCACGGGAATGAAATGTGTGGACTTAGTGAGTCGGGCCACAACCACCTACACAGACTTTTTTGAATTGTGTTAAGGGAAAACTACTCACAAAATCCATCGTCACCCTCTTTCATTTTAATCGGTTACAATAACCCCAAAAGACACTGATGCTCGACCTTAACTTTCTGGCAAGTCAGACACTTCGACACAAAATCCATAACATCCCTCTTCAAACCCTTCCACCAATACCTGTCACGAAGGTTCTTATACATCTTATCTTTGCTAGAATGCATGGAATAAGAGCTATCGTGAACCTCACAGAGAATAGTCTGCTTAATCTCTGAATTCCTCGGAACATAGTATCGATCACGAAAGCATAGCAAACCGTTTTGATCCATAGAGAAGTCCACAGATGTACCCTCTTTTACCTCCCTCAAACGGTGCTTTAGATAAGGATCATTAGCTTGCTCAGACTTAATCTCCGAGAGTAAAGTAGGAATAACTCGGAGTTCAACCAAAAGACTCCCACCCTCAAACAAACTCATCCTAGCGCACTACGACTTAAGGCGTTGACACCCACATTAGCCTTACCAGGGTTTTACTCAATCTCACAGTCATAGTCCTTAAGCAGCTCCAACTAACAACGTTGCCTCAAGTTAAGCTCCTTTTGAGTAAGCAAGTACTTCAAGCTCTTATGATCAGTGAAGATATAACACTTTTTCCCATAGAGATAATATATCCAAATTTTAAGAGCGAAGATTACCGCAGCAAGCTCAATATCATGAGTAGGGTAATTAATCTCACGCTGTTTCAACTGTCGAGAGGCATAAACCACAACCTTTCCCTCTTGCATTAGCACACATCCCAATCCAGTGTAAGAAGCATCACTATAGACAGTGTAAGCTTTCCTAAGCTCAAGTTGGATCAAAATTGGTGCTTGAGTCAACAAAGACTTCAGGTTCTCAAAACTAACCTCTTGAGCCTCCGTCCAAACAAATGAAACATTTTTCCTCAGCAGCTTAGTCAACGAAGCTACGATAATCGAGAACCCATCAACAAACCTTTGATATTAGCTAACTAAACCCAAGAGGCTACGAATTTCAAAAACATTCTTGGGTTGCTTCCATCCCATAATAACCTCAATCTTCTTCGGATCCACACGAATACCCTTAGCAAAAACTATATGATCCAAAAACATCACCTCATATAGCGAAAATTTGCACTTGCTGAACTTAGCATAAAGCTGCTTCTCTCTCAAAGTTTGCAATACAACTCTCAGATGTTCCTCATACTCAGCCTCAGACTTAGAGTATACCAGAATGTCATCTATAAATACCACCACAAATTGATCCAAGTAGGGCTGAAACACCCTATTCATCATGTCCATAAAAGCAGCAGGGACATTAGTTAACCCAAAAGGCATTACCAAGAGCTCATAGTGCCCATAAAGAGTTCGAAAAGCTCCCTTGAACACATCTGAATCTTTCACCCTAAGCTGATAGTATCCAGACCTCAACTCAATCTTAAAAAACACAGTAGCTCTCCGAAACTGATCAAATAGGTCATCAATACGAGGCAAAGGGTATTTATTCTTAATCGTTAACTTATTCAGCTTTCGATAGTCAATGCACAACCGAAGTGTTCCATCCTTCTTCTTTACAAACAAAACTGGAGCTTTCCAAGGTGAAATACTCGATCGAATAAAACCCCTATCCAACAGCTCTTGCAACTGCACCTTCAACTCTTTGAGTTCCTTAAGTGTCATTCTATAAGATGTCATAAACACAGGAGTCGTGTCGAGATAGACTTTTATGCCAAACTCAACCTCATCACGCTTAGGTGGTATCCTAGGCAATTTTTTCGGAAACACATCAGGAAAGTCCTTCACTACTCGAATCTTGTCAATCTTGAAATCAGATTGTCTTGGATCAAGAATGTAAGCCAAATAACCCATGGATCCTTTCTAATAAACTTTTCAGCTTTAAGGTCTAAGATCACATTGGACAAAAACCTTTTACGCTCACCAACTAGGGTTATCTGTCGCTCATCAATAGTTCTCAGAGTTACCTTTTTTTTCTCATAATCCAGATTAACTCGGGGCTTTGAAAGTCAATCTATACCCAGTATAAGGTCAAATTCATTGAATGACAATTCCAATAAATCAGTAGAAAAGATTTCCCCTCGAATCTCTAAATAACAGTTACGATATATTTTAGTAACCTCCACAGAGTTACCCACTAGAGTTAGAACGATTACCGTAGAGTCAACATTCTCAGAAGTAATTTAAGACCCTAAGACAACACTAGCCATATAAGAATGTGTCCAACCATTATCGAGCAACGCAAAATAAGGAATGGAATGAACTGAGAAAGTACCTGCTATCACGTTGGGCTCATCACGATCCTCATGCCTCCTAGTAGAATATACCAACTCAGGCTGTCTCACTCCAGATCTAGAAGCACCTCTACTCTGAACCAACCTACCTCTATTAACAGAACCCGAAGCAATTGGTCTAACCTGCCCTCTACCCCTAGAAGGAGCTTGGACCGAAGCTTGAGACTGACTCTGCATAAACGATCCAGTAAGAGGATGGGCACAATCTCTAAAGAAGTGTTCCTGCGATCCACATATAAAACAAGCCCTGATCTTTCTCCAACATTCACTCCCATGCCTTTTATTGCAATAAGAATAGAGATGCATGGATAAGGTCCACAAGAACCACAAATATTACCTGTCGAAACTGCCGAAACCGTAGGTCTCACCCTCGGATAACTAGGCTGAGCTGTCTCCTCCTTAGGTCTCTTAATAGAAAGACCACCCGTAACTGGGTGAGTTGATGTACCCTCTGGCTTTTTACTACGCTTCATGTCATGAACCCTTTGAGCCTTAGTACGAGCCTCCAAACTCTCGACTAATCTAGCTCGACTAACCAGCTCACTGAATACTCTATCATGATGCATGTTGACTCCAGGATGTAGTGAAAGTCAATCCTTTTTTAAACCAGTCACATTTCTCTTTCTCATTTTTCACTAGCGTTGACGCATAACGAACCAATCTCAGGAACTCTATCTCATAATCATCAAAGGATATGTCTCACTGTCTCAAGTTCATAAAGTCCTCCCTGCACTTGTAAAGAAACTCCTCACCCACATAACGATCTTGAAAGGCCTCTCTGAAATAATCCCATGTAAGCTGACCAGCAGGAGTAGACTCTTCCACAGTTTCTCACCAATTTTGAGCCTCACCCCTCAGTAAAGAGACAACAGCTCTAACTTTCTGTCCAGCAGGGTAATTCATCTCTATAAATAATCTCTGTAAATCCATCAGCTAATACTCAGCAACTGAAGGATCTGTACGAGTCTTACCCACAAACACTTTCATCTCAACAGCAATAAAATAAGCAAAAATGGGCCTCTTCGGACCTCAGAATGACCCCCAACGGATCCACAAAGCAATCTCAATAACTTTCGATTAACCGTGGCACTGTCCAACTCTACGGTCTCACTATCCCTTGTATCGGGCATATCCTCAACAGGGGCCTCCTCAGCATGTATGTCTCTTCCAATAGCTGGTTGTCCCTTAGCACCCATGGCAGACCATCCTCAGTAACATGAGGCAACTCATCTACATTAGCCTCAGGCTCGAACACAGGAGTAGGATCACTAACGGCCCTAGTAGTACGGTTTCAACCTCGGCATTGACCGTGCCCAATCGTGAGTCTAACACTCCTACGTGGTGACATACTATTTATCTACATCAATAAGAGTACTAAAGTAAGAATCGATACCGAAGGTTTAGAATAAATCCCCTGTATATATATCTATATGTAACATAAATTATTAAAACTCGTCAATTTATTCAAAATCCCCATTTAACCCCGAAAAATTTCAAGACCAAACTTGAAGAGCTTCATAGTCCGTGGGTTGAACTCGACTCTGATACCATTAAATGTAACCCCCTTTACCAGACCCAAAAGATACGACTGGATCTAAAGGGTTATTTAAGTAATTTACCACACCCAACTCGACAATCCAAAATCATTCACATTCATTCTCAAAGATAAACATAATTACACACATATATATATAATTTTAAATATATAATTAAAAATAAAATAATTTAATTAAATCCCAAAAATAAAATATAAAAAATCCCAAAATAAATTGTATTTACAACTCAAAACGAATAATTACTAACAAAATAAATTAATAATCCAAAATCTAATATAATAACAATAATAAAATAAAATATTATAAATTTATAACTAAGCCTCCAGGTACCAAGTCACCTAATTTCTGAATACCTGTAAGAAATCTTTGATGGGATGAGCTATGAAGCCCAGTGTGTCTCTAAAGTAAATATAACCTAATGCATTTGTATTTCAACATAACAATTTATATCTAAAAAAAAAGTAACCACAAATCAAATTTCAATCACAAGCACAAAGCAATGCACCCATACTCCATCACACCAACGTAGTGAAAAAGTTTCCCAAAACCCTTTCCCAACCAAACGTCACCAATCGCAATGTGGTTTTAGTATCAACCTTAAAAGGAATGATAATCACTTCTTCCACCTTACAATCCCACTCCATGAACACATAATGGTATTATCACATGATTATCATATATTTATATATTTCCTCAATCTCAATCTCAATTAATATCCCACATATATCACAATCATTGTAGCATAATCACAATAATTATCCATCACCTGCTCAATGTACAGATATATATGTATGCTTGACATTAACATCATACACTTGCACAACTTAATTAATCATACCATTAATTATTTTTATCACAACACAATCGTCTTAATATCAACATATCTCAAACAGCATGAAATCACATAATCTCAACAACATCACGGACATTAAGGTATATTAAAGTTAGAAACACACCTCAAGCAAATAAAACTCTAACGACGAGGAGATCGTTCACCACGCACTGTACGAGTTCTTGCTCTAACGGAATTAGATCTTACAAATACAACTAAATATTATTACAAACCTACCCACCACTTAAACACAAAATTAAACTAAAGTAACTTATGAGTAGCCCTCGAAATCGATGCAGGAACGGGTTGAACAGGTTGAAGAAGTAAATCGTCCGCCTTGAAATCGTGATCACCTAAATACGAATATTTTATATAAATAAACCCTAAATAAAAACTTTTAATTAACTTAAAATACACAATTGAACGGGTTGAACGGTTAACGGTCAGTCAACGATCGATTAACGACTGGTCAATGATCGATCAACGGTCGGTCCACAATTTGACTTGGTTTGGGTTAGACTTGGTTCAAATGGGTTTGGTTTGATTTTTAAAGGGTTTGGGTTATTGAATCTATGTTTGGGCTTAAGGATTTTAAAAGGATTTGGGTTATTTGGTTTTAATTTAATATAAAGTTTGGGCTTGTGGTTTTGGGCTAAAAGGATTTAGATTGGTTTGGCAAAGATTGGGCCACCAAGTTTGGGTTGTCTAGTGACCCAACAACACCCACAAAGAAACAAGAAAAATTGAGGTTTGAAACACCCCATTTTTCCACAGATCAGCGTCGTCAGCTTCACAACCTCCACAACCAACGTCCGACCACCGTGGCAACACCCCAAACAATTCCACAATCAAACCACAATGCATTATTACAACTTACTAACACCAAAAGTCGAAAAACACAAAGCAAAATAACCCACAAAGGTCGAATGTCTCCTAAAAAAAAAATCTCACAATCGACAGCAACTAAAAAGGGTTTGAGGGCGTGATTTTGTTCACAAGAGACCAACGATTGCAAAGACGAAGGTGATGAAACAAACGAACAAGAAAATCACTTTGAATAGAGGACAAAAGGACATGTAAAGCAAGAAAAGAAGAAAATAAAAGGACAGGAATTTGGGAGGCAAAAATTCGGTAGTAACTAAACAAATGAAGGAGAAAGAGTTAGCTAGGGAGAAAAAAGTGGGTTTTATACCCAATAAAATTGGAAAATTTATGCAAAGGTCCCTAGACAACATTAAGGTTCTTAAATTGACCCTGAACTTTCACACTTTTCACAAATAAATCCAACTTCCTCAATAACAAATTTTTATTTAATAAGCCCTTCACTTTAATCCTTATAATTTCTAGAGTGTTACAAGCATAGAAAAAAAAAATCCGGCACCAGAGCATTACCGGCCAATCAGAACAAAGACAATTCTGGCAAAGATGTGAATGATGGATCATATGGACCATGGATGTTGGTCGAGAATAGATATCACCGAAAATCACGGGATTCCCTTCAATCAAGAATAGATTTGCAAACCAACAAGAAGGACAGTTCCAAGTTTAGAGTTTTTTCACACAAGGAAGGGAACGTTAATACTTTATCTAATAACAAAGGGAATAGCCAAGATACTAGGAAAATAAAAGGAAAGGGAATTAATTTAGAAGATTCTTTGCACAAGGTTCCTGCACAAAAAAAGCTGTCTGGTATTTCCATTAATGCCGTTTCTAAAGAGGTTAATTTTGACTTACCAAAGAAGCCCATTTCTTCTAGGCCCGTTCTTCCTCTTGTGGGTCCAAGCAATAGGACCAATTCTTCAAGCAACTAGCCCATCTCTTTTTTGGGCGCCTCGGGGTCGACAGGGACTGTTGCAGGTGCGAATGAATTGGCGATAGGAGAAAATGGAGGTGCGACTGGGTTGTCGGTGGAAATGTTTGGTCAGAATATGGGGATTAATTTATTGGATGGTAAGGCCGAAAGTGAGCTGGTCAGCCAGGAAGCTATAATTGCCTTCCTTGACTCTTTAATTCAAGATAAGGATGAAGAGATTTTGGATGACATGACAGCACCTCTTCCTTTGAGCAGCGACGGTAAATTGAAGGATGATCTACGAGCTCAATACATGGAGGTTGAAACTATGAACGTCACGGTCTCCAAGTCGACAGTTGGTCTTGATCCAAATAAGCATTCGGTTGTGCTTTTTTGCCCCATACAAATGGCTTTCGACAGTGATGGAAACTCTGCAGGTTTGGGGGTTTCTATGGGTAAAGGAATGGCAAATTTGGGCAAGAAAGGTTTGGGGGGCAGTTTGAAAATTGCTAGGACTGCAAAAATTCTTAACAAACCCAATCAGCTTAAGGAGAATAAGTTTAAAGCAGGGCATAATACCTTGGTTCCACTTCGTGAGTAGATTTAATCATGGGTCGGCCCACTCAATCCGACCCGAAGGTCCGCCCGAAAAATAAGAGTGTTTGGATAAAAATATAAGTTCGAAAAATGAGTTTGAACAAAAAAACGAGATTCATTTTTTAAACGGCCAGGCCTTGGGTATGAGTTTTTTTAATAAATTAATCATTTTTAATAAAAAATTATTTTGTTGTTTTAGCGTTGTTTTTTTACTGTTTTGGTTTTTTTTTACTGCTTTGATGCTTTTTTACTGTTTTGGTTGTTTTTTTGGTGTTGTTTTTGATGTTATTTTTGTTGTTTTTAATGTTGTTTTGATTGTTATTTTTGTTGTTTAGATGATATTTTTTTATGCGTTTTTACTATTGTTTCACTGTCTTTTTTAATATTATTTGAATATTATAGAACTTATGTTTTTTTATTAATTTTTTTACTAATTTATTTGCAACTATCTTAATATAAAAAAAATTTAATGTATTTTAAATTTATTTATTTTTTAATGTTTGTTTTAATATTTTTAAGTGTGTTTGATATATTATATATTTTATAAATTTATTGTATGTAATAAAATAATCTAAAAAATTAATACGGGCCGGACCAGATTGGGCTCGGGTTTGACTATTATAATTCGGGTCCGATTTGGATAAAGTTTTAAGCCCATTTTTCGGGTTGGGCTGGGCTTCGACCTAGCACTTGGACCTAAAATTTTATTGAAGCCCGGCCCGAATCTGACCTGGCCCGACCCACAATCAGCTCTATTCTTGAGTCCATGAAAAAAATTGTTGAAAAAATTACAACCCAAGCCACTGACTCTTTGATATTGAAGGAACCAATTTTGGAGTTGCAGCAGCAGGTAACCCAAGGAAATCCTTCACAGTAATTCCTTGGTATTATTATGGTTCTTTTCAAAGATTTTTTGAATGTGTATTTTATTATTATTATTTATTAATAATTGTGATGGACTTAAATCTAACAGTATTTTCTTGGAATTGTCAAGGGTGTGCGAGTAGCAAATTTATTAAGGCTTTTTATGAGTATAATTTTCAGTATAAGCCTGATATTATTTATTTATTAGAATCGAGAGTAAGCGGTACAGTTGTTAATTCTGTCATTAGTAATTTAAATTTTCATTATTCTCATCGTATTGAAGCAATAGGCTTTTCAGGTGGAATTTGGATAGGATGGAAACAAAACTCCAACATCTCTATTGTTTTTAATCACCCTCAATTTATGTTGATCTGCGTCTCTGGTAATGTTTTTTCTAATCCCATTTATATTGCTTTTGTTTATAGAAGCCCGAATAAAGGTAAACGCGAAGCCCTTTAGGATGTTTTGTCTAGTAATCTGCTTATTGATCAATTTCCTTGTCTAGTTATGAGTGATTTTAACGCAATTTTGACTCCTAAGGATAAAAAGAGTAGTGATTCAATTGGGAAAAGATATGAATGGTTTGGAAATTTTGTTTATGCTTGTAAGTTGCAGGATCTAGGATATGTTGGCCCAACTTTTATCTAGAAAAGAGCGGGGATGTTAGAGAGGCTTGATCGAGCTTTGGCCAATGATTCGCGGGTGACGACCTTTCCGCATTGTCTAGTGTCTCATTTACCACGTGTCAAATCTGATCACAGATCAATACTTCTATGAACTTGTCTAGAGTTCAAGCATTCCATTGGGAGACCTTTTAGATTTTTAGCTGGGTGGACGAAGCATGTGACCTTACCATCCTTTGTTAAAGAAAAATGGAAATATTCAGGTGATATGGCTCTATCACTTTTTGAATTTTCTACTAACATTAAAGATTGGAATAGATCCGTGTATGGTTTTATAGGTACTTGGAAAAGGAATCTCATGAAGTCTCTCCTGAGTATCCAAAGAGCCTTGGACCACTCCCTTTCAAGTAGGTTGTAGCAACTTGAGGATGATGTTTGCAAAGACCTTGAGAGTGTGCTTGATCATGAGGAGTTGTTGTGGAAACAAAAAGCTCGATGCGACTGGTTTCACTTTGGGGACTGAAATACCAAGTATTTTCATAGTCGAACAATTCAGAGGAGGAAATTCAATCGCATTACTACTCTCCGCTTGGATAATGGCGAATGGTGTTTTGACCAGGATATCCTCCAAATTGAAGCTGTGGATTTCTTTGGAATGCTTTATGGTAATGAGAGTGTGGTTTTAAGGGCTTTTCCTTCTAATGTTTTTCCTCATCTTACAGATCATGATGCTCAGTTTTTGAGTCGCACTATCACGGATGACGAAATTAAGAAGGCCCTGTTCGGTATGGCTCTGTTAAAAGTGCCCGAAAGTGATGGTTTCCATGTGTATTTCTTCCAAAGCCAATAGGACACAGTGGGTAACTCAATTTGTAATTGGGTTCGTGGAGTGTTCGCGGCAATGACATTGATGCTGCCTTAAACAACACCCTAATTATCCTTATCCCCAAAATAGATAGCCCTGAGAATTTCAGTGATTTTCGCCCTATCAGTCTCTACTCGATCATGTACAAATTGGTAATGAAGGTAATAGCTAACAAATTTAAATATGTTTTTCCTAACCTAATTTCGCAGGAACAAGCAGGTTTTATCGCTGGATGCAATATATCTAACAATGTCATTATCGCACAAGAAGTCATTCATAGCATGCAGTCAAAGAAGAAATGGAGAGAATGGATGGCGATAAAGCTAGATTTGGAGAAGGCTTGTGATCGAGTTATTTGGGATTTCATTGGCGCATCGCTTCATGCCACAAATTTTCCTCGTGTCCTTATTACAGTGATTATGAAAGCCATATCATCTTCGACCATGTAAATTCTCTGGAATGGTGTTTCTACACAAAAGTTCAAGCTTACTCGTGGAATTCGACAGGGATGTCCCTTATCACTATACCTTTTTGTTCTTTGTATGGAGTGGTTATGTTTTATCATTCATACTAAAATTAGAGAACGTAAGTGTGTTCTAATTTGTCTTTCTCGTAGAGGACTTGACTTATCTCACCTCTTTTTTCCAGATGACCTAGTCATTTTTCGAAAAGCTAACTTGGATCAGGCTCAGCTTTTACATGGGATATTGGATCAGTTTTATGAGTTCTCTGGGCACAGAATCGGTATGAGGAAAAGTAATATCTACTTTTCCAAAAGGGTTGAGGTTGGAGTAAGCAATCAGATCAACTAACTCTTTGGTTTCCAGGTGGTACAAAACCTTGGTGTGTACTTAGGAGTTCCTCTCCTCCATGAGCGGGTAACTAAGAGTACTTTAAGCTTTGTTGTTGGGAAGGTTCGGCGCAAATTACACACTTGGGAAGCAAGGAAACTGTCATTAGCTGGTAAAATTACTTCAGCTCAATTTGTCCTTCTTGCTATTCCTAACTATTTTATGTAGTCTTTGGCCATTCCTAAAGGTGTTTGAGATAAGATTGAGAGCATCGTGAAACAGTTCATTTGGGGCTCTGTTAATGGACAATGGAAGATTGCTCTGGTTGGTTAGGAAAACATTTGTTAACCTCGTTCTTGTGGGGTTCTTGGAATGCGCCACTTACACTATCAGAATAATTCTTTCTTGATGAAGATTGGCTTTAGTCTTATTACTAAGGATGACACACTTTGGGTTAAAGTCCTCTGATCAAAATATGGATGGAAGGAGAGGATTCCTATATTTACTTCAAGAATTCAGTGCTCACACTTATGGCATTCCATCTCAAATGTATGGCCTCTCCTTCGTGATCAGTTAGCTCGGTCAGTGGGGAATGGAACGAGCATTAGATTTTGGAAAGATCATTGGATACCTGGGTTAGGACCTCATATTAATGTTATTCCGGCTTATGCTAATCTTGACAGGGATTGTCTTTTGAAGGATATGATGTTAGAAGACGGAACATGGAATTTGGACTTCTTTCGCATTTGGTTAACTGAACATGTGATCCTCCATATACTGAGTATCTCTCCCCCTCATCCAAATGCTGGATTGGATAGGATTATTTTGGATTCTTCCTCTTTTGGTAGTTTCTTTATTCGGGGTGCTTATTGGGCTTTTAAACAGGATACCTAGAATCCCAAAGTTCCTCATTGGGACATTATTTGGAAGTATCAAGGACCACAGAGAGTTCGGTCTTTCCTTTGGCTAGCTTATAAGCAGAGGCTACTTACAAACTCGGAGCGTACCAGGCGTGATTTGGGTAGCTGTTTAGCTTGTGCTGTTTGTGGAAATGGCGAAGAAGATACCATTCATGTGCTACGGGACTATGCTGTCGCTAAAGAAGTTTGGTCACTCATTCTTCCCAGTGACCAACACAACAGGTTCTTTTCTAACCCTATTCATATATGTCTCTCTACTAATTTGCGGAATAATGTGCTTGTGTAGGATTATAAAGTACCTTGGGTGAGCGTTTTTGGTCTAATCGTTTGGCGATTATGGAAGAATAGGAACTTGTACATTTTCCAAAACATTTCCATGCCAGCTACTGAGGTTGTTAAGGCATCCTTTAGTTGGGCACGTCAATTTGCCATTAGTTAAAGAGGTGCAATGATTATTCCTTCCAACCCACCTCTCAATATGTTTTCGAATGAGCAGTGGATACATTTGTTCACTGATGGAGCTATGGAAAGTGACTCTGGCGCAGTAGCGGGTGGAGGAGTGATACGTGACAAGGATGGTAATTGGATCTTGGGTTTCAATCATTTCTTGGGTACGTGCTCTCCATTTGTAGCAGAACTCTGGGGCATTCTTGATGGACTTCTTATTGTGCTTGAGCAAGGTTTCAGAAAAGGTATTATCCACACTGATAATTTAGAAATAGCTAAGGCATTAAACGAGAGTGCAATGGATGATTTGGGAATCACTGTTCTTAGAAGAGTGCAAAGACTCATACGCTTTACCGGCATTTGGCAAATAACTTACATTGCTAGAGGTGATAATACGGACGCGGATCATTTGGCTAAACTTGTTCTTTTGTGGAAGTGAAGTCTATAAATTTTAGATTCTCCTCCCACAGGCGTATTGGGAATGCGCCATTTGTTGTCCGTCCATAGTCAATCTCTTTTGAGTTGATGTAATTTGTTGTTTTTTATTTTATTCACCAAAAAAAATCCCAATTTTTTTTAGAATGGAATGGTTGACAACTTTTCTTCAATCAAGAAAAAGAAATACCTAATACACAAATTCATTAATCGTAATAACTCTAATCTTTTGCTTTCAATTCCAATTTTTTCTTCAAAAAAAAGGAAGTAAATCTAAAAGTAAACGCTATCTAGATATTTTCACCTTGATATTTTTAACTACACGATGAAAAGAAAAAAAGAAGAAGAGAGAGATTTAGTGTTATTGGTTTTATCTTAATGAGGTAAGATAAATACAAAAACCAAGGCTTAAAATAATTTATTTTTATTTAATGACTAAGGTTATTTTGATTCTCATGGTTCTCATTTTAAAAGTTCTCATTATAATTGCCACCGTTAAAAGAGTTTAAATTTAATAAGAAGTATATTTGTTTCTTTTATTATGTATATATATATTTATTATATTTTAAAAACTTTGTAATTTTGTAAAACCTTGATAACCAACCCAATCGTCAGGTTCGAGCTACCATGTATCACATTCGTTGTCGAAGCAACTACAATATATAACATTCAACTCAGTATACATTCATTTGCAAATAAATCATGCATATTAAACAATATATAATCATTTTTGAGTCCTATACAAGCTTACGAAAGCTTGTTTGCTAACCCGAGGTCGATATAGACCAAAATGCAAATAATACAAAGTTTCGAGTCGACATTGTGACTTCGGGGTTTCCTCATCATAACATGACTCTCGTGACCTCGAAGCAACAATGTTACCGCAAGGACCTTGCCCTCTTCCTCATCACGACATTGGAGGTTCGTCGTCGTAATATGGGCCCTAATTTGTTTCTTTTCGCGATGCCATGGGTTGATCGTTGTGATGTGACAACCTGTTACTTGCAAATTCAGCTTGTTACAAGTTAAAACGACTTGAAATCACATATATGTATTCTTATACAACCAAATCAACAACCTACCAAATGGTATCAAGTAAAATGTGTCAAAATGATGGACTCTAAAAAACATTACTTA
Source organism: Kokia cookei (assembly GCA_039519145.1). NCBI lineage: Eukaryota > Viridiplantae > Streptophyta > Magnoliopsida > Malvales > Malvaceae > Kokia > Kokia cookei. Next base: position 11,139,724 of record CM076901.1, on the reverse strand, counting down.
TCAAATCTAACTTCAACCATTTATATTCCAAAAACCAACCAAAAACTTATTCAAAAGCATAACCTTTAACCTTAAGGTTTCAAACCAACTATATGAACACATCCAAACACAATTTTCTAATCATTTGCATAATATCATATCATATACAACTTAACCATTTCAACATTTAGCTAAATGTCCCTAGGTACATGCCACAAGACCAAAATGAACAAATTATACAAACTTTGTTGAGTCGAAATTGGTGGTCTGCATATTGACTTCACTTCTCGGAGGCTCGAGAAATACCCGCCCCTGCGCACGAAATAAACAATCATACACTGAGCGATAAAGCTCAGTGATACTTTCATGATTCAAGATAATATATCACAAAGTAACATTTATAACATGATATGATACTTATAATCTCAATACCTACTAATACATATTCTATATTGTAACATAAATATATAATCAATTTGTAACACCCAAAACCCGTCACTATCTCCGGTTAGTGTCCCGAGGCTATTAACATTCATTTCTCTAAACGATTTCAAAATCACATCTCAATCAATGTCAATCTTTCAAATATTTAAGAATACATCCATTCGATTCAACATACATCATTTATCATCTTCATTTACAAGGTCTTAATTGAAATACAATCGAAGCATCGCACAAAACTTCAAATTTCAGCGAAATAAGGGTCACACGACCATACCCCAGACCGTGTGCATACACGAAATACCCTTACATGGCCGTGTCACAGACCATGTGACAAGCCATTTGATCATGCGAAAATACCCCACACGCTCGTGTGTGAAACCGTGTGCTAAGCCATGTGTCAGCTCAAAATAGGGCCACACGGCCCTATCCCAGCCCGTGTAAACCCTGCACCTATTTTCCCTAGGGCACACACCCGTGTACTGGCCCGTGTGTTAGGCCATGTGTACCTACGAAAATACAATTTTAAACAAGCAAAAATCATGTCATTCACCTATCAAGTGCAAATACCAACAATCTTCATAGTTTTATTGGTTTCCAACTCAAAACATACAATTTCTCATGGATAAAAAAAAACGAAACATACCAAGGTTTCACAAGACATTATAGCTTATACATATATGCCTACTTGAAACATTAACAAAGCTTACCAAACATAAGTTCAACATTCAACCAAGACATTATCATTCTACAACTCACCCAAAATCAAATACTATAGAATATAATAACATCCTAGTACATGCCATATAACCAGGTGATGTAAATACTACCGAACGAGCTCCCAAGATAGTGTGATTTATTCGAGATGATCCGATCTTCAGACAGCAAAATAGGATCTACAAAATCACTATTCATAGGTAAGCTTTATAGTTTAGTAAGTTTGTACAGTTTAACAAGTTACCAAATAACATGTGTTGAACAGTCTATAATAGGGTCTTGCTTCTACAAGTTATAACCAGAATTTCATTCCCTCTTGCCACTATCAACATTTTGTCTAGTATACGATGCTGGTCACAGAAGCTGATGAGGACTCGCAATGTATGCGGTACCTCAGCCATTGATACAGTATCTATATATCTTTTCCCTAACGATGCTACTCACACAAGCTGATGAGAATATGCAATTCATGCATAAAACTCAGCCATCATAGGGCTATGTAGTCTAATCAGTATTCATTTAAACATTTTACCGACTCACTATGCTGCTCACACAAGCTGTTGAGAATCTGCAACATATGCAGGACCTCAGCCATTACGTCAGTTCAAATCATCGACTCAAAGTCTGATATCTCTTTCATTCATTTCTTTTTCATCTTTCTCTATTTCAAGCTTTTTAATTTGTTTGCAACAATTACAAAGAATACAAATGGTGTACTATATAATTAAAAATTTAATGTTACGAACTTACTAGATTGAATTATAGTTACGGATAGGCTCCAGGGACTATTCTGCTAATTTCGATTTTTCTCGATCCACAGCATGTTTGTGATCTAATCACAACAAATCACCTAATTTTCTCATCAAATTATATAATTAAATCATTTGAGACATTTTGTTCATTTTTTGGAAATTTATGAAATTACCCCTAACATCTTACTTTTTATTTAGGGTTTCGTTCTAGAGGTTGAAGAAAGAAGATGATTTTTCATCTTTACTAAATCATTTGTGTTAATTTTATCACCTTTTATTACTAATTTACCATATCACCCTTAACTTAATCAACCAAATTCACTATTTTCCAACATTAGAGCCGTCCACTAATATACTTAAGGTTTAATTTCTATACTAGTCCATTTTATGAACCTCTTTAAGCTATTTGGTATATTTAATAAATGAAAACTAACTTTAACAATCTTTACAATTTAATCTTGTTTACTTAATTAACTATTTAAGTGGTAAAATTCCCTAATCAAAATTTTATACGATGCTAATGACATCATAAACATTTAATAATTAAAATTTATCACCTGACTCGTTGGAGTTGTAGTCCTGAAACCACTGTTTCTGACACCACTAAAAATCGGACTGTTACATAATTACATATAAAGGTATATAATTATCAAGGGCAAACTAATTAAACTATCATGGCAAAAGAATGACCAAATCCAATTACATATAGCAAAACCTATCTTAAGGCCTTTAGCTATCAATACCAATTCACAATTTAAAACATTCATAATCCATTCATTATGACAATTAATATCAAGTTCATTTCATATTGAAATCCGTTTAACAAATCGTTTGAATCTCTTTTCAGAGTCTATTGACTCATTTGTATTCATTTCGGTACTATAACCTATTATATTTCATTATCTTTTTAAGTTTTTCGATTCTAATTATAATTTTACGCTCGATGAAACCCTAGTAAAATGGACTTGGATATATGGGTAAAATACACCACACCAGATAGCTCGTAAGAGCTTAAACTACATCACACCAAAGCACCGAAGGGCAAAGCCCGTAGGCATCAAATGCATATACATCCCTCCTCCACACTGAGGTCTCTATAGAGACATATATAATACTCGATGATACACAATGAATGTTGAACCCTAATATAATCTATAATGATCTCCATATTGTAATACCCCTTACCCGGCCCAATCGTTGGACCCGAGCAAGTGGTTGTTACAACATACATTATACATTTCAGAGACAATTTAAGATCTTTAAGACCCTATTTATTCTTTTTCTTATAAAACGTTGGTCAAAAACAACTTTTAAAAATACTTTGAATTATCTTGATTTAAAAATGAGTTTTTGAAGTTTGAGAGACTTCTACTGATACTTAGTCGAGCAAGTATCAGTAGAACTTGAGATGGGAAAACCTTAAAAGAAATGCTATAGAATACTACCAATACAATTAGGAGTTCTACCGGTACAAGTCCACTTCTATCGATACGACCAAGACTTCTACCGACACAAAATACTTCAATAAGCAAAGTAGTTTTGGCCTAAGACTTCTATCGATATCCAGGTCCAAACTACCGAAACAACTCAAGTCAAAGGTTAAAATCAACCAAAATTTTCCATGGCATCGTAGTTCATAATATACACACATAAACAAAAGACCTAACTTATTATTTTAAACCTAGCACTTATATAAAATAAAAGTTTTATGTAAAGTAAGTGCTAATCCTTAACCATCAAAATCACATAGTAACATCCTATTTACATGCCACTTATAATCGGACCAACATGAACAAATAATTATCAGGTAGTGTGACCTCCAAAAGTAATCCAATCGACAGCTCATATCCGAAGGTCTACAAGAAAGAAAAACCAAACGAGGTAAGCTTGCTTAAAGCTTAGTAAATTCGTAATAACTTAAATTCAACTTATCATAATGGATGAAACTTTAAACCTTTTACAAGATAATTTAATATCAGAATCTTAAGCTCGTTGATTTTTTATACACATAAAAAATCTCACAAGGTTAGTTAGTTCGTATGTAAACATATACTTTATCATGATATGAAACTTATCCATGAAAAACACATTTGGCATATAAACCGAACATCACATTTACACTTAACAATCACCTTGCATCTCAATTGTCTAAATCTCATGTCTCAATTCATACATATATTTTCACATAACCAATTCAGACACCATTTTATATAAACATTCCCTTCCTATTCAACACAACGTCATAAAGTTGGTGAGTATCACCAAGAAACATATAATTTCAACAATTAATGTAACTTGTAATAATAACACATTAAGCATATATATCATCCATCATATGCTTAATAATCATACTTCCTCATTTCAACCATTTGTATCAACATTTTCCGATTCGCATGTCTTGACCATATTCATGTAACAATATATATACATAGTTGTTTAAGCCTTTAACTATATGAAACATCGATGTTCATCATAAATCAATAATTCAGAGTTGATCTCATTTAACTTTCACGTATTTATACTTAGAAGCCTTAAATACTTCCTTTGAATATTATCATAGCAATTAATTTTTATTATTTCGATGGATCCTTATAAAAGTAATCAATATGCAAGTTCATTACGTTTACGCTTGTCAGCATGAATACAAGAAACATTGCATTCGAAACCTTTATTTAATCCATCAAAATTTACTTCACATATTTATTTACTTTGCATTATACATATTTCACATGTATATATTTACATATATAACTTTATCAACATTATTATTGAAATAAACTAAGTCCATAGTTAAAATAAAACTTACTTCACATTATGCTATTACTAGCAAACATTTAGATAGTTCTTATTTATTAAACAAAAGATCAATTTAGCTAATAATGCAATTTAGTTCAATTTACTAATTACCATATACAATTCAATTTAATTCATTCATAACATAAATAATAACTAACATATCATATAATTAATTAATTCTTTCTTTTTCACATGAATTTAAATATATCCTTTCATTATTTCAGTAATGACCTTCAATTTTATACCATTTAAAGCTCATATCCATATATTTCATATTTTCTAATTATAATACGCAACTTAAACATAATCACTAGCTATTCTAACTCATCACATAATTATTTCAAACAATCAAATTCAATTTCAACATGAATAGATATGTCTTGAGTTCATGAAATAACATATAATTTATTTAATAAATTTACGAACTTACCTCGACTAAAACAATCGAAAAAATAGAGTCGACCACTTATCCGAGACTTTAGCTTTTCCTCGATCAAAGTTCGCTTCTCTCGTTTCTTGATCTAAATAATAATAATTTCATTTAATTTAATAATTCAAATAACTTAAAATAGTTAATCCAAGCCTATGACTCATTTTATTTTGAATTTACGAAATTACCCCATCATTTTAACTTTTGTGCAATTTATTCCCTAAACCCAAAACTCACAATTTAAGCATGGTTAAAGAATACCCATGCAAACTAATTTTTACCTAGTCCATACTCAATTCATTTTTATCAAAATTTCACAAGAAATTCACGAGATTTCACTATTTTAACATTTAATCATTAATTACAAAAATTAACAAAATTTACTAAATCAAATGGTCCCTAAACATTTCATAGCTTCAAAATCTAACACTTTCTATCAAAACTCAAATAGTTTCACTCTAATTTAAATCTTACTCCCTATTTCTCATTTTTACTTTAATTTACCAAATTTACAAAATTTGGTTCTTACTACTTGAAATCAACAATTTAATTCACAAATTAAGTCTCTTTTCATTTCTAACTAAAAATATATCAAATTAGTCCTTAAAACTTCAACTACTCAACAATATAGTATTTAATATCTTTGATAGAATCAAAAAATAAGACATGGGTCAGCTAGATCGAAGTACCGGGATTCCAAAAACATAAAAATTACAAGAAAAAGATTAAATTAAGATTACCAATTTGGAGCTTAAACCTATTAAACCCTAAGCTTTTCTTTTAAACTAATCTTTTCCTTTCTTTTCTTTAGTTTTTCTTTGAACTAAAATTTTAAGCAAAATTTTTAAACCACAATTCATCACCTAAAGGCAGTTAGTGTCTAAATAGGGATTTTGCCCTTTTGGTCCCTCCTTCTTTAATTCAATTTAATATCCTTTTATAAATTGCATTTTTACCACTTTTGCAATTTAATTCTCACACTTAAATTAAGCAATATACAATTAAAATTACTTATTCAAAAATCAATTATTCTACAATTTATTTTTGTAAATATTTTTATTAAATATTTATGGGTCCGATTCACAATTACAGAGTCTCGAAAATACACTTTTCGACACCCCCGAATTCGGGTCGCTACACATATAATTACATATCTTGTACAAGTGCGCATAAAACCCTATTAGCATGCCAATCGTATCTTAACCTTTTATTAAGTTCACATGAGCATCAATTATATATATATGACCATTTCCATACCTGTAATCATCTTACTCGTATATTTATAATTTGTATTCGATCATATACGCATTTTTGTACTCTGTACACTATTCTATCGCATAACAATCATTTATCACATTTTGCTTTACAATTTAGTACATATATTATAACTCACTCATAATCACGACTATAATCCATACCTATAATTACAACTATATAATACTTACCATACAACATATTTTTATCCATTTACCATTTCACATAACATAATTCAAGTATTTCATGCTATTTTTCATTTTATTAATTTTAGTCCTATAATTCGATGTTTCCTATCAAATTCATTCAAAACATTTCATATTAACATAATAGACTCACCTTAATCATTCAACAATTAGTAAGCATGCATATAAAATCAAGTATTTCTATCACAAATAATAAAAGTACAAATCGAGGTTTCTCGTGTCGCTCGTCGATAGTTTTCGCTTTTCCTTTTGCTCTTGACAGTTTTGTGTCGTCGTTAGCTACGAATAATGACAAAAAATTTACAATAAATTTCCAACCAATTCAGAATCAAATACCAATTTACAAATATTTTGTAATTTATTCAATTTAATCCCTAAATTAGGACAAGCATAACTTTTAATTTAGGGCTTCGGATTAGGATCCAATTTGGGACCTTCTATTTTATATCCCTACCAACATTTCATGACAGTTTTGTATTTTATTCAATTTGATTTTGAATATACAAAACTAATAATTAAGTTTTACAATTTAGTCCTTTTCACATAATAAGCTTAATTTCTAACAATTTCACATCAATTTCATTCAATTCTCAACAATGAAAACTTTTAAAAACTTTTTCAATTTTATAAATTGATACATGGACTAAACTAAATTAAGCTTCCATGATTCAATTTCTATAAAAATTAAGAAAAATGGCTAGAGACTTACTTGAAATTAAGGGAAAAAAGCTTGAAAACCCTACAATGTCTTCCTCCCTTTTTGTTTCGAAGTTTTGGACGGTTGGAGAAGATGAAATTCATCTCTCCTTCCACTAATTTCACACACACACACATATATATATATATAAGTCATTTAGGTTAATTAATAATGTTTTAGTTAATTAAACTTTAATTACTTAAATTAATTAACGTACATCACGCCGTCCAATAACATATATTTAAAATAAGTCTATTTTCTATTTTAACCCTTTGATTTATTGTTATTTATATCTCAAATCCTTAATTTAATTAAAAATTTATAGCGATTAAACTTTTATAATTTAATCTCTAAATCTTAATTAGTAATCTCGACTAAATCAATTAACAAAATTTCAATCCATCAGTATAATAACACCGTAAATATCTCCATTAAATATTTACAAATTCGATTTACATAAATAAGGTCTTAAAATCTTTTTTTTTCGACACCACTGAAAACCGAATTGTTATAAATTTTTACCGTTTTAACATTTATTTTTATTTTAAACTATTTTCATTTAGAACTTTTTTTAATTTAATTTTGATTGTAAAGATATTATTATTAAAAAGTAAATATGTTTGTAACATATTAAAAAAGATTTTAAATTATATATATTTATTACATATATCTTACCTATCACATAATAGTTTTATTTTTATTATTTAATTTTAAAAAATATGTACTTTAAACGGATCCCAATTAATTTAGTCAAAATGCTTAAAAGTTAAAAAACAAAACGATGCCACTTTTCATCCTGTGAACACATCACCAACAGAAATTTCCTAGAATGTCTATGTATTTTACTTTATATAATATACTAGCTTTTTCTCCTACGAGTTGATTGTATGAGATAATTAAAATGTAATTATTTTATTCTAATATTAAAAAATTAAAATATTTTGATAACAAAAAAAATGAAAATAAGAATATAAAAAGAGATATGTTAAAACTGAATAAATTAAAATACTATTGTTTAAAGTGATTTTGTACAATAGTTATATAATTTTTTTAGAAATTAAAAAATTAAAGTTTTATATATAATTATCTTAAATTTAAATTAAATAGAACATATTTTATAATAATTTCAAATTTAGTGAAATATTTAAAAAATTAAACAAAAATTAAATTAAATAATAATGATAATTTATTTTTTTAAAATATAATGATAATGAATTTAAATATTAAGATAAATAATATTTATTTTAATGATAATTAAATAATATTTATATTTATGATAATATTATTTATCTTTGTGATATTTTATATATTTTAATTTTCTTACTTAAAAAATTAAAATGAATTGTATATTTAGCGTCATTCTCGCTACCCTGCACAGTCTAAGTTTTAATTTGTAAAAAGAAATAAATAATGTCAAAAAAATAAAGGGTACTTTTTATTTTCAATTTTTTAAAGTGTGATAAGTATAATTAAAGTACTAATCCAAATATATGTTTGAATAATCGTAAGTGTTAAACTATTACAATACAAATCGTTTGATGAATCACGAAATAAAATCAAATTATTACAGTCAATTGGACTAAGAATTGGAACAGTTCAGACTAAAGTCAACAAATTGAATTAACTGGACTAAACCCACACATAATAACTTAAACTTCGAAAAAATTACGAATAATAAAACTTAAACCTAAATACTTAATAGTATTTTTCAATGAAAAATGTATTGTGATGTTTTTATTGACTTTATTTTATATTATTCTAATTTCACATTTTCCATAAAAACTAATCTATTTGACTAATTCAAATAAAGCAAGCTTACATTCTTTATCAGAAGCGTATTTAGTATAATCAAGTCAAAGATTTAATTTCAAGAAAAAAAATATAACCATTTTAATATCTTAAAAGAAGAAAACCTTTATGACCTACTTTGAATTTTAGAACTCATCTTCAATAGTATAATGCTCATAATTTTGAGTTAGGAAATTGGGTCGTATAGATGATTGAATAAATATAATTTTTAGTATGAATATTATTTAGTATGGATTATTATTAATTAAATGTAATATCGGATAAAAGTATTAAAAATTGAATTGAATAGTTTATTATCGATTTTCAATGGAATCAAAATTCAAGGTCGAATCTCTTAAATTGAAAATGATCAAGAATGAAATTAATGTTGAAAAATAAAATTATTAAGTATATTATTAAATAAATTGTTGGAAAAGTGTTTAAATAGTATGGGGACTAAATTATTGATGAAACATGAAATGAAAGAACAACTGGAGAGGAGTATTTGTGGTATTTATGTCTAGGCCTTAAATGGCAATTACACCATTTTTAAGTTGAAGTGGGATGCTTTGAATTCATCCATCCCCACCACCGTTTGCACCATTTAATCTTGGCCATTCAAATTGTGTAATTAAGTTTAAATATTAGGAAAATCATATTAAGTGTATATATTTATATAAAAGCTTGTAGTGGGAGAGAGAATTATACTTTCATTCAGGGCAAAGTCGGGAAAATTTTTTAGGGAGGTTGAAATTAATTTTTTTTTATATTTTTATAATTTTTATAGGATTAAATCAAATTTTTATTATTTTTATGGGGGTCAAAGTGTAATTTTACTTTATTAATTTAAATTTTTAAAAATTTTAAAAGGCTAAAATGAAAAAATTCCCATTTTAGATGAGCCGGAACCCTGCTAGCCCCCTGTATCCGCCTCTACTTTCATTGTCATCATCTTGGCACCGCCCATTAGAAGAGAAAAGAAGAGGCTTTGAGGTTCTTAGCCATCACCAAGGTTAGAGGCAACTCCTCCCTCAACTTTTGATGATATTCTAAACTAAGATGAAAAATTTTAACATTTTCAATTGCTAAAGTTTTGGTAAATAGTCATGTACGGGAACTTAGATGAGAAAGGTTGGATTCATGAATAATTAATCATATTTGAGTTGGAATCATGGTGAAGATAAGTTTAGTAGTTAATGGGTAGTGTTGAGATAAAGGTTAATCAAGTGTTGTTAAGAAGTTATTGTGGAGTTATTATTGACCTATTTGTAAGACTTGGGAAGTTTGGAAATTTTTGGTAAATAATAATAGTTTGAGGTTCTTGAAGAATAGTTTCGAAGATGGATTTGATTCGATCGAGAAATTTGGAAGATATGAAAGTTTCAGACATTAAGGTTAAAAGGGACCAAAATGGAAAAGTGTACAAATATGCTTAGTTGCTGATTTATCTTTATTGAACGAGGAACTAATGTCATTTTTGTAATCGAATCTATCGTACGTAGAGGACGACAAGATTGGAACATCAAGGGACAAAGGCAGAAATGAGCATCAGACAACAAATTTGATTTGTGCTAGCTCAATTTGTTTTATTATATGATTTTACTAAACCACCAAGTCAAATGAATGGTTAACAATACAAAGTATGTGACCATGTAAGTATATGAGTTACTATGAATAGTTAGTAAGCAAATGGGTAAGTTAATTTGGAACTTACAATACTTGTTGTGACAACGGGATTCCTCATCACGCTGTGGTCCAAAACCCAGATCTCATCGTGATAGCCATAGCCTGACATCACGACGTGAACTCTGTTTTTGGCACAAAATAAGCCTTTTGGCACCTAATCCAAGCCAACTATACCATTAATTCATTTGGTGCATAATTGTAGCTTTGTTCCTGCACAAAACCAAATAGTATACCATATCATCATTCTTTACCAAAATCAATCAATTTAACATGCCTTAATTTTACACCAAAACACATTAAACAACTTGTTAAAACACAAATTAATCTTCCATGCTTTCAAGCCATTCAAAAAAAATTTAACCATGCCATTATCATGTTCAAATCATACCATTGCTCATTCAAATAAGCCATTTAGACACCATTCATATGGTCTCAACACATGATCAAATGATGCTATAATACATGTACAAGCATTAAGATCTCATAAGTCATATACTAGCTAAACTCAAACCAAGCTAATAATTCAAAGTTAACACACTTATAGCACCTATGTACATGCCACAAAATTGGACATTTTAAATGTTTAAAAGACTATCAATCAACGATAGGATAGTGTAAGCTTCTTGCAAATCCAATCGACATGTTTCACGAGATGACAATCTGACAAGGAAAGGAAAAAACAACGAGATAAGCATAACAAATGCTTAGCAAATCCATATGTATTTAAACGATAAACTTACCTCGATTTACAATTTAACAACTCAAACTAAATAAATTAGTAAAGATTACCTAACATAACAAATCACAACAGCAAGGTGAGTGTTAACACAAAATTAATCATGTAATGTACCAAATTTATAATATATCAACACATAACATTTGAGTATTCATAATGTATATCAAAGCTTTACATTCAACTAATTCCTTAAAATCACATTTGATCATCAATACATTTTGGATCACTTCGATTTCTCATTCCATATTATTTGTATTATCTGATGAAACTCAGTAAATGAACTCGAATGCACTGGTATTATCACATCTGTTACTCATTTGAACTGAACATATTGTTAGGTTACCTGTCCGAGATAAACCTTTATGTCGACACATCAAATAGCTTGGCCAAAGCTATACATATACATGTCAGGTTACCAACATCTTATTCATGAAACATGGTCAAAATGTGGCAAAACATGTAAAAATATTCAAGATGTTAAACTTATATAAAAACACACAGTAACCAAACTAAAGCATTGAAAACAAAGCATGCATGCATGGATACATTCAAAATAAATTTAGCATATGTCTCAAGGCTAGCTAAAGTAACTAAAATAAATATCACCATACAAATTAGAGTAATATGAAACAATCATATATATTCACCCCTAAATGATTTCTTTAGTACATGACGCTAGGTATCGTTCGCAAATATAAATATTTCATACTCTTCAATGATTTCTTTTGCATCGAACAATTTACTTTCCTATTTAATTTCATACATGTTCTAGGGTTATGTACCATAAAAGGCCTATTTCTGAAATTATTTACGGAAATGGGCCAAAGTGAAAGAAAATTACTGAAATAGACTGTTTTTGTAAAAAACGCACCTACATGGCGACGTTTTCAGGGGGAATTCTAGAAAAGCACTTCCACATGAAAGTACTTTTCCATGAATGAGACAAAAACACCTCCACGTAGGAGCGTTTTCTTTGATTGAGGCCCAAAATAACAAATATCCCACTATAAAAACACACTGAAAAACGTGTCCACGTGAACACTAATTTGAAAAAAACTTCCACGTAAGAGCGTTTTTGTCCCATTCAAGGAAAAGTGCTTCCACATGGAAGCACTTTTATGAAATTCCCCTTGAAAACGTCTTCACGTTGGCACATTTTTGCAAAATTGGCTTATTCTTGTAATTTTTTTTCACTTTGGCCCATTTCCGTAAATAATTTTAAAAATGGAATTTTTTGGTACATAACCCCATTTTCTAAATGTTAAAATACTCTTTAATAGCAAAATTATAAATTTTCTTTTAGTATCGTATTTTTACCCAATTGGGTTAAGAATAAACGAATTAGTCAAAATTGTCTTTTAAAGAATTCCGATAATTTAAAATTTAATTTAATTTTGGTGTGTCATTGGGAGAACCAAATATAACCTAACCCTAAAAATATCGAAAAATAATAGTCTATGGGAAGTAGGCTCAAATCATCAAGGACTAGACTACCACAGATTCTTGTTTATCGAAATCCCGATTGTAGTCGTGCCTAAGAAAAGTGTCCGACCTGGAAAAATAATAAATAAACAGAATTAAAAATATGAATGATTTGAGGTTTTAATAAATTGAAATTGCAGTACGAAAATAAACAGAGTTAAAGAGAAAGAGTTCTTTTTTTATTTCAGGAATTCCAGCCTCCGGTTATCTTGATTCCTCCTTGGTTCAGTCATAGACTTTTAAGTGGTTCTTCTCGTGACCGAATAAGCCAGTTATAGTGGAAGAGGATGCCTATGACCACCAGCTCCAGTTATAGCTTTGTGATTTTAGAGGAACCTGACTCTAGCCAACCGTTACTCCAGTGAGACTGTCTTACACTAGATCATCTTTTCTCAATGACGAATGTCACGTCATTTTGTCTCTTTGGCTCGACAATCTCTAACGCAGTAAGTTAGCGAACCGACTATGCAACCTTTTCAAAACATACAAAACGACTATCTTCGGACAACATGAAAATATTACTTTTGAAAGGACATGGACGAAAACGTCAGTCCCGTAATGTGGAGTATTGGTGAATACTCGGTTAAGAAGGGTTAAGTGTAGGTTGTAAGCCTCATGAATCTTTTTAAGGAATTTTGATAACATTAGGCTAAATGAATTTTAGTTGCTCATGTTTTTTGGGAAAATACACAAGCTTAATGAAAATAAAATTTTTATTGAAAGAAACGGCTAAGATTTTGGGAGATGGAGGATTTTATAGAAAATTGAAAGTGACTAATTCATGTCACTCCATCTCCTATTTATAATACTTGAAAATTCTTAATTGGATCCAATTTAAACTCTAAAAACAAAATTAAAATTAAATCTAAACTTTAATTTCCTAATTGGATCCAAATTAAACTATAAATTGTAATGCTTATAATTTAAAATTAAATCTAAATAATATCATAATAATCTTAAATAATAATATTAAAAATAGAATTTAAATTTAAAAAAAGGTTTTTGTTCAATAAATCACTTCCTTGAAATTTTGCCCCATATCTTCCACACTTTTGTATTTTCGGCACTTCTTCTTCCTTATTTCGCATGCTGACCCTTTTGTCTCTAAATTCACACTTTTTGTCCCCAATTTTCCTTTTACCTTCGATTTAGTCCCTACATGATAAAAAAACCATAAACAGCTCAAATTAATAGGATCATACTCAAAATATATATGTAATTAACTCATAAAAGTGTGTCATTTTAGAGCATTATTAAATTCATTAAAAAATATAAAATTTTCTCATATCAAAATTCTACTGAATTTCTCAATTTATTAATATACAATAAATTTATCTATTTATCATTATACAGTAAATAAAAAAATTACTCTTATTTAGTCTATTAATTGCTAATTACCCAAAAAATGAATTAATACTTTTATTTTAAACTGTTTTTAATTTTAAAAACATATAATTTAATGATATACACTTGTGAGCTAAATTGAAATTTTGATATAAATTTAAGTCCAAAAATTGATGTTACAATAATTATAACATTTCTAAATGTATAAAAAATTATTCTTATTCATAACTTAAGCAAATTTCAAAATTTTAATGATTCCATTGTTATATTAATTTATTAATTTATTATAGATTAACTATTTTTTTCATGATTTATTACAATATTATTATTAATATGTAATTATAATATTTTCAATTATTTTCTAATAAATAAATTATGAGTATTTGGTACGTTGATAATGTATTTTTTTATTTTACGAGAAATTTTAAAAATTTGACATATATTTTTTAATATTTTACTATATTTTTATATGACACTTGTCAATTCTTTAATATTACTTGTGGAGTTTAAAAATTCATTAGCAATAGACTGAATAATTTTTCATAAATTGATTAATTTTAATGTATAATATGCTTTAGATTTCATAAGGTATAGACAGTGATGCAAATTAAATAATCATTACTTTTTTTTATCAGTACATATTGTAGGAAAAGGAATGGAGATGGGATTCTAAGCCATCTAATCATTAATTGATTATTAATTAATTGATGAATAAATTTTTTTATGGGAAAAGGGTTCTTCATTCATAAATCAAACAGAAACAAAGAGGGCTTAATGACCCAAAGTCCAGAAATAATCAAAGAAACATAAACACAGCAAACCCAAACATATAAACTAAAAAGACAAAGAGAGAAATCCAAAGTAAATAGATAAAATAAATAAACAGTGAGAAACCCTTTTAAATCCTGGCAGCAACTCCACGGAGCAATAAGTGAACACTAATTCCAACGCCAGACTTTTCCCTTGCCATGGATAAACAATTTCCATGGAGAAAACGAATGTAGAATCCTCGACTCAGTAAAACCAAAGAAGGACGAATCAGAGAAGCATGCACCTGGAAAGAATGAAACTTACAGTGACAGAACCCCCGTGCAAAGGCCTATCACCACACACTGTTACAAACATTCTGATCCTTGCGCTCCGCCATAACCATAGATTTGGCCACCAGAGGCACCTGTCCAATCAGATAAGTAGAAATCCCATTCTTAAGACCTTTCGCTAATAAATTTGCCACACCATTTGTATTTCTGTGAACATGGATAAACTTGCATCGATTAAAATTCCTCCTTTCATGTTTTGCATTGTGGATGTAGGTCAAGATTAGAGATCTATCACTTCCTTCAGTTCGATCTGAATCTCTCTAATACCCAATATTCGACCCAACCTTACTGCCTGAAGAGCCGCCATAGCTTCCGCCGCAAAATTGGAGAGGATATGCTAATGAAGTACAATGGACGAGGCCACAACCTCACCCCCTTCATTTCTAGCCACCAACCCAGAATAAGACCGGTTACTAGCACTATCAACAGCAGCATTAAAATTGATTTTACAGAATGGAACCTCAGGTGGTTGCCAATGCTCACACCCTACCCTATTCACAGGTAACTTCGAATTTAGCGCCTCGATCTCTTGCAAGTAAGATTTAACCTGCATAATAATAGTTTGACAGTGAGTAATTTTTTGTCATGTATGAGTTGATTCCTTGCTGTCCAAATGAACCAAAGAGTACAAAGGATCTTTCTACAAGTAGCAGACGTTGTCGAATTACAAATAAAGCGGAGCCAATCGTGAAAGGGGCTAGAATTCATCTCCGGAGGCCAGCACACACCCATATTCTCCAGATTCCCACCATCGAAATACAGTCCCTGAAAATATTTTCTCTTGATTCACTAGCAACAAGACATTTCGGGCACACATTAGAACTTCGAAGAGGTCTGTAGTGTAGGTTTTGAAAGCTAGGAATATAATTTCTGAAAATCCTCCAAATTGTAATCTTTACTTTGTCAAGAAGGTTAATGTTCCACATTTTTTTGTAAAAATCACACATAGAAGGGTCAACACTATCAACACCCACACCCTGTAAAAGTAACTTATAACCACTTTGAACAGAGAAAAGACCAGTAGGTTCAGCCGACCAAATCAACTCATCATCAAGAGGATTTGCAGGAAGGGGAATGCACTGTATACGCGCAGCTATAGTAGAATCAAACAAAGCAGTAAGTTTGCTCTCATCCCAACTCCTGTTATTAAGATTTAGCAACTGCTCAACAGTCTTAAAGTGCTCACCACCATGCCTCATTGGCTTCAGATTTGTAGCCAAACTCGGCACCCATTTGTCTTCCCAGATACGAATGTCCCAACCAAAGCTACCTTCCACATAACTCCCGAAAGTAGAAGCCCTCTAGCAACACAGAGACTCTTCTAGGTATACGAATGGTAAGACCCTAAATTTGCATTTAAAAATCCGTAGTTGGTTAATACTTTCCTTTAAACGATCGTGCAAGCAAAGAGGTAGGATTTTCAATTAAACGCCACCCTTGTTTGGCCAAAATGGCAATGCTAAATTTTGCAAACGAACGGAAACCCAAACCCCCATCGTTTTTTAATTCACACAAATGAGCCCAATCACACCAGTGAATACCCCGTTTGCCCCCAAAATTCTGCCACCAAAATCTACTAATGATACGTTCCAATTCAGAGCATAAAGATAATGACAGTAGAAAACATGACATAGTAAAATTTGGAATTGCTTGTAATACACTACAAATAAACACAACTTTACCTCATTGGGACAGTTTTCTCAAACACTAGTTCTCGATGGCTTTTCAATCTATCCTTCAAGCCTTGGAATGCACCCCTCTTATTTTGACCAACCATGCTCGGTAAACCCAAGTACTTATTGGATCAATAGTTAAACGAGCCCGTAAACACTACCACCTCCTTTTGCACCACCTCAGTCACATTCCCACTAAAGAAAATAACCAATTTATCAAAGTTAACACACTGACCTGAGACAATCTCATACGTCTTAAGAATTTGCTTCAAAGTGGTAGCAGCAATCTTCGATGCCTCTCCAAAAAGGATGCAATCATTCGCAAAGAGGAGATGAGAAATCATCGGCCCTCTTCTACTAAAGGATGTGCTAGTAAACATCTATCTCTAATCGCCAACTTCATGAGGGACGAGAGGCCTTCACTGAATATTAAAAAGAGGTATGGATTAAGGGGATCACCTTGTCTAAGACCCCTTTCCGAGAAAAACTCCTTACCCATCACCCCATTCAAAGTAATCGTGCGAATACAGTGCCCAATAAAATCAACCCACTTTCGGGAAAAACCCATCTCAAGCATCATTTTATCGATAAAGCTCCACTCAACACGGTCATATGATTTGCTCATATCGAGCTTAAGCATAAAATGACCCATTTTCCCTACCCTTTTATTATTATAACCATGCAAAACCTTGTAACAATAGGATATTGTCAGTAATAAGTCGTCTAGAAACGAAGGCACTCTGCACCTCATCCATACACTCATTTAACTCCTTCTGAAACGTATTAGCCACCATTTTTGAAATGATCTTGTAAAGGACAGAACACAAACTAATGGGGCGAAATTTCTTCATGTTCGTCGGGCTATCAACTTTAGGGATAAAGACTATAGTGGTTTTATTAATTTCAGCCAACAAGTTACCATTATTAAGAATTCATAAACAGTACTCGCTTACCTCATCCCCAACTATGTGCCAAAAGTGCTAGAAAAATAATGCAGGGATACCATCTGGTCCAGTAGCCTTAGTAAGAGCCATCGATCTCAAAGCGTTAAAAATCTCTTCTCTTTTATATTCCTCATCAAGAAGAATATTCATCTCTGATGAAATGCACTTGTTCATCACCTGCAAATTACTAGTTGCATCTCTCTCCCCTTTAGAAGTGAATAGTTGAGTAAAATACGAAACAACCACATCCATAATATCAACCTCGCTAAATACTACCGTCCTATCCTCCCTTTCAACTTTATTAATCCAGTTACGGCGTATTCTCTGAGATGCAAAATGGTGGAAGAAACTAGTGTTTTTGTCTCCTTGCTTAAGCTAAAAAACACAAGCCATTTGCTCCCAGTAAGACTCAACTTTATCCATCTCAAAATTCAACTCCATACATGTTTAAATAATATCCATTAAATTGCTCTCATCACAGTCACCATCATTTAGCTGGGAAAGGTGGTCACGAAGTTCACGAAGTCTACTAGTCTTACTCAATTTCAACGATTTCGCCTATCTATAAAGGCCTTTACAAAGTAATTCCAACCTTTGAGGAACCCTTGCGAAACTATTTCTCCAAACCCTTTCAACCTCCAATTAACAAGAAGCTTCAAAAATCCAACAATTTTCTAATCTAACTCGATCCACTCTAATACGATCCTTGTAACAACCCAATTTTCAGTAGTGTCGAAATAGTGGTTTCGGGACCACAGCTCCGACGTGTCGAGTCGTAAATTTATTTATTTTAAGTAATTTTGGTGATATATGCATCGTATGAAATTATGATTTGAATATTTCATAAATTAAATAGATAATTGAATAGAAAGGACTAATTTATAAAGAGGGTAAAATTATTGATGTTTAATTAAAAGGACCAAATAAATAAATTTACCAAAGGAATATTAGTTAGTGGATTGGTATGGTTTATATTAAATATAAATAGATTTAATTAAGATTAAAAATGATTAATTAAAGCTTAATGATGAAAGTCTCAATAATTACAAAAATACCATTACTATATATATGAAATTAAAAGAAAAATTTCATTCCATTTTCTTCTTCTTTCTTCTTCACACGGCAACAAGGGGGAGAAAACCTAGGGTTTTCAATTTCAAACTTTGAGCTTTGATTTGGGTAAGTAAACCTTGATCTTTTTTGATAATTTTTTTGTTTTTGAGTTCATATCAACTTAAGCTAGCTTATGCAAGGACTAATTTGTGAATCTGTCAAATGTTAGAAAACTTGCCATTGATGAAATTACTTATTCTTGGAAGTTTTTGATATATTTAAATGTTTGATACTTGGGTTAAATCTTTTTGTAAAGTGATTTTTGATTAAAGTAGAGTTAAAGGACTAAAATGTGAAATTGATGAAATTTCATGTATGGTTGTGAAAATAGATATGTGAATGGGTTGGGTAAGTACCCAAGAGAATTCAGCTATGAGTGTTGTATAAGAGAATGGTTATTTTGTAAGTTTTATGTTGAAAGGACTAGATTGAATAAAGAGAAACTAGTAGGGGTAAAATCGTAATTTTCCCAAAAGGGCTAAATTGTGTTGGATGACTAAATTAGTAATTTAATATGAAAATTGAATGATTTGTGGATGTAGACTACAATCGTGCTACTAACCGTGGAAAAGGGAAATTAGCAGATTAGTCCTTAAAGTATTTCCTAAATTGCAATTCAGTCCGATAAGTTCGTAATGTCAAACTCTTATTAATAACTGCTTATAACTGCCTTTTTAATGATTGTTGAAAATGAGAAACATCGAGATGAGAATTTCTTGGCCTTGTGCTAAAGATAGAAAATGGTCCGATAGTTGAGATCTTGCATTTGTTACGGATACTCTATAGCATCATGAGTCACCGTAAGGTGAATAGAATCCGATAATGGATTACAAGCCTTACGATGGCTGAGATTCATGTTTGTTGCATGTTCTCATTAGCTTAGTGTGAGTAGTATCGTAGGGAATAAATGTACCGTATCGATGGTTAAGAATAACATCGTATACTGGTAACAGGCATGACCCTTGGGTCAATAGGGAGCAAATGAGCAACATGACCTTTGTGTCAACAGGGAGTAAAACGAATAGCGACCCTTGAAGTTCAGTTGTACTAACTTGACAGATTTATAGAGTTGCTTATCTCATAAGACTTGGTAAATTGACGAACTTGCGAACTTATTAAGCTATGTAGCTTACCAGTGAACTTGTTGTTGTTTTATAGATCTCGTTTTGTGACTTGAAGATCAGATAATCTTGAAGACAATCATACTATTCTGGGAGCTCGATCGGTAGTATTTACATCACTCGGTTATTTGGCATGTACTTGGATGTTATTAACCTTTGATATGGAACCAAAGATGTTAAAATCATACTATGTTTGATTTTGGTAAATGCATGAAGTATAACTTGATGCTAGATCTTGGCAATAGAATATTGTGGTGAAGAAGTGGCTCTATTATGAACTTCTGTACTTACTTGAGAGTTGACTCTGTTGTAGATACTGGATCAATCTGAAACTCCACCTGTTTTTGTTGTTCTTTACTGGAAGAGTCTTTAAGAGATAAGTTAGGTAACATAGCAGTTTCATCAAAAACAACATCTCTGCTAATCACAACTTTTCTATTTTCAGGACATCATAACTTATACCCTTTTACGCCAACCTTAAAACCAAGAAAACACATTTAATGGATCTTGGTTCCAATTTTCCATTATCATCATGAGCATATGCGGGACACCCAAAAATCTTTATATCAAAATAATCAGCAAGCTTACCAAACCATATCTCTTGTGGAGTCTTTTTCTCAATGGCAACGGATGGAGACCGGTTGATAAAAAAACATACATTAAAGGCTGCTTCAGCCCAAAACGACTTTGGTAAATTAGTATTCGGCAACATACATCAAACCTTTTCTATGATCATTTTGTTCATTCGTTCTGTAACGCCATTTTGCTGTGGAGTATGATGAACTGCCAAATGTCTCACGATCCCTTCTGATTTGCACAATTCATTAAACTCATCAGAATAGAACTCTAAGCCATTATCTGTGAAGAAGTGTTTTATCTGCTTTCCTGTCTGTTTTTCAACCATAGTTTTCCAAGGCTTGAGTGCGAAAAACACATCGCTTTTCTACTTTAGAAAGAATGCCCAAACTTTTCTAGAAAAATCATCAATAAGAGTTAGCATATAATTAGCTCCGCCTCTCGAAGGCACTCTAGATGGTCCCCAAAGATCAGAATGAATATAATCCAATATTCCCTTTGTGTTATAGATTCTTCTGGTGAATCAAACTCTCATTTCCTTCCCAAAAACGCAATGCTCATAGAACTTCAGTTTGCTAATGCCTTGCCCATCAAGAAGTTCTCTTTTACTCAATTCTGCCATGCCATTCTCACTTATATGCCCTAGACGCATACGCCAAAGTCTGGTAATATCATCATCTGATAAGGAAGAGGAAGTGACTGCAGCATCACCAGTAATAGTTGAACCTTGCAAAACATATAATTTGACAGTCTTTCTTTACCTTTTCATCACAACGAGGGAATCCTTGCTAATATTTATAACCCCACTTTCAGCTATGTATCTGTGTCCTTTTAAATCAAGAGTACTCAACGAAATCAAATTTCTTTTCAATTTTGGTACATATCGCACGCCACTAAGAGTTCTAACGACCCCATCAAACATCTTTATTTTGATTATGCCAACACCTGCGATTTTACATGAAGCACTATTTCCCATCAAAACAACACCTTCAGACGTAACTTCATATGTTGTAAACTAATCCCGATTGGGACTCATATGGAAGGTGCAACCAGAATCGAGGATCCACTCTTCGCTTACTTTAGAATTGTCGACAGAAGCAACTAAGAGTTCACCATCACTGTAGTCTTCTACTACATCAGCTTCACCGGATTGTTCTGGTTGTTTTCTCTTTTGATTCTCAGCCTCCCTTTTGATATTATTTTGTAACTTGTAGCACTCTTTCTTAAAGTTCACTTTCTTCTTGCAGAAGTTACAAGTTTTACTTCTATTTGAAGATCTCGATCTACCTTTAGATTTACTGCGGAGATTTCGTTCCTGTGTCCTCCCATGATTATCATCACTTTTTTGATATTGTCTTCCACGAATAATGAGACCCTCTCCCTGAGAGTCAGATCTAGCCATAAGATGCTTCATCTTGTCATACGAGGCTAAGGAAGCATAAACTTCATTAACCATGAGAGATTCACAACTATACAAAATTGTATCTCTGAAAGTTGAATACGACGGTGATAACGAACAAAAGAGAATTAACCCTAAATCCTCTTGATCATACTGAACCTCTATGGCCTCCAAATCCGAGACAATTTCTTTAAACACATTCAAGTGCTCGTGCATAGACGCATCTTCTTCCAAACGATGAGAATACAGACGCTGCTTCATATGCAATTTACTGGTTAGGGTTTTTGACATACATAACTACTGCAATTTTTCCCATAATGCAGCAGCAGTCTTCTCCTTTAACACATCTTGTAAAATTTCATTCGACAAATGCAGATGTAATTGCGTCAAAGCCTTCCGATCTTTACGCTTCTTCTCTTTATCCGTCAAATTTGAAGGTATCTTATCCAACCCTAATAGGGCATCCTCCAAATCCATCAATGCAAGAACTGCCTGTATTTTTACCTGCCACAACGAGAATCTGGTGTTACGATCCAATAACGAAATATCATACTTCAATGTCGCTATTATCGTGATCGAGAATAGTAACCCGAAAAGCTTTGATACCAATTTGATAAAATTAAATTTCGACAATGAAGAAATATCAGAAAGAAAGAAAATGAAAAAAACACACAGATTTTACATGGAAACCCTTTCAGGAAAAAACCACGGGCAGGGGAGAAAAAGATTCACTAATGTCGAAAATCGAACAATTATAAGAGGAGATGACTACGCCTATTTATAGGTTGAAAAACCTTATTCCAATCAACAACTAATAGAAGTAACGTAGTAAGGTTGAAACACCTTATTCTAATTAAAATAAAATGGATGACCTATTCTAATCTAATTAAAATAAAAGAAGTTTAGTTTATTTGGAGTTTACTTTTATTTTGTTTTACCACTGAATTTTATTTTAACAAGAATTCTAGTCATCCAATTCTAACAATCTCCACCTTAACAAGAATTCTAGTCACCCAATTCTAACAAATATATTTAAGCCATTTTTCAACAGTTTATGAGTGAGATTAGTTTGTTTACTTGGTTGAAAATAGTTAATTTTATTAGTAATATAATATGTTTGTGGTGAAAACTATTTAATAGAAATATTTCATGATCATGAAGTTTATATTTGGATAAAATAAAAGTTTGTGTTTGTGAAAATATTTTTTTTTATTCTTTTGGTTGTATTAGGAGGTTTAGCGAAAAGGGCATTGATATGACATTCACATTTATCTGATGGAATATTGGAACAGGTAAATATTACAAAATTATATTTAATAAAATGCAATTTTATTTGTTCACTAACAACACATGTGTTATTTAAACTGTATGTAGCATGTGGATCATTAACTTCGAAGCAAGAATCAACATTGCTCTTTTGGTCCTATTGACCTGAGGGTCCAGGCATACCTAGACATAGCCAAGTACGCGATGTTGATTAAGGGTAGTCAAATCTATCCATATTTATTAGTTGTATTGGTTGAGGGATTGAGGTTTGAGACACATACGTTTCACCTGCCTTATGGTGAGTGTGCCATCACGCTTAAGAATATTGCTATACAACTTGGTCTTTCAGTTGATGGATTAACTTTAGCCAGAAATTCAAGTTCAAATATAGATCAAATCTGCCAACAATTTCTTGGGAGATATCCTCCTCAAGAGGCAAGTTTATTTTGCACACTTGGTTGGACACATGCCCGACGATGCTACCTTAGACAGCATCAGACACGAAGGTGCAATTCTCTACTCGATTAATAATAATGTGTCTTCTTGAGAAGATTTTGATGCCTGGTAAGTCACAGAATCGAGTGACTTGATATTACCTCAACTACCTTCACAGTTTGAGACATACCAAAAATTATAGTTAAAGGGCAGTCGTAATTGCATAATTGTTGGCACATGTGCTTAACATCGAGTAGCAAGTACCAGGGCATGGGCGGGTGCTTGTACTTGCTACAATTATGGGCATATTACAAAATGTCTTTCTTGACTCTCATTACTCAGCTTACTGTCCACATTCCATTGGTTAATAAGTACAAAGTTATGACTTATTTCATTATTAAGATTTATTTTTTTAATATTGGAATAAAAATTATTCTATATGTAATAGTGAACACACTGCTCCAAAGGGACGAATTATTCGAGGAATAATATTAGTGACGTATGGGAAAATTGAGCATCATGTAGAGATGGAGGTAACTGTATCATTTAATGTGTTTTGAAATATTAGATTGAGACACTTGTAATATCTCACTCGGTGCATTCCTAATGTTCAAATGTTGTTTGTAGAAATAGGTCACGTATAGCAAGCTTTGCATGTGAATGGTGTTGGAAAGTGGTAAGTGTGGGAATTCTTCAAGTTCTAGCGAGTGTCACACCTCAAAATTGGGTCTAGTAGTTTCAACTGTAAAATAGGAATTTTAGCTCATAGGTGCTTGAAATTTATTGATATGGTAAATCGATAATGTTTTTTACTATGGCTTTTAGAAAATTAAATTAATTTTTGAAAATGAGTCTTAAATATCTTTAATTTAAAAAATAGGATTGATTTGTAAAAGGGTCAAAATTGTGAGCTTTTAAGAGGAAATTAAACCAAATTTTAAAAATCACCCTAATACTTCCCCACCTACCATTATTTCACGTAAAACCCTTCCGTTTTGTTTTGTGTTTGCCATCCCAAGCTCTCTCAAAATTTCCCCTTCAATTTTATTTGTTAAACCTTTGTCCTATAGATTTCTATCATCCTCCAAGCCATAATCTCCACCGAACTTTAAGAAAAACACCCAAAACACCATTGATTTAGTCATCTTCTAAGCTTGTGGATTTTTCAGATTTTCAACCAAAAGTTCATTTTTCTTCCATAAAAGGTAATGATTTGATTTCCTATTTGTTTTTAATGATATCTGGTCTTTAAAATAGAATTTTTAGTCATTAAATTGCGTGTTTTAAATAAAAGTTGAAAATAGAATGATTAATGGTAGATTTCAGGATATTGAGTAAAAACATGGTTTCGAAGTGTTTTTCAATTATTTTTGATGTGATTAGAATGTTTACAAATCGAGTTTAAATTTTTGTTAAAGATTTCTCAAGTTTTAATGAGATTTCGTAAAAATTGTCATTGTACGTCGAAAATTTTTGATACCATGAATTGAGTAGTTTTGCATAATGTAAGGGTTGATTATCATTTGTAGATGAATAGGAAGATGAATGAAATTCGTTTCAAGCAAAAATATTGAGTCTAGACTGAGATATTCGAGTTTTAAGTTTTCTATGTTGAAGGTTTCAGTTACAAGAAAACTTAGCTTAGACTTATGTTTTTTATTATTGAGGTGAGTCTTTGGCTAATTGTTGGTTGTGTTATTGTGTGGTTTGTGTTGTTGAAGCTTTGGAATCATTAGGACCTTTAACATGTAGAGACAAAGACAAGGAAAAGCTAGTTTGAGCTTTTGGCTTTTTAGTGAAAGCGTAATTGGTGAGTGTTTGGAATCGCTACTCATAGACACGATTCATTGTGTTAATTGAGAATTTAGAAGTATCCTAAACTCCTACTCTAAATTTCGAGTGTAATTTTTCTCATACCAATGTTTAATTTATGATACATGTTTATGTGATTATGAAAAAAGTGCTAAGATGTGATGCCATGACATATTGAATATGCTTGTGATGACTGTTGTGAAAGTGTAAATGTGGGCATGTTATTCATGCCAAATGAAAATGATTATTTTGTTCTAATGATATGAATATGCAATGATAATGTGCGGAAAATCAATAAATAATATGTAAATATATTGTGGATATTTTTGCTTTGTGACCTTATAAGACCATTGGATATAGTTTGCATGCCATAGATTTGTCACTTTTGTGTTGTGATTTTGGGGCGTTAAGGTTCGAGACAATTTTGGAGAGATAAGGGAATGTGAGTTAAGCTCCATTCATCGGGATATGTTTGGTGTGTTGAAGAGTATTAGCTATGTGCTTCACTTTTGGGACATGTTCGACTCTATGAGTCATTTGGTGTGTTGGAGATCCATGTATCCGAAGATTGGCGATAGTTCCCACTTTTATGTTTCATAACCTCAAGTGTCAAATTATCATTAATTGAGACTATTATGTAATGTGATATATGACTAAATGTTAATGTGATCTCTATGTAAAAGAACCTATGACTAATGCATGAATGAGTATGATAAGATATCAAAGTTAAGGATGTTATAATTGTGCTAAATTGTTGTTCGTTAAAGCATGATGACATGTTTGCATAATAGTTTTTTTTATCATTCACTGAGCTTGTTTAAGCTCACCCACTCCTTTAAACCATTGTAGATTAGTTGCGTTCCTATATGAATGGTTTGGTACTAAAGGGGTGATCCAAGGAAGACTTCAGTAGATTTTTGTAGGTGTTTAATTATTTGTTATGTTTTGGGGAAATAAAGGCAATGTGGTAGACTCTATGCTTGTTTTTGCTATGATTTTTAAGTTGTTTACATGACTATTTTGCTTAGAACTCATGGACTTTTAAGTTTGTTTTATTGATTTCTTGCTCAGTCTTAGTTATGAGGTTTTGGGTTGTCATTACAGACATTTGGGTGTCTATTTGATGAAGTGACTATTGCATGATGATTAGACTTAAGTCAGTATGGATTATATGCTTGTAATTGTTGTATTGTTTTATATCTGGAGTAGATGTATCGATAGTCGGGTTTTAATATCAATACCTCCATGATTTTTGAAAGTGCAGGAAGTCAATAACGTAATTTGGTATGGATATCTTATCACAAGTATCGATGCTCGGGATAAAATAATTGATACTTTAATAGAGGCACTGATAATTTTTTAGACTTTGATTTTTAAACGAGAAATAATAAGTAGTTTCGGTATCGATTTTCCAATCAGTATTGATAGCATTAAAGAGAAATATCGATACTTTTGTTTCAATATCAATACCTACGTGTTTGTTTTTGAAATTTTGCTAAGTGATCTTAATGCACGTTTAGGGCTTATTATATGATCACTCGATGTATGTTTAGCATGTTTTAACCACATTAGAGAATGTATAATTTATAATTCATATGAATGCTATAAAAAAGGATATTTGTTTAAATGTGACAATTTATAGTGCGTATGACGTGTGACGGTGGTGTAGCATCTTAGTACTCAAACATAAGGTATAAGGTGTTAAATTTAGTGGTATCAGAGTCTAAGTTCACAAACACTTGAACCTAGGTGATTGTTGTGAGGATTGGGGTTGTGAAACCCATGAGTCCGAATTTCTCTATCTTCTTGGAACTGTTGATATATCTCTAATTGAATTGCATGTGGGGTAGGAACGGAAACATATTGCCTTTAATCCTAAAGTTTGCTTGCAGGAATGTGTCTTGGATAATTTCCTCGCCACTCACACCTTTTTTTGTTTGCTTGAATTAGATTAGATTCTATATGCCTCCTACACGTGTTAATGTGAGAGCTAGTGCTCAAGAGGATGGTACATCCTCTACACCTCTTATGTCCCCGCGTAGAGTGAACATACCTGATAAGGGTGTAGGCCCTCTGATGGAAGCTATGATTTAAGTGTTTTAGCAGATTGCTAGTGCTAACACTACTACTTGATCATCTTTGGATGTTGGATGGTAAAGTGTTTCTAGAGTGAAAGGGACTGAATCGACTGTATCTGAGTACTAGTTGGAAAGAGTTGAAAGGATCCTCGAGTAGATGTCCTATTCTGACAAGAAGAATATGGGTTGCTCTCTTATTATTCTAGACTTTATTCCTTTCCTTTTTCTCACTCTCCAAGCGGTTACTCTCTTTTGCTATATTTGTCTCATTCGTCTGAAGTCACTCAATCACTGACTCTTGGCCCACAAATCCAACTTGGGTCTCAACAATCCTTTACAAATCTCTTGGCATCTCTTGGGACACAACATTGTCTTTAGCTTTTTGATTACCGCCTTAAAAATGAGCATTTCCTTAGTCTCATTAGTTTCCAAATTGGGCATGCTGCCTAGAGAAGAGGACTCATCACGAGCCACTTGACAATGTCCACTATGTCCTCACACACCACGACGACATATACCACGTGAACTCATTTTATTTATCTACAGTTTAGAAGTTTAAAGTTTAGCTTAGGTTATTTTTATATCCTAAGTCTAAATTTTAACAAATATAATTATCTTAAGGTAGAGATGTCTTATTTTACGATCTCTAAATCCATCAGTTTTATTAAGGTACTAGAGTTAAAGTAACTAAAGTAAATAGCTTCTTATCGACGTCAAAGTATCAGATTCTCTTTTTATAAGTTCAAGTATCAACTATAATCAAAATTCAGAAAAATACATACATATGCGTTTCAAAAATAATTTTCATAATATTTGAAACAAAAACCACAACCCAAGTTTTGAACTTAGACTCTGATACCACTAAGTATAATACCTTAAATTCGACCTAGACGTTACGATCAAATTTTGGATATCACATTAATTTCTCATAATCAGTTTGTTTGTTTTCCAAATCATTGCTTATCAATTATTTTACGAAAAGTTGTTACTATCTATTTATTAAAAAATCTAAATATAATCTAAAAGTCTTTTCAAAGCATCCTCTTATCTTTCAATACATAAGAATAAGATCATTAAAATGGTTATTTTTTTCTGAAAACTTAATATGTAGTTTGGTTCGAGCCGAAAAATTCATAACTTATTTTTGAGACTATTTTACCTAAATGACTCAAAAAATTAACAATAATAAAAATGACTCAGGTTTAAAAAAATATGAACAATAAAATTAGGTGAGGAGAGTTAAGTGGCCAACATAAGACTTTACCCTGACATAATCATTACTTGATTATTGTGTCAAGGCCTAAAAAAATAATTTTTTGGGTTTGGGAACCTTAATGGCCGACACCATAGTATTTTCTTCAATCCGTACAATACTGGTATACGTTTATACCAATATTTGAAAAAAAAAAATCGGTGCTAGGCATTTTATGGCCAACATCAATTTTTAAATTAAAAAAATTAATTTTTTGGGTGATGGGCATTTAATGATTAACACCAAATTTATCTAGTATTAATTTTTTTGGGGTTTGAGGAATCAGATGGTTGGCACCACCTTTTTCGGGAATCGAAATTTTTTTATAGGGGTTGGGACATTGATGGCCGGCACGAATTTTTATCAAATCTAACAAAAATATTTTTTTCTGTGGTGTTGGGACACTAATGGTCGACACCCTAGTGGCCGATTTAAAAAAAAAAAATTTGGTTGTAGGGATACTGATGAATGGGACACTAGTACAAAATAAAAAAATATATTTTTTATTTGGTGCTAGGACACTGATGGTGGTGACCTTAGTACTATATATGTGTGTGTGTGTGTGTTGTCTTTCATTTGAGCTTTTTGTTTGCTTTATCTGTTGAAAATCAATATTAAGAATATCAATGCTTTGTTTGTTGAGAAGGGAGTAGAAATTATTGAAGATGAGTTCTCGAATTTTGTTTGTTTATGTTCATTTCGATGGAGAAATGATAAATACAGCTGAAGAAGATTGTGTCTTTCAAAGTCAGCAAAAAATTGGGATGAGATTCAACAAGCATGTTTCGCTTGTAACTAAGATGTTCGAGCAGCGTTAATGCAACAGACTCAGATGTGGATGATCAGGAAAATAGAAGGTTCACACATATGAACGGTTGCTCTTATGTTGCAAAACCATCGAAAGTTGGATGCAAAAATCATATGCAACTTCATCATCCCGTTGGTGAAATACTTGGCCACCATCGTTGTATCAATCCTTATTGCGAACATGTAAGCTCGATTCAAGTACAAGGTTTCGTACATGAAGGCATGGTGGGCGAAGCAAATGACGATGCAACAGTTGTGTGGTAACTAGGATGCGTCATAGTGTAAACTGAAAAATATATAGGTTTTTTCCTATGTAATTTATCACCTTTTAACTTAAATTTAATGTTAAAACTAAGTAAATATTTAATAAATTGATGAAATATGTGAAAAATATGATTTTCGAATATAGAAATTATTAAAATGTTATTTTATGCTTTATTATATAATTTTCATGCATAAAATGACTTATTTTATGGTTATTTAAACATAATATATTTTTAAGGTATAAAGTGGATCATGCATGATTAAATTAAATAATAAAACATGAAATTATATTTAATAATTTAATATAAAATATTTCATAGATAATTTGGATTTATTTAATTGTTTAATAATTGGGTTAATTTTATTCTTTGGTCTTTTAATTAATTAAATTGTTTTGGACAAGTCTAATAATTTTGCTGGATCAGAAAACCGTCCAATTTGAAAAAGGATTTAGCCCACTTTCGGCTACACAAGGCTGCCCAAATAAACCATTTTTGGTTTATTTTCAAGAGGTCTTTGCACTTTAGAAGAAATCAGAGATTGACCTGAAGATTTGCTGTTGACCAAGTCTCAATCCCTAGTTGATGTAACATGAAGAATGCTTCAAAATGAAGCATAATTTCACTCAAATTCCTTGCGTGATGGCCGACCACCCATTTGAGAAGAATGAAGAATTTTAAACTCTCTATTTTTAGTAAACAACTGCTCACTCTTCACCTATAAATAAGACCCCATTTCCACCGTTCCAAATCATCCCTCAACACTCAACACTCATCCTTCTTTCTTCTCTCTCAAATCCTCTCATCCTTTCCTCTCATTTTCCATCCCCACACCTAGCATCATCTCTTCATAGAGATTTTAGCATTAAGCCTCTTAAATAGCTCTTGGTTGGCCACCACGAAAAGCCATCAGCAAAAGAGCAAATCGAAGGAACGAAGGAGTCCTCTTTGATTAGAGTTTTGGGTGACAACCACTTTGATTTGGGTTTATTCTTTCTTTCTTTATTTTGATCTTAAAATGTTTGTTATGTGTTCTTTGTTCTCGTAACACCTGTAACCGTCATCGATTTAGGGTCTCGAAGTCTTACGAGATAATACAAGATCATTAGATTATTTCGAACAAACTTTCAAATTCATTTAAAACATTCTCACAATGCATACAAATAATTTTATAAACATACAATTCGCCCTAATTTAATCATACATGACATATGCCAACATTACAATCCAACATGAAATATAAACGAACTTTAATAACATTTCGAAATGCATTACTTAACAAGGTAAAATTTCTAAGTTCAAACTACCATTCAAGCATCAACCAAAACCATTAACTATAATGACCATCTACCTATTTCATATTCAAACCATCCAATCAAAAATACCATTCAGACAATAACCAAAATCAACATATAAACCATACATAGTTCAATCCATTCCATTATAGTTAAAATATTTACATAACTCTTAACTTACTAACTCATTTTATATCATTCAAAACATATTCATATCAAGTCAACTATCATGTAACTAATATCCACAATTTTTCATCTCCTAAAAGACATTTAAATATAAAGTGAGTCCTAGGTACATGCCAAAATAACCAAAAGAAGACCTCACTGACTTTGAGTTCAGAATTCCTGTCTTGATGCTGAGTTGTAATCTACTGTTAAATTAACCTATAATCAAGAGTTTCAATTGCATTAGTAACTTTCATTCACTAACATAACCAATCACATGGATATTTATAATCCTCAAATAAATGCTTCCATTTGATAATTAATAGTTCCAAATTCAATATAGCACATGATACCATCAAACAATTATATGTAATACTTCCATTCATGACATTTCTTACTCCATTTATATATGTATGTAACTTGATGATTATTCCCAAATATTTGTTCATTCATCATTTATAGTTTCCGTCAATTCGTGGCACCCAGTGCCTAGCGGATAAACCACGAAAGTGAGTCCAGCTCTAGTTGGATTAACCAATGATTTGCGCCCAACGCTAGTTGAATAAACCGACGATTATGGCACCCAGTGCCTAGCGGATAGACCATAATTGTGAGTCCAGCTCTAGTCAATTAAACTGATGAAAAAAAATAATACTTCATTCTCGTCATTTCACCAATTATTAATCGATATCACTAATTAAATAAATGTATCAATATAACTACTTCCATGTGTCATGAATTAAAGTAACAATTAAATAATTTAAACTTTAATCAATGTTTAAGAAAAATAACAAGTTCGAGGGTAAGAACTTACTGTACTGTAGCAGCTACCAAACCGAAAACGATCACTCGTTGACCTTTTCTTTTCCTCGACTACTGATTGGTCCTTTTGTTTTGCTATCTATAGTAACAATTAAATTTTCTTTCATTCAATGCATCATTTAAATGCTAGCTCAATTTATAATTTTTTTTAATCAAAACTTCATATACATATTCTTTTAATTTCTATATATTTAAAATCTCACATTACTAATACAACCCTTTTACTAAAAAATCTCGAGACTAACCATTTCACTGTAACTAAAAGAGTTCCAAATCGACCAATTCTTACTAATAACTCAAAATAATCCATATTTACAATTGATACTTAATATAATAAATATTTTTTCCATCTCATATACAGTCCCTAATCCACCAAATATTCATAAAAATATATATATTTAATTTTCCAAACAACCCTTTAATTTATAGGTTCCTTACTTTATTTATTTAACATTTTCACCTCATTCGATCACATCCTACACCCTTAACAACATTTAAAATGTACTACTCAAATTGCTTTTGCATAAATTTGAACTTATATTCATTACCCAAATAATCCCAAAATAGTCCATAAACATCATCATCTATGTTTATTATACCCATATCAAATATTTAATCACATCTATATATATATACCATTCACGAGTCTCTCATGCCAAATCTTTGTTTATACTAGACATGCAAAGAATATACCAACAAAACCCACAAAGAACTCAAAATTCCAACAATGACATTTCTCAAAACACTAGATACTTTTAGAAATTAACACCCAATTTAATTAGTTTGAGTAAAAAAAATCACAAATATACCAAAATAATAAAGAATGAATCAAGTTTCACTTACATGCATGCACCCACAAAGACCAAACTCAAGCTTTCAACAATGGCCTTTTTCTTTTCTCCAATTTCGGCAAAGAAGAAGAAGTTGAGAATGAAAAAAAAATGTCTTTTCATATTCTAGTGGTCTTCTCTTTTCTTTACCCAATATTCTTCATTTATTTAATTACCTTGTACCCTATTTAACTTGTTATAATTACCATAATGCTAACACATCAAATTCCACTATCTCAAATAATGATATATTTATTTTCCTAGTCCCTAACTATTATTCCATCTTATTTTTCACTCCTTTATTTTATACCACATATTTTACACTTTCCTCAATTAAGTCTTCTATTTCAATATAGCATAGCATATAGTTAACTAAATTCCTTAACCAAAATTTTATTTATTTTACACCAACTAATTAATCATACTTATTTATTAACTCATTAATTCCATCAAGAAATTTACAATTTCTTCAAGCCTTATTTCCGACATTACTAATTACAGGTCATTACAGTTCTTGTTTACAACAATATTAGCTTAATTTTATTTAAGCTAGGAAAATTGTTTTGAATAAGTAATATTCATGTGATTCATGCTTATGATGTTTTTGCCTCAATTGATCATGTTTTCAATTAATATCAAGTTTGTATTTCATTCATATGTGATTGGAATGCACTAGAATTAGCTGAATCCTGAACAAATGATAGCTAGTGGACACATAATTAAAATGTGCATGCTCAATTTAGATCTTGACCCGATTAAATTGTAGGTTCATAACAACATTGACCAAACTCTGTTATCTGTATAATTTTTTAGATTCGTGTGATTAAACTGTTTCAAACATGACACGTCCCTGTTACCTTACATGAATGCTAAGAAACCCTTAGTAAATAAGGATCAGTAAAATGCATATTTACCAAGTAAAAGATTCCGAAAGGACCAAATTTGGTTTCCAAACTCATGAAAGATCGAGATGCTATGGAATGTTTTTTCGAATGTTATTAAGCATGTTGATAATGAATTGAGTTTATTTAAAAGTAATTGTCCTAGTTTATTTATGTTATAATTGTTGTGAATTGTGTTTAATTTTTGCTAAAATCTAATCATTCATATAGTTTGCATACTTAGGTTAATTTTGCATTAGGGATAATTTGCATTTAGTTTAATTACATTTAATTTTAATCATCACTCATCCAACTATATTGTGTTTTTAACTCACCAAGTTTTTAATACAATTTTACAATTAACTAATTAAGCATATATACAATCCTTGTGGAGATGATAACTCGATACTTACTTATTACTTGATAACGACTGTGTACACTTGCACAAACCTACGCGTTAAAAGGTTTTGGCGCCGTTGCAGAAGCTTGTTAATTGTTGTCATAGTAATTTTTTATGAAATTATTTATTTTTAATTTGGTTTTTATTTTGTTTCTAACAGTACTAACTTATTCTTTTTAATTTTGTGATTTTATTTTCATGTGTTATGAGTATAGATCGAATTATGGATTTACTCCCTGTAGACCCTGAAATCAAGCAAACTTTCAGATAGAGAAGACATGAACGATTAGCTTAAAGACAAACCGAAATGGACCTTGGAAATCAGAATCGTGACCAAGGTAATGGAATTGATCATGTGTGAAATCCCATCCTCATTGCTGATGATAGGGATCGATGCATTAGACAATATGTTGTGCCACTTTTTAGTGAGTGATAATGCTTAAATATATGTTGTGTGTGTATGATCCTATTAATTTGGGCTATTTGTTATCCTTTTATTTTGTAGGGATTAAATTGAAGACAAAAGACAAATTGAGACAAAAAGCATGATTTTGGAAGAGAAAGAGAAGTTGTGAAAAGGTGGAACACTTGAAGAGAGTTTTTATAGGACAAAAAGACTTGATTTTATTTTATTTTATTTTAAATTTTATTTTTATTAAGATTAATCTTTAAGATATTATTTATATTTAATTTGTATTTATCTTTTTAGATTTATCTTTTAGAGTTTAAAGTGGATCCAATTAGGGAATTAATGTTTAGATTTAATTCTAATTATCTTTTAGAATTTAGATTGGATTCAAATAGGAATTTATATGTACTATAAATAGGGGATGGAGTGATTGAATTACTCACTTCCAAATTAATGAAAAATCCTCCATCTCCTAAAAACCCTAGTTCAATAAAAAGCTCTATTTTTATTATATTGTATTCTTCCCCAAAAATATGAGCAACTAAAAACCCTTCTAGCCGAAGGTTATCAAATATTCCTCCAAAGTTCATGAGGATTAGAATTCGTGCTTAATTCTTCTCTCTCGAGTATTCATCAATTCTCTGTATTACGGGATTGGAGCTTCCGTCCAAAATCCCTACAAAAATAATCATTTCATCTTGTGTAAAGATGGTTGTTTTGTGTGTTTTGAGAAGGTTGCACAGTTGGTTTGCTAACTTACTGCGTCAAAGGTTACCGAGCCAAAGAGACAAAACGGCGTGACATTCGTCTTTGAGAAAAGGTGATCCAGTGTAAGACGGTCTCATTGGAGCGACGGTTGGCTAGAGTCAGGTTCATCCAAAAATCAAAATTATATCTGGAGCTGGTGGTTGTAGGCGTCCTCTTCCACTATAACTGGCTTATTCAGACACAACAAGAACCATCCAAAGTTTATGATTGAACCGTGGAGGAATCAAGATAATTGGAGGTTGGATCTCTAAATATCAATAAAACCCTTCTTCCTTCGACTTTGTTTATTTTATGCAATTTATGTTTATTTCGACACCTTTATTTTTTTACTTCTTTTAATTCAACTTTTTTTATTTTTCCCTAGATTTTGCTGCTTTTGTTGAGCAAGATTTCACCCACGATCTCGAAAAAAGAGATTCTTTACACTCCAGTCCCTGAGGATCAGACCTTACTTCCCTTTACTATTATTTTTTATTTATTTTCGGAATAAGTTATATTTGGTGTTCCCAACGACACATCAAAATTTGGCGCCGTTGCTAGGGACTGGTAACATACTAATCTTGTTTTTTTTCTTCTTATGACTAAATCTGCTCCAGGAAATCTTACATATTCATATGATCCCAGGATTGAAAAGACTGCAAAAGCTAATCGCAAGGAAACAAAGTTACGAAAGAGGCAGTCAGAAGTTGTAAGAACTAAGCATAGCCTACCTTCAAAAGTAGAAGAAGGCGACGAAGGCAAATCTAGGGTAAACGAAAACCCTAATCCAACATTAGAGAACCA
Source organism: Kokia cookei (assembly GCA_039519145.1). Lineage (NCBI taxonomy): Eukaryota > Viridiplantae > Streptophyta > Magnoliopsida > Malvales > Malvaceae > Kokia > Kokia cookei. The sequence continues at coordinate 11,103,224 of CM076901.1, read as the reverse complement.
AGTAGTTGATCCATCGGAGGAAGTGTCGAACGTTAGGTTAACGAAAATCGAGATCCGCCACCACCATTTATGGATCAAACAATTCGAAAATTAGTCGAGGTCCTTAATGATCAACCACTATTATGCATTGCGTATCCTACTATGGATGCTAAGCTTAAATCATGTTTATTCCCGTCATTGCCAATTTTTCGCGGGTTGCAAAATGAGAATCCACATAAACATCTACATGAATTCCATATGGTTTGTCTTAGTATTAAAACCTCAGGGGGTGACCAAATTAAATTACGCACTTTCCCTTTTTATCTAACAAACTCTGCTAGAGACTTGTTATTTTATCTACCTCTTGGATCTATTACAACTTGGGCTAATCTTTCTTGTTTGTTTCTTAATAGGTTTTTTCCAGCCTCACGTGCTGCTGAGTTAAGAAGAGAAATTGTGGGGATTAGGCAAAAGGATGTGGAGTCTCTTTACGACTATTGGGAATGATTTAAAAATTTGTGTGTAACTTGTCCACAACATGGTATAACTGAGCAGTCTCTTTTCCGATACTTCTATTAAGGCTTGAAACCTATGGAGATGAATATGATAGATGCCACCAGTGAAGGAACTTTGGTTAATATGACTCCTCAACGAGCAAGGGACTTGATATCCACAATGGTCGTAAATACTCAACAATTTTGAGCCAATCTTGAACCTACTAGAAGGGTTCACCAGCTAAGTAATTCCTCCTTAGAAGATAAAGTTGAAAGACATACTAATGTTGTGAGTTTTCTTAATGCAGGAAAAATGGGGTAGGCCCAACAATGCGAAATTTGTGGAGAATCCGAACACATAATTGATGCATGCCCTAGTTTGTATGATGATTTTATGGCCCAATTGGATGCTGTGGGAAACTTCCCTGGACCACCCCAAAGACGATACGATCCTTACGCAAATACATACAACCTAGGATGGAAAAACCACCCAAACTTGAGCTATGGGGCGAATCCACGTTATAACCAGTCAGACCAAAACCAGTTCCCACAATAAACGCAAAATTTAGGTACTTCTCTAGAAGCTGTGGTAAATAAATTAGCACCTAATATGTTTGATTTTCAATAGAAAATAAAGGCATCTATAAAAGAGTTGGCCATGTCAATTGAGAAATGAAGCGCATAGGGTAGGTTGCCGTCACAAACAGAACCTAACCCAAGACAAAAACGCGAATGCAGTGACGCTACGAAGTGGGAAAGTACTGGAACCAAATCCTGGCACAAATCATGCCTAAGATTCTGCCTAGGAAAAGTAAAAGAATGATGAACAAGTTCAGTTAAAACCTTCATTACCCAGAATTCAACCTTCATTTCCAGGACGGCTGAGGCAAACCCAGAAAGGTAATGAGGAAAAAGATATCCTCGAAACATTCAAAAAAGTCGAGGTAAATATACCATTATTAGATTTTGCCCATATTTATTTTTTTAAGCATATCCTATCCTTTTTCTACCTGTTTTTTTAAGCATATTCAAAAAAGATATCCTCGAAACAACCTTTGTTGTTGTGCTGCTGTGGGTTTACTGTTACTGCTGCTTGCTGTTTTCTACCTGTTTTACCCATATTTATTTTTTTAAGCATATCCTATCCTTTTTCATGCCTAAGATTTTGCCCACGATTTTGCCCATTGTTTTGCCCATGAATATGCTTCTTGTCTGCTGAGTTAATTTTGATTTTGCTATAGCTGATTTCGTCTCCACTGTTTTATTTCTATTAGGCAGACATAATTATGATAAATGAAGATAACACTTCTCTTGTTCATGGTAAAATTGATTGAGTCTAAGTGCAAAGAGAAATTTTAATTCGGATGCATGCTAAATTTGGTTTTCTTGATTATTAGTTGGTTGCCAAAACTTATTTTTGACACTTTATTGTTTTTCCTTGTCCTCCTAAATTAAAATTTTTTTTCCGAAAAAATGAAAAAAAAGAAGAAAAAACTTGGATGATTCAGCGGTTATGAGCACAGCTTAAAACGTGACTAATTGAGTAATCGAGGTAGGGTGCTTGGGTTGTCATCCTACTTCGAATAAAAAGGTTGTGTGACGTGATAAGTAAAACTCCGCTAACCGAAAATAAAAAAGAAATAAAAAAAATAAATTCAAAGTGTGTTAGACTGAGTAATCGGGGTGGAGTGTTTGGGTGTCATTTCATTTCGCGTCAAAAGGTTAACACATTCTAAAAAAAAAGAAAAAACTGATTAAGAGCATGTTGGGCTGAGTAATCAGGATGGAGTCTTGGGTGTCATTTCATTTCGCGTTAAAAGGTCCAATATATTCTTAAAGAAAAATAAAGAGAAAACCGACAAAATAAAAGGAAGAGAGCTAAATTTGGAGACGAGGGTAAATTACCTAACTCTCATGAAATAATTCAAGACAATTTAATTATTGTGTTTTAATTAGGTTACTTTCTCGATTTTACTTACAGCAAGCTAAAGGTTCTCTTTATTTTCATAAGCATTAAGCTTAATTGTTTGTAGAACTTTGGAGTGTTATTTTCCATGGTAGAATTTAAATTACTTAGTGGGTTAGGAATCATACTTGAGGGCAAGCATGGGCTAAGTAGGGGGAATATGATAATGCTTAAGTATGACATACTTTTGGATATTAATTATATATATTTTGTGAGTATAATCTTATTAATTTGGGCTATTTGTTATCCTTCTATTTTGTAGGGATTAAATTGAAGACAAATGATAAGTTGAGGCAAAAATCATGATTGTAGAAGAGAAAGAGAAGTTGTGAAAATGTGCAAGACTTGAAGAGAGTTTTTATAAGACAAAAAGACTTGATTTTATTTTAAAACTTATTTTAATTATGATTAATCTTTAGGATATTATTTATATTTAATTTGTATTAATCTTTTTAGATTTATCTTTTAGAGTTTAAAGTGGATCCAATTAAGGAATTAATGTTTAGATTTAATTCTAATTATCTTTTAGAATTTAGATTGGATTCAACTAGGAATTTATATGTACTATAAATAGGGGATGGAGTGATTGAATTATTCACTTCCAAATCATTGAAAAATCCTTCATCTCCTAAAAACCCTAGTTCAATAAAAAGCTCTATTTTTATTATCTTGTGTTCTTCCCCAAAAACATGAGCAACTAAAAACCCTTCTAGCCGAAGGTTATCAAATATTCCTCCAAAGTTCATGAGGCTTAGAGTCTGCGCTTAGTTCTTCTCACCCGAGTATTCATCAATTCTCTGTATAACGGGATTAAAGCTTCCGTCCAAAATCCCTACAAAAGTAATATTTTCATCTTGTGCAAAGATGGCCGCTTTGTGTGTTTTGAAAAGGTTGCACAGTTGATTCGCTAACTTACTACGTTAGAGGTTGCTAAGCCAAAGAGACAAAACGGCGTGACATTCGTCGTTGGGAAAAGGTGATCCAGTTTAAGACGGTCCCATTGGAGCGACGGTTGGCTAGAGTCAAGTTCCTCTAAAAATCAAAATTATATCTGGAGCTGGTGGTTGTGGGTGTCCTCTTCCACTATAACTGACTTATTTGGGCATAAGAAGAACCATCCAAAATTTATGATTGAACCGAGGAGGAATCGAGATAACCGGAGGCTGGATCTCTAAATATCGATAAAACCCTTCTTCCTTCGACTTTGTTTATTTTATGCAATTTATTTTTATTTTGACACCTCTATTTTCTACTTCTTTTAATTCTATTTTTTTTTAATTTTTCCCTAGATTTCACTGCTTTTCTTGGGCAAGATTTCACCCATGATCTCAATAAATAAGATTCTTTACACTCCAATCCCTGAGGATCATACCTTACTTCCTTTTACTATTGTTTTTTATTTATTTTCGAAATAGGTTATATTTGGTGTTCCCAATGACACATTAGTGAGTTAAATCCAAGAATTAAAAGGTCGGATATTAAAGCACCCCAATTTGAGTTGAAACCAGTAATGTTTGAAATGTTATAAACAATGGGCCAGTTCAGTGGTATGCCTAGGAAGATCCACATCTCCACCTTCGATTGTTTGTGGAGGTGAGTGATTCATTCAAGATAGCTTGTGTGACTGAAGACGCATTGAGGTTGAAGTTGTTTCCATACTCGTTACGAGATCGAGCACAAGCATGACTCAATTCATTGCCACCAAGTTCCATATCTACATGGCAAGAATTAGCAGAAAGGTTTTTGGTTAAGTATTTCCCGCCTAGCAAAAATGCTAAGTTTAGGAACAAGATCACAACATTTCAACAATTGGATGACGAGTCTTTATATGAGGCTTGGGAGTAATTCAAGGAGTTACTTCGTATGTGTCCTCATCATGGAATTCCTCATTGTATCCCTTTGGAGATGTTCTATAATGGTCTCAATGCACATACAAGATTGATGGTAGATGCTTCTATGAATGGTTCAATTTTTTTCTAAGTCTTATAATGAGGCTTATGAGATCATCAAGAGGATCGCTAGCAACAACTATCAATGGCCAACAACTTTAAGAAGACGTTTAGCCAGAGTTCATGAAGTTGATTCCCTCACTTTGTTATAAGCTAAAGTATTGTTTATTTCCTCTATGTTAAAACAGTTTATCGCTAATAGTGATAATAATTTTGCAGCTTAACAACCAAGTCAGTTTGAAGTAATTTCCTGCGTGTACTATGGAGACGATCATTCTTCGAGAATTGTCCATCAAATCCTGAGTCAATGTACTACATAGGGAATCAACATCAAAATAAAAGTGGACAAGGACCTCAATCTAACTTCTACAATCCTTCATGGAGAAATCATCCTAACTTTCTTGGAGCAACCAATGAAATGGATTGAACAACAACTTTATGCAGCATAGACCCAACCAATCTTAAGGGTTTAATTAGTAAGCTCTAAAACCACCTCAATTTGAGTCATCAAACAGTTTGAAGAACTTGTTGAAAGTGTACATGGCGAAGAATTACGCTTTGATCCAGAGCCAATCAGTAACATTGAAAATTTTGAAAAATCAAATAGGTTAATTAGCTATGAAGCTTCGTAATAGACCGAAAGGAATCTTGCCGAGTGACATTGAGAATCCAAGAAGTTTGGGTAAAGAACATTGCAAGGTAGTGGCATTGCGAAGTGGTAAGATACTGGAACCCCAAGTGGTTGATGTTGAAAATGAGACCGTTGAGATGGAGGAAAGTCAACCAGCTGTTGAAGTTTATACACCAAAAGAGTCAGAGTCTGCAAAGTCTGATGAGGTCAACCCTAAATTAGTGAATTTTGATAATTTAACATCTTCTTTATATGCAAATTTACCTCTCCGGAAGAGTTGTCCGATACACGGAAAGTTCCATCACCTCCATATCCGCAAAGATTGTAGCAACATAAGTAGAAATAAAAGGTGCAATTCAAGAAGTTTTTGGATGCTCTGAAGCAGTTACACATCAATATCCCGTTGGTGGAAGCTTTAGAACAAATGTCGAACTATGTGAAGTTTATGAAAGATATATTATCCAAGAAGAAAAGACTTAGTGAGTACGAGACTGTTGCTTTGACGAAAGAGTGCAGTGCATTCCTGCAGAACAAGCTACCACTAAAATTGAAGGACCCTGGAAGCTTTACTATACCAGGTAACATTGGTGAATCTTACTGTGGTAAAGCTTGGTGTGACTTAAGAGCCAATATCAGCTTGATGCACAAATCTATTTTCGAGTTTTTGGGAATAGATGAAGTAAGACCCACGACTGTGACACTTCAACTAGCGGATCGATCTTTAGTATATCCCGAAGGAAAGATCGAGGATGTTTTGGTAAGAGTCGATAAATTTATTTTTCCTATTTATTTCATTGTTTTAGATTTTGAAGTAAATAAATAAGTACCGATCATCCTTGAGAGACCTTTCCTAACTACGGGAAGAACGTTAATTGATGTGCAGAAAGGTGAACTAACCATGCGATTTCAAGACAATCACGTAACCTTTAACATTCTTAAAGCTATGAAATTTCCCAATCCGATAAAAGAGTGTTCAGTTATGGAAGAGATAGAAACTTTAGTTTCTATGGAAAGCAATTTTGAAGAAGATCCATTGAAGAATACCTTAAAGTTTGACCCTTTGGAGGATGAAGAAGGTGAAGAAAACATGGCTTTGATGGAAGCCAATCCAAGGAATTTTATTCAATCAACATGGTTTGAACCATTGGAGTTAGAAGCTCGTGAATTTGTGCAACCAAAGTTGTCAATCGAGGAATCGCCAGAACTCGAACTTAAGGTACTTCCTTCTCATTTAAAATACGTTTATTTAGGTGATTGTTCTGTTCTACTTTTCCTGTGATTATTTCAGCAGAACTGACGAAAGATCAAGAGGAGCAACTAATTTCTATTCTAAAGAAATTTAAGAAAGTAATTGGTTGGACCATAGCTGATATTCGAGGTATAAGCCCTTCCTTTTGCATGCATAATATTTTGGAGGAAGGTGAAAGAGCTCGAAAATGACCAAAGAAGGCTCAATCTTATCATGAAAGAAGTTGTGAGAAAGGAAGTGATCAAATGGTTAGATGCGAGAATCATGTACCCCATTTTAGATAGTTCGTGGGTAAGTTTGGTGTAATGTGTACCGAAGAAAGATGGAATCACAATTGTTAAGAATGAGCATAGTGAGTTGATTCTAGTGAGAACTGTTACTGGTTGGAGAATTTGTATTGACTACAGAAAACTGACTAAAGCCACTCGGAAAGACCATTTTTTGTTGCCTTTTATGAACCAGATGTTAGATCGACTGGCAAGTAATGAATTCTACTTTTTTTTATGGCTATTTGGGATATAACCAAATAGTTGTAGCACCGGAGGACCAACAAAAAACAACATTTACTTGTTCTATAGTACGTTTTCTTTTAGGCGAATGCCCTTTGGTTTATGCAATGGACCTACAACATTTCAATGATGCATGATGACAATATTTACTAATATGGTTGAAAATTTTGTTGAGGTTTTTATGGATGATTTTTTATTTTTGGTAACACTTACGATGTTTGTTTGAGTAATTTGGCTAAGGTACTTAAGCGATGCGAGGAGACGAATCTTGTCCTTAATTGGGAGAAATGTCACTTTATGGTTAAGGAAGGGATTGTCTTAGGGCATAAAATTTCAAAGAGAAGAATTAAAGTTGATAAATCAAAGGTGGACGTAATTGAAAGATTACCGCTTCTAGTAAGTGTGAAAGGAGTCAAAATTTTCTTAGGCCATGCTAGTTTTTATCGACGGTTTATAAAAGATTTTTCAAAGATTTCTAAGCCTTTGTGTTTGTTGTTAGAGAAAGATATCGTGTTTGATTTCAAAAAAGCATGTTTAGAAGCTTTTGAAGATCTGAAAAGACGGTTAATCTCAACCCCAATAATCGTTACACCTAATTGGAACTCACCTTTTGGGTTGATGCGCAATGCAAGTGATTATGTCGTTGGAGCTATGATGGGTCAAAGAAGAAACAAAGTGTTTCACCCTATCTACTGTGCAAGCAAAACTTTAACGGGAGCCCAACTCAATTATACGGTAATTGAAAAAGAACTCTTTGCCATAGTTTTTGCTTTTGACAAGTTCTGTTCATATCTTATAGGTGCTAAAGTTACAATATTTACTGACCATGCAGCCATTAAATACTTGCTCATAAAGAAAGATGCTAAACCAAGGCTACTTCGTTGGATACTCTTACTCCAAGAATTTGACCTCGAGATCCAATACAGAAAAGGTGTCGAGAATAAAGTAGCTAATCATCTGTCAAGGTTGGAGCAAGATAAGGTAACTCAATCACATGTTCCTATCAACGAGAATTTCTTAGATGGACATCTATTTGAGGTAAGCCAAATTCATGAAACACCTTTGTTTGTTGATTTTGCAAATTATCTTACATGTGGAATAATTCCTAGAGAAAGACATACCAACAAAGGAAGAAATTCCATCATGATAATCGATATTATTTTTGGGAGGACCTATTTTTGTTTAAACAGTGTGCAGATAACATAATCAGGAAGTGTGTAGCCGAAAGTAAGATTTCCAAGATCTTATATCATTGTCATTCATCTCCAAGTAAGGGACACTTTGGTAGTTCACGTACTGTAGCAAAGATTTTACAAGCAGATTTCTTTTGGCCTACACTATTTAAAGATGCTTATGCATATGCGAAAAACTATGATAGATGTCAAAGGACCGAAAATATATCAAGAAGGAATAACATGCCCTTGATAAACATTGAATTATTCGACGTATGGGGCATTGACTTTCTAGGACCATTTCCTTTTTCGTATAGGAACAAGTATATCTTAGTTGTTGTGGACTATGTATCCAAGTGGGTTGAAGCTAAAGCATACCCTACGAATTACGCCAAGGTAGTCATGCGATTCCTACATAAGCATGTGTTTACATGATTTGGGACCCCAAGAGCTATTATTAATGATGAAGGTTCTCACTTTGTGAATAAGTGGCTTAAGTGGTTGCTTGACAAGTATGATGTGAAGCATAAGATTGCTACTGCCTATCACCCACAGTCGAATGGACAAGTTGAAGGAGTGACCATGAAATCAAAGGAATTCTTGAAAGAGTAGTACACCCTAGCAGAAAAGGTTGGTCTCAAAGGCTCGATGATGCATTATGGGCCTATCGAATAGCATTTAAGATATCGTTAGGAATGACTCCTTATCGGTTAGTCTTTGGAAAGACATGTCATTTGCCATTAGAGTTGGAGGATAAAGCTCACTTGGCTTTGAAGAAATTGAATTTTCATCTTAAGCACATCGGTGAGAGATGAATGTTACAACTTGATGAGTTAGAAGAGCTGAGGTTGTTTTCCTATGAAAATGTGTAAAGAAAGATCTAAATGATGGCATGATAGTCATAAACAACCTCACGAGTTTAAAGAAGGTCAAAAGGTTTTGTTGTTCAATTCAAGGCTGAAGTTATTTCCTAGGAAGCTCAAATCTCGATAGAAAGGACCCTACACCATCTACAAGGTTTATCTGTATGGAGCTGTTGAGTTGTACAACAATTTTGGAGGTACATTTAAGGTTAATAGTCAACGTCTCAAAAACTATTGGGATGGTGAAGTTGAGTGAGTTGAATCCTTGTTCAAACTAACAGACCCTTCATTGTCATGAACTCATTTGTAAATAAATAAATAATTAGAACTTGTAAATAAATAATTAGAACTTATTTTTCTTAACTTAGTACATTTAATTAATTATGTCTAAGGAGATTGGAACTTAAGCGGTACCGCTTTGACCCCTCCAACCTTTCCTAGGAATTAATTTAATGTAATTTGTTGAGTAGAAATTTTCTAATTAGATTTTTAAAATTTTTAAGTTTCATTTTTTTGTTTTTATTTTAATTTTAATTTTTATTATGTTTAATAAACGGTGTCAATTTGGCCAAAGTACTAATCAGTTTGTTTTTTAAGTAAGTCTGTAAATACAGTTTGAGTCTGAGACCCAAGACAGTAAAAAAGAGGAAAAATACTCATACATTGCTGCCGATTCCTTTACCTGTCACCCAAGTAACCCTAATGTAGCTAAATTTTTGCTACATGTTACCCTAAATTTTTCCTATATAAACCCTTCTCCATCACAATATTTTTCACATCCCTCAGAGCAATTTGGTTAAATCCTAAAAATCCCTAAATTTTCCCTTGTGTCGCTAGCCTCAAAATCCTGAAGGAAACCCTAGCTTTTCTTCCCTTGTTGTCGAAACCACCCATTGCCGCCGCAAGCAGTTTTTCGGAGCACCATGGTCGCCGTCGCACGCCGTCATTACTGTCTCATGCCATCGTCGCCACCATACCATCCTTTTCGTCGTAAGGTTGTCGCTGCAGCAAGTCCTTACACCACCTTGCCAATTTCTCTTCTCCACCTTGTGCCAAAACTTTACCAAATTTTCGGGAAAATATCATGTCCCGTAAAAGAACTAGATCTTCAAAGACTACTCCCGAAAATTCGATTGTGATTGATGAAGTGAAAGAAAGATTTGATTCAATCTTCAAGCATCAACCTATGATGCCGAAAAAAGGTTTTAACTTGAAGAGTCATGATTTGATGGCTATTCCAGTGCCGATAAGAAAGAAGATCGATGCTCTCAAGTGTGAACAAATTTGTGATGCTCGTTCACTTCCCAACAATTAACTAGTTTGAGAGTTTTATGCTAGTTTGACTATAAAAGATGTTACAGAAGTCACCGTTTGAAAGAAAAAGGTACCTCTTACCTCTAAGTCGATCAATAATTTGTTTAACTTACCTGATGTTGAAAAAGATAAGTATTATCCTATGATAAACAACATCAATTAGGATTTTCTCCAACAAGTACTTGATGTTGTGACAAATCCGGGATCCCAATGGATTGTAAGAAAGTATTGGAGTCATTCTTGTCGAAGGGAATACCTAAAATCGATAGCAAAGGTATGGTTTACTTTTTTCACTATAGTTTCATGCCTATCTCACATAGTTCTACCATCTCGATGGAACGAATGATTTTGTTGTATACGATTTTGACAGAAAAGTCCATCAATGTTGGGAAAATCATTCTCAAGGAGATCCATGATTATGCTAAAAAGAAGACAGGAAGTGCCTATTTCCCATCATTGATCACTTCACTTTTTCTTAAGGGCCCATGTTAAAACAAAAGCAAATTTGAAGGGACAATATGTTCAAGGGTGCATTGTAACTTATGATATTGAAAGGTTAGTAGAGAAGGTTCATGAACTGAACCAAGGCGAGCAAGAAGAGTCAACTATTGCTTCTGTCTCTCAGTAAATAGGTTGAGATACTGTGATCTCATTGAAACCTCTATCTCCTATGTTGCTTCTTCCAACCCGTGACGGTTTCACAAACATTTACCAATGACACTCTTTTATTTCTCAACTCTTTTACCTCACGAGCTAGAATTCTAACCAGCTCTTCTGTATATGAAAAATATGATTGTATCTCAACCACACAGGGAGTAATCACATGAGAAGGATCTTATCTATATCGTCTCAGCATCAAAACATGAAATACATTATGAATCTTCTCAAGTTTCGGTGGTAATGCCAACTTATAGGCTACAGGACCAACCCTCTCGAGGATCTCATACAGCCCAATAAATCGCGGACTCAACTTTCCTTTTCTGCAAAACCGTAACACCTTCTTCCACTATGAAACTCTAAAAAACTCGATCCCCAACGGTGAACTCTATATCTTTTCTCTTAAGATCTGTGTATGAATTTTGCTGGTCAAACACTGCTTTTAAACAATCACAGATTACACAAACTTTATCCTCGGTCTCGTTTATCAAGTCAGTCCCAACCAGCTTCGACTCATTCAACTCTGACCAATATGAAGGTGTTCTGCATTTTCTACCAAATAGTGCCTCAGACGATGCCATTTTAATACTGGACTGATAGTTGTTATTGTAAGCAAACTCTACCAACGGTAGGTATTTCTCCCAACTACCCTTGAACTTAAGTATACAGCACCATAACATATCTTCCAAATTCTATATTACCTGTTCAGACTGACCACCTGTCTGCGGATGATATGCAGTGCTAAAATTCAACCTGGTTCCCAAAGTTTCATGTAGCTTACCCTAGAATCTCAATGTAAGACGTGGGTCTCTTTCAGAGATGATAGATACTGGTACCCTATGCAATCACACAATCTTAGATACGTACAACTCTGCTAACTTCTCTAGTGTGAAATCCACACGAACAGGGATGAAGTGAGCTGATTTAGTCAATCTGTCAACAATAACCCAGATACCATCTTTCTTTTTTAGCATCATTGGCAATCATGTAGTAAAATCCATAGTTGGAAATGGGTTACAGTAAACTAGATAGTACCTGATGCTCGGCTTTTACCTACAGACACACCAAATATTTAGTCACAAACTCAAAAATCTCACATTTCGTACCTAGCCACTAATACATTTTTTTCAGATCATTATACATTTTCACGTTTCCTGGATGAATGACGTAAGTGCTACTATGAGCCTCTGTTAAAATATCCCATCTCAAATCCGGATCATTAGGAACACATATTCTATCTCGAAAGTACATCACACCCTCAACATCGTTAGTGAATCCAGAAGTGGAATCGTTCTGAATCTGTTCTTTCTTGGCTATAGGCTTTGGATCCTTTTCTTATAATTCTCGAATCTGCTATAAAAATAATGGTCTCGTCTTGAGTTCAGCTACAACCGATCCGTCGCCCTCCAATGACAAATGTGCATTTATCGCTCTCAAAGAAAATAATGATTTTCGACTCAGGGCATATATAACAACATTAGCTTTTCCCAGGTGGTAATCAATTACCAAATCATAATCTTTCAACAGTTCCAACCACTGACGTTGCCTCAAGTTCAGTTCTTTTTGAGTCATCAGATACTTCAAGCTTTTCTAATCTATGAATATATGACATCTTTCACCATACAAATAGTGTATCCAAATCTTCAATGCAAAGATAATAGCTGCCAACTCCAAATCGTGAGTCGGATAATTTCTCTCATACAACTTCAACTGTCGGAAGGCATAGGCTATCACTTTCCAAACTTCCATCAGTACATATCCCAACTCATTCAATGACGCATCACTGTAAATGAAAAATTCCTTCCTTGTCTAAGGCTGTGTCAAAACTAGAGATTCTATTAACATTTTTTTCAATTGTTCAAAATTTTGCTGACACTTTTCTGACCAAACAAACTGAACATTCTTCTCAAGTAACTTTGTCATCGGCAATGCTATGATGAAAAAATCTTTAACAAATCAACGGTAATAACCCACCAATCCTAAAAAACTATGTACCTTAAAGACATTCTTTAAAACTTTCCAATTGAGTATCGCAGAAACCTTACTCGGATCAACCCGTATTCCTTTAGAAGATACAACATGCCCTAAAAATCCCACCTCTTTAAGCCAGAACTCACATTTACTGAATTTTGCATAAGTTTCTTTTCTTGTAGGATCTACAATACTTCTCTCAAATTCTGTGTATGATCATACTCCGTCTTAGAATAGATTAGTATATCATCAATAAAAACCACCACAAATCTATCCAACTGAGGTTGAAATACTCTGTTCATTAAATCTATAAATGCTGCTGGCGCATTAGTCAACCCAAATGGCATTACCAGAAACTCATAATACCCATATCGAGTCCTAAATGCAGTCTTCGGTACATCACAATTCTTTACTCGCATCTGATAGTAGTTCGATCTGAGATCTATTTTAGAGAATACGGTTTCACCTTTCAACTGATCAAACAATTCATCAATACGAGGCAACGAGTACTTATTCTTCACTGTAACTTTGTTCAACTGCCGATAATAAATGTCCTTCCTCATTGAACCATCCTTTTTCTTTACAAACAACACCGGTGCACCCCAAAGAGATACACTCGGACAAATAAAACCCTTATCCAGTAATTCCTACAACTGTGCATTAAGTTCTTTAAACTCAATCGGTGTCATTCTGTACGATGGAATCAATATCGGAGTAGTGCTAGATATCAAATCAATGTTAAATTCCACCTCTTTGATCGGTTGTAATCCCAGTAACTCTTCAGGAAATACATCTATAAACTCATTAACACCTGGCACCTGATTCAGTTCTGTTCCTAACCCTTCGAGTATCAAGTATGTAAGCTAGAAATGTTTCGCAACACTTACAAATCATTTTTCCATGCAAAAATAGTTGAAATCACTTTAGCGTCGCTGTTTAATTTACCGGCTCAATTGTAATTATCTCACCAGTCGAGCATTTTAAATCAATTCGTCTCTGCATGTAGTTAACCATCGTATCATGTTCAATAACCAATCTATACCTAGAATCACATCAAATTCATAAAATGGTAGTAACATCATATCAGCGAGAAATTCACAGCCCTGAACTTTTAGTGGACATTTACGACACCAAGTTAACTATAGCACTATGGCCCAACGGGTTTGTGACTTGTACATCAAATTTAGTTAACTCGACAGACAAATTTTTATAAGTTGCCAAAGCAGTACAGACATATGAAAGAGTTGACCCTAGGTCAATCAAAGCACATACATTTACATCAAAAAGATAGAATATACTAGTCATAACATCTGGTGTAGTAGCCTCCTCTATCTCAGAAGGCATAAGTTTTGGCAGGTGCTCGGGTCTCAAATCTATTCGTACCATCTTTAGCATCTCCCCAGTTACTAACCACATTACTGCTCTATCCAAGATGTCTCCCTTTCTGGGTGTGATTGGAGGTTTTACACTCCGATCCTCCCTTACATCAGGCGCTATCGGATAATTTCAAACCAACTGACTAATTGCTCCACACCTGTAACATGCTCCCTTCTTATAACGACACTCTCACGGATGAAATCTCCCACAATGCTTGCATGCAGGAATCGGTACATTCTGGACACTAGTCACATTGTCTGCATGTCGATTTTGGAATCTAAACTCAAGTTGTCCCGACCTGCTCTCACTCTGAAAACCAAATGAAGCAACTACGTGGTTCTAATTTTCTCTGAATTTCTTTGGTGGCGACATAGAGAAAGTTTTAGAAGGAGCCTTCTTACTGAACTCTTTAAATCTTTTTTCTCTCTGTCTCTTATGATTATAAATTTCTTCCATTTTTTGAGTCTGATCTATCAAAACCATAAATGGTCATAATTTTGAACCACTAACCATCATCTTGATTTCATCATTTAACCCTTTTTCAAAGCAGACACACATAGCTTCATCGATTGGCACGATCTCCCAAGCATACTTGCTGAGATATACAAATTTTCGCTCATATTTAGCAACTGACTTGTTTCCTTACTTTAATTCCAAAAACTCTTTCTTCTTTTGATTCAGATACCGTTTGCTGATATATTTCTTTTTTAGTTCAATCTAAAAGAATTCCCAAGTAATCTCATTTTCAGGAACCACAGCCAGCATTATCGACCACCAACTATAAGCTTCATCTTCCAGTAATGATGCAACACACCTCAAATAGTCTTCTAGAGTACAAGCCATTTCATTCAAAACCCTTAAGGTATTTTCCAACCAATATTTAACTTTGGACGGATCATCCTCGATATGTCCCTGGAATTCCTCAACCTCATATTTTTTGACCTTATCTGTCGAAATACGGCATCTCGATTCTACTGCGGGAGGAGGTGGAGGCATAACTGGTAGTACTATAGGTCGTACAACAGGTTGAACCGAAGGAGGTGGAGGCTGCGAAGCTGTCTGATTAATTCTCATGAATTCATAAAACCATTAGCTTATCAAGCCAAAGAACATATTTTTAGCCTCATTTTTTGTCATCGGTATAATCAGTACACCGCGGCTCATGCTAGAATTAGAAGTCGGGATGTTATTGTTTACCTCATTAGTCTTTCCCTATTCTGAATCAGGCATCTTTACTTATGTGCAAAAATTTAAGGTTAGATTGGATCTATCATAATCACACTATCACAGGTTTATATGGCATGTAGTTTCTAAACTTTTTAATTCATAAATTCAGTCCAAGAACCGACTAAACCGTAAGCTTTGATACCATTAAATGCAACACTCAAAACGCGTTACCATTGTCAGTTAAGGTCCTAGGGTCTTTCCAATCAGTTACCCTTGAAAGAACTCTCAATATCAGATCAATTCAATATATATTAAAATAACTAATTAGCAAGCACAAAATTAATTATAACTTTATTAACATTACAATTCATTTGGGCAAAAAGGTCTTTCCATAATTTGGGGACTTCTACTGATACCTATTGGACAAGTATCGGTAGAAGTCAAGTTAGTAAATAATTTCAAAATAGCTTCAGTTTCTTACCGATAGTTGTGGAGGTTCTACCGATACAAGTATGATATCTACCGAAACAATTCATGCTACTACAAATACAACAAACTCTAGAGAGCTAGGAAGTTTTACTTTGTAACTTCTATCAATACAAGTACTTGGACTACCGATATTACTATGAACAGAACTACCGATACTTTAAATTTTACAATTGATACAACACAAGTCAGTAATCAATATCTCTCTTACTTTGTACTTTTACCGATACATGCAAGGGTACTATCTAAACAAGTATGCAGATTACCAAAAATGCACATAATTCTTCTAAGTGTTGCAACTAATCATACCAATACATTTCAAGAGCGTTTGCATTATATGTTATTCACCCAAAAACATTTCTATGAAGAATACAACAAGTTGATACTAGTTCATCAAACCATAAAATACATTCAAGAGCCATTATCAAGTTCGAAAACATTCTAAAAATCCTTATACATCAAAACATATCAAGTTTCACAATCCTACTACATGACACATAAGCCAAGTGATACGAAGACTACCGAACGAACTCCTGAGATAGTGTGATTCTTCTTTAAGGATCTGATCTTCCACAGCAAAATGAATCTACTAAACAAGGAACAAACACACAGGTAAGCTTACAGAGCTTAGTAAGTTCGTTGAACAGTTAACTTACAGAACAGTATATTTGGTTACAGAAAGAGAGATTAAACAACTTCGACATCCTGTGACATTTGCATAAAGTTGATCTCTTCGAGTCTTCTAGAAATTTAGCTCATACGAGCCCAGATAGATTATCGCTCTTATTCAACAATGGTAAGATTCACAACATTTGACAGATTCACAAATGAGTCCTTAGATTAGCTAGATCAAGCTAACATGGACTCGAAAACATAAAAATTACTAAAAACGATCAAGGTTTGCTTACCCAAATCAAAGCTCAAAGTTCATTAATGGAAAACCCTAGGTTTTCTTGTCTTAGTCGTAAGGAAAAAGAAGAAATTAGAAGAAAAATGTGATTTTTCTTCTTTAATTTCATATTTATACCTAATGGTATAATTGTAAAATTTTAAGACTTTACTAATTACATAATTAATCACTTAATTAACATTTAATCTTCCTAATTAATGACAATAAGTGTCATAATAAATCACTCACTAAAATATTTTGGTTAATTTACCTATTTGATCCTTCAATTATATTAAATTCAAATCAAATCACTTATCTACAATTTAGCCTTAAGCTAATTAGGACTAAATGAATAAATATCCCCAAAGTTAGTAGAATGAAATCATATCTTCCACTGTTTGGACATTTTGACCTTGGTATAATTACCTCTTTGGTCCTTTATTCTTAAATCAATCGCAATTAACCTTTACATCTATTACAATTTAATCCTTCTTACCCAATTCACTATTTAAACATTAAAATTCCATAACCAAATTTTAATCCATTGCTAATGACATCATAAATGTAAAAATAAATATATTTACGACTCGACTTGTCAAAATTGTGGCCCAAAAACCACTGTTTCCGACACTGAAAAACGGGCTGTTACAATTTCACACCAAGTAAATGTATTTTACCAGTTTAGCAATTTAGTCCTCAAACCCTAAAATCATCAAAAATCACTTTACAAAACCTACCAATCTAACAAAAAAGTTTTCATAACTTTCATAAACTATCAAGAATAATTTCATTCATCAACGGAAAAATATTTAAATTTTGACAGATTCACAAATTAGTCCTTGGGTTAGTTAGATTAAGCTAATACGAACTCAAAAACATAAAAATTACTAAAAACGGGTGAGAAATCACCTACCAATCGAAGAGCTTGCTTTGGTTGAATGTTATTCTTATGTTTTTAGGGTTTCTAAGTGTTTGGTTAAAGAAGACGAATGAAATTCATCTAAATTCCCTTTTTCTTTAATTTTACTTATTTTTAAATTACTAAAATACCCTTAATGAATTAACATAATTTCCACCAAATAATGACCCATAACCATCCACTATACCTCCTTAAGGTATATTTACTCATTAAGGACCTTTCTAAGTCCTCCCTTTTATAAACAAACCCATTTAATCAATGATTCCTACATTTTGTGACTTTTACGATTTAGTCCTTTTTACTTAATTAATTATCTAAATGATAAAATTTCGTAACTAAAATTTAATACAACGCTAACAATATCAAAAATATTGAAATAAATAAATTTACGACTCGACTCTTCTAAGTTGTGATCCCGAAATCACTATTTTCGATACCATTAAAAATTAGGCAGTTACAAATAAGACCTCATTTCCACTATTCCAAATCATCCCTCAACACTCATCATTCTCTCTTCTCTCTCAAATCCTCTTATCCTTTCCTCTCATTTTCCATCCTCACGCTTAGCATAATCTCTTCGAAGAGATTTTAGCTTATTAAACCTCTTAAAGAGCCCTTAGTCGGCCACCTCGGAGAGCCATCAACAAAGGAGCAAAGCGAAGGAACAGAGGAGTCCTCCTCGATCAAAGTTTTGGGTGACATCCACTTTAATTTGGGTTTATTCTTTCTTTTCTTTATTTTGATCTTCAAATGTTTGTTATGTGTTATTTGTTCTTGTTTACAACAATGTGAGCTTAATTTTATTTAAGCTAGGATAATTGCTTTGATTAAATAATATTCATGTGATTCTTGCTTATGATGTTTGTGCCTCAATTGATCATGTTTTCAATTAATATCAAGTCTGTATTTCGTTCATATCTGATTGGAATGCACTAGAATTAGCTGAGCGATCCTAACCAAATGACGCTAGTGGACACATAATTGAATGTGCATGCTCAATTTAGATCCTGGCCTGATTAAATTGTAGGTTCATAACAACTTTGATCAAGCTCTGTTATCTGCATAGTTTTTAAATTCATGTGATTAAATTGTTTCGAACATGACACGTCTCTGTTACTTCACTGAATGCTAAGAAACCCTTAGTAAATAAGGATCAGTAAAATGCATATTTACTAAGTAAAGGATTCCGAAAGGACCTAATTTGGTTTCCAAACTCATGAAAGATTGAGTTGGCATGGAATGTTTTTTTGAATGTTATTAAGCATGTTGATAATGAATTGAGTTTAATTAAAAGTAATTGTCCTAGTTTATTTATGCTATAATTTTTATGAATTGTGTTTAATTTTTCCTAAAATCTAATCATTCATATAGTTTGCATACTTAGGTTAATTTGTGTCGAAACATTTATTTTTTGGGGAAAACAAACAAGTCTCGAACAATATTTGAAAATAAAAAAAAATGGGTAATTTAAATTATCGAAAAAATGGGAGTCACCACCAATCTTTTTATATGGTGTGATTGGATTACCACAAAACGTTTAAAATCCATTTTGAAAAATATTTTGGTCTTCGAAATCCAGAAAGTAGGTTCGGAAGTCAGTTACGTATTAGGAAGGACTAGCACCCTCATACGCCTAAAATTGGTACCACATTAATTATTTTCAGGTCTTGATTTGTTAAAAGGATGAAAACTCAAGTAAAAATCCTATTTGAGGAAAATCGTCCGTGTGTTTCGAAGTTCTAGAAGAACTGGAAGTCGTGCCCGACACGTTAAGGCACTATATTCTCGGACTCTCAAAATTGAAGGACATTTTGAAAGACTTTAAAAAGGATATTTGATAACGTGAATTATACGAAAATAACACCCAGCACGTTAGGGCATGGTTTTTCGAAGTCTCTACAGGAAAGGACATTGCCTTGTTTTTGTCTTAAAATCATTTATATATATATACTTTTTGAGAACTTGAAATTCCGTATTGAGTTTAAAGTAAGATCCTCAAACACATGACTTAAAAAGATTTGAAGAAAGAATGCCTGTTTGTTTCGACTTTCGCAGAGAATTTAGGTCGTGACCAACACGTTAGGGCACGACATTCGTGGAATTTTAAAATTAAAAGGCATTTAAAAAGCTTGGAAAAGGATATTCGATTCGCGTGAATTATATAAAAAATCACACCCGACACGTTAGGGCATGATTTTCTGAGGTTCTCACACGAAAAGGACATTGCCTCAGTTTTAAAGGTTTATGAAAGTAATTTTGAAAACAGATATGTGAATTAAATATAAATAGGCAGTTTATAGCAAAAATTAAATAACACAAAACAAACTAATTAAGCAGATAAATAAATGCACAAAGATTAAACATAAAATTAATAGAATACAAAATACGAAAGAATAATAGCTAAAGTCTATATATGCAGAATGAAGAAAGAAAGGAAAAACAAAACAAACGAGATTAAAAATGAAGTTTCGAAGAGTTCGGGATGAAAACATAATTTTTGAGGAATTTAGGGATCAAAATCGAAGTTTTTGGAAAATTGAGACTAAAATCAAACTTTTGGAAAATTTGAGGGCTAAATGGTAATTTTTGGATGCTCGAGGGAGAAATAGTAATTTTGGAAAAGTTTTGGGTCAAAATGGTAATTTTTGGATGTTCGAGAGTAAAATGGTAATTTTTGGAAAGTTTAGGGTCAAAATGTATTTTTTTGAAGCTCAGGGTTAAAATGTAATTTTTAGAAAGTTTAGAGGTCAAAATGTAATTTTTAAGAAGTTTAGGGGTTAAAATGTAATTTTTGGAAAGTTTAACTTCAAAATAATAAATAAGCAATGAACATGCATGTATTTAAAACTTATACATTATTACTTCGAAACACGAGAATGCTTGGTGATCTGTTCTCTGCTTTTTATTAATTGCTTCTATTTTTTTATTTGCAAAATGCTTGTTTCCTCTATGTTGATTTTCAGAAATTTGTGAAAGTGTATTAATTTCGAATGTTCAAAATCCCCCCTCTACAACTGACTTTGAATTCGGTTTTTATAACCGAACTTTTACAATCATTTTTATTTGTCGGTTTTCAATTAAACTAATGTCTAATCTCCTTTACAGGTTCAACTAAAAATGGTGCTGGTGCAGAGGGGCGGTGCAGAGGCAAGTTGCTGGCGGTGCAACTTGGTTGCTCACATGGGGTGTTATGAGAGGCTGAGATGGAGGTGGTGATACAAGTGGAGGCAGTAAGGTTTAGGGTTTAGGTGGGCTCAAAATTTATAATTGGGTCAAGGGTAATCAGGCTTGTTCAGATAATTGGGCTTTGTAATTGTTTTGGATTTGTACCTGAACTTTGGTTTGTAATTTGGACTTTTATGAATTTTAAATTTAAAAGTAAAATTAAACTTAATTTAAATTTAAATTTAAAACAAATTTAAATTTAAAATAAATGTAATCTTAAAATAAATTTAAAAAAGGTTTAGTTTAAGCCTGGTCAAAATTAGGCTCCAACAACTGCCCCTATTTGCTCGTTGCTGTGTAACAGGAACAGAGCAAAAACCAAAAGAAGGCCCAATTTTGTCAAGTTTCATTTCTTCGACGCTCTTTCTTTCACTGGTCCGCCCTTCACTTCATTGGTCGTTCAACCCTACTGCATCTGCTTCTCTACCTTTGGCGTTATGATTTCATCTTAGCTTGAGGCAATTTCAAAAAGACAAAATTCGCTATTGTAGCTTCACCCTATTTGCAACCTCAAGGTTTAGTGTCGTCGTAGTCCTTAATATCTTCTGACACTCTAAGTGTTCAACGTTGTAGCTTCGTATCTTGATTTCTTTCTCCGTATTTACTAGAAAGATAGATTTGGTTCACTTCTCTGCGTCTCGTCAGGAAGATGACTATTTTATTGCTTCAACCTGCTTCTTAGTACCTCATCAAGAAGCTGAGGTTCGTAGTTTCAATCTCATCGAGCTTTAGTTTCGTTGATTTGGTTTATTTCTCAGAATCTCATCACCACATCACTTGTTTCAATTAGCTTCTCTATATCTCATTAGGAAGACGAATTTGGTCCACTTCGCAGTATCTCATCAGGAAGCTGATCATTTTATTACTTTGACCATGCTTTTCAGTATCTCATCAGGAAGCTAGGGTTCGAAGTTTCACTTACATCGAGCTTTGGCTTCATTAATTTGGTCTACTTCTCAGTATCTCATCAGGAAGATGACTGCATCACTTGTTTTGATTCACTTCTCTGAGTCTCATTAGGAAGACGGATCTGGTTGACTTCTCTGTATCTCATCAGGAAGGTAACCGCCTATTGCTTCGACCTGCTTCTCAGTATCTCATCAGGAAGCTGGAGTTCGAAGATTTGCTCACTTTGAGTTTGGTTTCATTGATTTGATCTACTTCTAAGTATCTCATCAGGAAGATGACCGCATCACTTGTTTTGATCAACTTCTCTATGTCTTATCAGGAATACGGATCTAGTTCACTTCTCTTATCTCATCAGGAAGGTAACCGCTTTATTGCTTCGACCTGCTTCTCAGTATCTCATCAGGACGCTGAGGTTCAAAGATTTGCTCACTTTGAGCTTGGTTTCATTTATTTGGTCTACTTCTCAATATCTTATCAGGAAGATAAACGCATCACTTTTTTTTATCCACTTCTTTGTGTCTCATCAGGAAGATGGATCTGGTCCACTTTTCTAAATATCATCAGGAAGTTGACTATTTTATTGCTTAGAACTGCTTCTTAGTATCTCATAAGGAAGCTGGGGTTCGAAGATTAGCTCACTTTGAGCCTAGTTTCATTGATTTGGTCGACTTCTCAATATCTCATCAGGAAGATGACCACCTCATTGTTTTGATCCACTTTTCTGTACCTCATTAGGAAGACGGATTTGGTTCACTTCTCTATATCTCATCAGGAAGGTAACCACTTTATTGCTTCGACCTGCTTCTCAGTATCATATAAGGAAGCTGGGCTTCGAAGATTTGCTCACTTTGAGCCTAGTTTCATTGATTTGGTCTACTTCTCAGTATCTCATCAAGAAGATGATCGCTTCGTTGTTTTGATCCACTTCTTCGTATCTCATCAAGAAGACGGATCTGGTCCACTTTTCTGCATCTCATTAAAAAGCTGACCATTTTATTGCATCGACTTGCTTCCCAGTATTTCATCAGGAAGTTGGGGTTCGAAGATTTGCTCACTTTGAGTCTGGTTTCGTTGGTTTGGTCTACTTCTCAGTATCTCATCAAGAAGATGACTGTCTCATTGTTTTGATCCACTTCTCTGTATCTCATCAGGAAGACGGATCTGGTTCACTTCTCTATATCTCATCAGGAAGGTAACCGCTTTATTGCTTCGACCTGCTTCTCAGTATCTCATAAGGAAACTAGGGTTCGAATATTTGTTCACTTTGAGCTTGGTTTCATTGATTTGGTCTGCTTTTCAGTATCTCATTAGGGAAATGATCGCCTTGTTATTTTGATCCACTTCTCTATATCTCATTAAGACAAATCTGATTCACATCTCTGTATCTCATCAAGAAGGTAACCGCTTTATTGCTTAAACCTGCTTCTCAATATCTCATAAGGAAAATGGGTTCGAAGATTTGCTCACTTTAAGCCTGGTTTCATTTATTTGGTCTACTTCTCAATATCTAATCAAGAAGATGACCGCATCACTTATTTTGATCAACTTCTCTGTGTCTCATCAGGAAGACAGATCGGGTCCATTTTCTACATCTCATCAGGAAGCTGACCATTTTATTGCTTCGACCTGCTTCTCAGTATTTCATCAGGAAGTTGGGCTTCGAAGATTTGCTCACTTTGTGCCTAGTTTCGTTGATTTGGTCTACTTCTAAGTATCTCATCAGGAACATGATCGCCTCATTATTTTGATCCACTTCTCTGTATCTCATCATGAAGACGGATCTGGTTCACTTCTATTTATCTCATCAAGAAGGTAACTGCTTCATTACTTCGACCTGCTTCTCAGTATCTCATAAGGAAGCTGAGGTTCGAAGATTTGCTCACTTTGAGCCTAGTTTCATTGATTTGGTCTACTTCTCAGTATCTCATCAGGAAGATGATAGCCTCGTCGTTTTGATCCACTTCTCTATTCTCATCAGGAAGACGGATATGGTTCACTTCTTTGTATCTTATCAGAAAGGTAACCACTTTATTGCTTGGACTTACTTCTCAGTATTTCATCAGGAAGCTGGGGTTCGAAGATTTGCTTACTTTGAGTCTGGTTTCATTTATTTGGTCTACTTCTCAGTATCTCATCAGGAAGATGACCGCATCACTTGTTTTGATCCACTTCTCTATGTCTCATCAGGAAGACGGATCTGGTCCACTTTTTTGCATCTCATCGAGAAGCTGACCATTTTATTACTTCGACCTGCTTCTCAGTATCTTATCAGGAAGATGGGGTTCAAAGATTTGCTCACTTGAGCATGGTTTCATTAATTTGATCTACTTCTCAGTATCTCATCAAGAAGATGACCACCTCGTTGTTTTGATCCACTTCTCTGTATCTCATCAGGAAGACAGATCTGGTTCACTTCTCTGTATCTCATCAAGAAGGTAACTGTTTTATTGCTTCAACCTGCTTCTCAATATCTCATAAGGAAGCTGGGGTTCGAAGATTTGCTCACTTTGAGCCTTGTTTCATTGATTTGGTCTACTTCTCAGTATCTCATCAAGAAGATGATCGCCTCTCTGTTTTGATCCACTTCTTTGTATCTCATCAGGAAGACGGATCTGGTACACTTCTTTGTATCTCATCAGGAAGGTAATCACTTTATTGCTTTGACCTGCTTCTCAGTATCTTATCAGGAAGCTGGGGTTCGAAGATTTGCTTACTTTGTGTTCGGTTTCATTTATTTAGCCTACTTCTCTGTATCTCATTAAGAAGATGACTGCATCACTTGTTTTGATCCACTTCTCTATGTCTCATCAAGAGGACGGATCTGGTCCAATTTCATGCATCTCATCAAGAAGCTGACCATTTTGTTTCTTCGACTAGCTTCTCAGTATCTCATCAGTAAGCTGGGGTTCGAAGATTTGCTCACTTTGAGCCTGGTTTCGTTGATTTGGTCTACTTCTAAGTATCTCATCAGGAAGATGATCGCATCGTTATTTTGGTCTACTACTCTGTATCATATCAAGAAGATGGATCCGGTTCACTTCTTTGTATCTCATCAAGAGTGTAACCGCTTTATTGCTTTGACCTGCTTCTTAGTATCTCATAAGGAAACTAAGTTCGAAGATTTGCTCACTTTGAGTCTAGTTTCATTGATTTGGTCTAGTTATCAATATCTCATCAAGAAGACGGATCTGGTTCACTTCTCTGTATCTCATCAGGAAGGTAACCGCTTTATTGCTTTGACCTACTTCTTAGTATCTCATAAGGAAGCTGGGGTTCGAAGATTTTCTCACTTTGAGCCTGGTTTCATTGAGTTGGTCTATTTCTCAGTATCTCATCAGGAAGATGATCACCTCGTTTTTTTGATCCACTTCTATGTATCTCATCAGGAAGACGGATCTGGTTCACTTCTCTACATCTCATCAAAAAGGTAACCGCTTTATTTTTTTGACTTGCTTCTCAGTATCTCATCAAAAAGTTGGGGTTTGAAGTTTCGCTCACTTTGAGCTTGGTTTCATTGATTTGATCTACTTCTCAGTATCTCATCAAGAAGATGACCGCCTCGTTGTTTTGATCCACTTCTTTGTATCTCATAATAAAGTCGGATTTGGTTTACTTCTCTATATCTCATGAGGAAGACGACCGCTTTATTGCTTCATTCTGCTTCTTAGTATCTCATTAGAAAGCTAGGGTTCGAAGTTTCACTCGCATTGAGCTTTGGTCTCATTGATTTGGTCTAATTCTTAGTATCGCATTAGGAAGATGACCGCATCACTTGTTCCAATTCGCTTCTCTGTATTTCATCAAGAAGACGAATTTGGTCCACTTCTCTATATATCACCAAGAAGCTGACCATTTTATTGCTTCGACCTGCTTCTCAGTATCTCATAAGGAAGTTGAGGTTCGAAGTTTCACCCTCATTAAGTTTTTTACATTGAGTTGGTATACTTCTCTGTATCACATCAAGAAGATGACTACCTAACTTGTTTCAATTCGCTTCTCTGTATCTTATTAGGAAGATGAATTTGGTTCACTTCTCTTCATCTCATCAGGAAGATGATCGCTTTATTGCTTTGACCTGCTTCTCAGTATCTTATCAGGAAGTTGAGGTTCGAAGTTTCACTCGCGTTGAGCTTTGGTTTCATTGATTTGGTCTACTTCTCAATATCTCATCTGGAAGATGACACATCACTTGTTTCAATCCGCTTCTCTGTATCTCATCAGAAAGACGAATTTGGTCTACTTTTTTGAATGTCATCAGGAAGCTGACCATTTTATTCCTTCGACCTGCTTCTCAGTATTTCATCAGGAAGCTAGGGTTCCAAGATTTGCTCACTTTGAGTCTGGTTTCGTTGATTTGGTCTACTTCTCAATATCTCATCAGGAAGATAACCGCCTCGTTATTTTGATCCACTTCTCTATATCTCATCAAGAAGACGGATCTAGTTCACTTCTCTGTATCTCATCAGGAAGGTAACCGCTTTATTGTTTCGACCTGCTTCTCAGTATCTCATAAGGAAGCTGGGGTTCGAAGATTTGCTCACTTTGAGCCTGGTTTCATTAATTTGGCCTACTTCTCAGTTTCTCATCAGGAAGATGATCGCCTCATTATTTTGATCCACTTCTCTTTATCTCATCAAGAAGATGGATCTGGTTCACTTCTCTGTATCTCATCAGGAAGGTAACTGCTTTATTGCTTCGACCTGCTTCTCAGTATCTCATCAGGAAGCTGGGGTTCGAAGGTTTGCTCACTTTGAGCCTGGTTTCATTTATTTGGTCTACTTCTCAGTATCTCTTCAAGAAGATGACCGCATCACTTGTTTTGATTCACTTCTTTGTGTCTCATTAGGAAGACAGATCGGGTCCACTTTTTTGTATCTCATTAGGAAGCTGACCATTTTATTGCTTCGACCTGTTTCTCAGTATCTCATCACGGAGCTGGGGTTTGAAGATTTGCTCACTTTGAGCCTGGTTTCGTTGATTTGGTCTACTTCAGAGTATTTCATCAAAAGAATGACCACCTCGTTATTTTGATCCACTTCTCTGTATCTCATCATGAAGACGGATCTGGTTCACTTCTCTATATCTCATCATGAAGACGGATCTGGCCTACTTTTGAGTATCTCATCAGGAAGCTGAGGTTCGAAGTTTCACTCGCATTGAGCTTTGGTCTTATTGATTTGGTTTAATTCTTAGTATCGCATCAGGAAGATGACCGTATCACTTGTTTCAATCTACTTCTCTGTATTTCATTAGAAAGACGAATTTGGTCCACTTCTCTGTATCTCCTTAGGAAGCTGACCATTTTATTGCTTCAACCTGCTTCTCAGTATCTCATAAGGAAGTTGAGGTTCGAAGTTTCGCTCGCATTGAGTTTTGTTCCATTGAGTTGGTATACTTCTTTGTATCTCATCAGGAAGATGACCACCTCACTTGTTTCAATTCGCTTCTCTGTATCTCATTAGGAAGATGAATTTGGTTCACTTCTCTATATCTCATCAGAAAGATGACCGTTTTATTGCTTCGACCTGCTTCTCAGTGTCTCATCAGGAAGCTAGGGTTCGAAGTTTCACTTGCATTGAGCTTTGGTTTCATTGATTTGGTCTACTTCTCAGTATCTCATTAGGAAGAAGAGCGCATCACTTGTTTCTATCCGCTTCTCTGTATCTTATTAGGAAGACGAATTTGGCCCTCTTCTCTGTATCTCATCAGGAAGCTGACCATTTTATTGCTTCGACCTACTTCTCAGTATTTCATCAGGAAGCTGGGCTTCGAAGATTTTCTCACTTTGAGTCTGGTTTCGTTGATTTGGTCTACTTCTCAGTATCTCATCAGGAAGATGACCGCCTCATTATTTTGATCCACTTCTCTGTATCTCATCAAGAAGACGGATCTGGTTCACTTCTCTGTATCTCATCAGAAAGGTAACCGCTTTATTGCTTCGACTTGCTTCTCAGTATCTCATAAGGAAGCTGGGGTTCGAAGATTTGCTCACTTTGAGTCTGGTTTCATTAATTTGGTCTACTTCTCAGTATCTCATCGGGAAGATGATCGCCTCGTTGTTTTGATCCACTTCTCTGTATCTCATCAAGAAGATGGATCTAGTTCACTTCTCTGTATCTCATCAGGAAGGTAACTGCTTTATTGCTTCGACCTGCTTCTTAGTATCTCATCAAGAAGCTGGGGTTCGAAGATTTGCTCACTTTGAGTCTGGTTTCATTTATTTGGTCTACTTCTCAGTATCTCTTCAAGAAGATGATCGCATCACTTGTTTTGATCCACTTCTCTGTGTCTCATCAGGAAGAAGAATCGGGTCCACTTTTCTGCATATCATCAGGAAGCTGACCATTTTATTGTTTCAACCTGCTTCTCAATATCTCATCAAGAAGTTGGGGTTTGAAGATTTGCTCACTTTAAGCCTGGTTTCGTTGATTTGGTCTACTGCAAAGTATCTCATCAGGAAGATGACCGCCTCGTTGTTTTGATCCACTTCTCTGTATCTCTTCATGAAGACGGATCTGGTTCACTTCTCTGTATCTCATCATGAAGACGGATCTGGTCTACTTCTCAGTATCTCATCAGGAAGCTGGTGTTCGAAGTTTCACTCGCATTGAGCTTTGGTCTCATTGATTTGGACTAATTCTTAGTATCGCATCAAGAAGATGACTGCACCACTTATTTCAATTCGCTTCTCTGTATTCCATCAGGAAGACGAATTTGGTCCACATATCTGTATCTCATCAGGAAGCTGACCATTTTATTGCTTCGACCTGCTTCTCAATATCTTATAAGGAAGCTGAGGTTCGAAGTTTCGCCTGCATTAAGTTTTGTTCCATTAAGTTGGTATACTTCTCTGTATCTCATTAGGAAGATGACGGCCTCACTTGTTTCAATTCGCTTCTCTGTATCTCATTAGGAAGATGAATTTGGTTCACTTTTCTGTATCTCATCAGGAAGATGACCGCTTTATTGCTTCGACCTGCTTCTCAATTTCTCATTAGGAAGCTGGAGTTCGAGGTTTCACTCGCGTTGAGCTTTGGTTTCATTGATTTGGTCTACTTCTCAGTATCTCATCAGGAAGAGGACTACATCACTTGTTTCAATCCGCTTCTCTATATCTCATCAGGAAGACGAATTTGGTTCACTTCTCTGTATCTCATCAAGAAGCTAATCATTTTATTGCTTCGACCTGCTGCTCAGTATTTCATCAGGAAGCTGGGGATCCAAGATTTGCTCACTTTGAGCCTGGTTTAGTTGATTTGGTCTACTTCTCAATATCTCATTAGGAAGATGACTGTTTCGTTGTTTTGATCCACTTTTCTGTATCTCATCAAGAAGACGGATCTGGTTCACTTCTCTGTATCTCATCAGGAAGGTAACCGCTTTATTGCTTCGACCTGCTTCTCAGTATCTCATAAGGAAGCTGGGGTTCGAAGATTTGCTCACTTTGAGCCTGGTTTCATTGATTTGGTCTACTTCTTGGTATCTCATCAAGAAGATGATCGCCTCATTGTTTTGATCCACATCTTTGTATCTCATCAAGAAGATGGATCTGGTTCACTTCTCTGTATCTCATCAGGAAGATAACCGCTTCATTGCTTCGACCTGCTTCTCAGTATCTCATCAGGAAGCTGGGGTTCGAAGATTTGCTTACTTTAAGCCAGGTTTTATTGATTTGGACTACTTCTTAGTATCTCATCAGGGAGATGATCGCCTCGTTATTTTGATCCACTTCTCTATATCTCATCAAGAAGACGGATCTGATTCACTTCTCTGCATCTCATTAAGAAGGTAACTACTTTATTGCTTCGACCTACTGCTCAGCATCTCATCAGGAAGCTAAGGTTCGAAGATTTGCTCACTTTGAGCCTAGTTTCGTTGATTTGGTCTACTTCTGAGTATCTCATCAGGAAGATGACCGCCTCGTTATTTTGATCCACTTCTCTGTATCTCATCATGAAGACAGATCTGGTTCACTTCTCTGTATCTCATCATGAAGACGGATCTTGTCTACTTCTCAGTATCTCATCAGGAAGCTAGGGTTCGAAGTTTCACTCGCATTGAGCTTTGATCTCATTGATTTGGTTTAATTCTTAGTATCTCATCAGGAAGATGTTCGCATCACTTGTTTCAATTTGTTTCTCTGTATCTCATCGAGAAGATGAATTTGGTCCACTTCTCTATATCTCATCAGGAAGCTGACCATTTTATTGCTTCGACCTGCTTCTCAATATCTCATTAAGAAGCTGGGGTTCGAAGATTCGCTCGCATTGAGCTTTGTTCCATTGAGTTGGTATACTTCTCTGTATCTCATCAAGAAGATGGTCGCCTCACTTGTTTCAATCCGCTTCTCTGTATCTTATCAAGAAGACGAATTTGGTCCAGTTCTTAGTATCTCATCAGGAAGCTTACCATTTTATTGCTTTGGATAACTGCAATCTGCCCCATGATCGGGTAAGAGATTGGATGGTTGTGATCTACCCTATGGTCAGGGTAAAAGATCGAATGGCTGCAATTTGCCCCAAGCTCGGGGTAAGAGATTGGCTGATGGTGATCTGCCCCAGGCTCGGGGCAAGAGATCGAAATCTTCATTCTCCCCCTCTTGATTAAGGGTAAAAGGTTGGAATCTTCAATCTACCCTTCTTGACTAAAAGGTAAAAGACTGAATGATGATGTAACTTCACTCTATTCCACTACAATTTCAGGGAGATAGGTTTTAATTTCGAAGCTTTATCTTGCTCTTACTATAACTTCATAGAGATAAAGACTTGCATTTGCAGTTTTGATATGCTTCACTGTAACTCCGAGGTAGAAGATTCGCCATTGCAACTTCAATTTGCTTCTCTTTGACTTTATGGTATAAGATTCGCCATTGCGGCTTCAATCTTTTCCATCTTATTTTTTTTAAGGTATCGGGTTCGTCGTTGAGGCCTTAATTCTTCCTTTCATCTCTCCATGATACCGAGTTTACCGTTACGGCCTCAACCTTTCCCATCACGTCTTTTTAGGTACCGAGTTTGTCGTTACGACCTCGACCTTTCCTTGTCAAACCTGTAGAATATGCTTTCATGGACCTCTGTGTAGGCCAGATTATTAGGATGTCATGATTAGAATGAGTAAAATGCTCCTAACCACCTGGGTATGAATGATGGATGCAAAAATGTCATCTCTTTGAATGATTTTATTTTTAGTCCTTAAGTCAACATTGTTCGTCGTTTGTCTAAGTCCTATTATTGATGTGTTATCATGTTCTTTGGTATGGTCTTCTTTTTCATGGCACCTAAAGATATAGTCATATTTGTGTCAAAACTCTTCTATACCTCTAGTTTATGTTATTTCCAACTAGTGGTCCTATTTCAGGTCCCTATACTATCTAGGAATTTTCCATAATGATATGCAGAAATCCTTTTATTCCTTAAACCGTTAGACCACTAACCGTTATTTCAAATGCAAAGATGTTTGAATCAAGGTTATAAGGTGGATGAATTTCAATTTAATTGAAAACAAAGGTCGCATGAATGAAAAGATCGTTGGTTCATTAATCGTAATTTTAATGCAGAATTGCTTGAAGATGGTTGCAAGGCGAATGAAATTTTATTGGAGGCAAAACTCACATGAATTAAAAGAAAAAATGACTCGTACTGGTCATAAAGTGAACAAAGAATGGAGTAGGGTGCCCCAGATAACAAAGTATGAGCTTCACTGAGCAAACTTGATGAGGACCATTCTGAGCTTGACATTTGTCCATGAAACTTGGAGTCCTTCGTCAATTCCTCAAGGTGTAAAGATCTCCACCTTGTTACTTTTGAGAGAGAATACCACTTCATGCCCCTTCTCTCTTATTCAAATTTGAGCCGCCTTTTCAGGTTTTCAACTCAAATCTCCTTAGGTTTCGAGATGCCCTTTACGAGTTTTCACCTCGACCTTTCCTTTTCTTTTTCTCCTTTTTCTATTTTCTTTTTCTTTCTTCTTTTTTCCTTTCCTTTGTTTCTTTCTTTTTTATTCTTTTTTTCTCTCTTTTCTTTCTCTTTTTTTTATTTATTTTTTCTTCAATGAATCCGAGTTCGCGAAGTTGGGCAGGTTTTTGCCGTCCATTTCGATCAAAATCAAAGCTTCTCCAAAAAAATTTCTTTACCTTATAGGGCTTTTCCAACTCGACATTCATTTTCCTTAGAAGTCTTTTGTAAGCAAGATCCTCTTCAAAGCCAAATCTCTCTCGTGGAATTCTCTAGAGTGGATACTTCTTTATCGTAAACCCTTGTCATCTGAATCATTACGAATGTCTTTTAGTATCTTTTCTTCTATCAAGTTTAGCTGACTACATCTAGATTGGATCCATTCTGCTCCATCAATTCTAACAAAATCTGAAGGGAAAGAAAATCGACTTCAATGGGTAGGACGACGTCCATTCTAGTGAGAAGGTGTTGCCCCGGTGGCTGTTCTAATAAAAACCCAATAAACCTCGAGGGCAAATGGTGATTTCTCATGTCGAACCTTTGTAGGTCTCTACTATGATGTTTTTTTTGGTCACCTCCAATGCCCCATTCACTTTTTCCTTCGATGTGGTACTAAATCGTGATACTTGTTCTTGAATTGGTTGTAGACTTTTGCTATCATACTGTTGCTCAAATTCAACTCATCGTCGGATATAATCCTTTTTGGCATCCCATATCGACATATAATCTCATTTTCAATAATCTACTTAACCGTCGACCGTCATAGGAAGTAGTAATCAATGATCATAAGGACGAATTGATGCTCATTAGAAACTCTTTTGCAAGGATGGCTCGATGGTGTCCATGCTTCACATAGAAAAAGGGCCACGACATGGAAAGATGAAGGAGAATAATAAATTTTCAATATGCCCTTTACGGGTTTTTATCTTGACTTTCTTTCTTTTCTTTTTTCTTTTTGCCTTGGGTTTCAAGATATCCTTGGCAGGGTTTTTATCTTGACCCCGCTTTTTTATTTGTTTTTTTTACGCGTCGAGCCTCAATTTTTGAAGTTTCTGTTGAATTTTGATTGCATTCTTCCTTTTATGGGAGCCTGTGTGTCACGACATCGATTCCTTAAACCTAGCATTCTTTGATAGAATCATGCAAAGACCTTTGGATTCTTGAGACAGCTTGCCTTGTTTTACAAAGACTCATGTCTCGAATCTCACTTAAAATCACAACTCTTCAAGGTGATTTTTGTTTCGTGTCTTGCTCGACCATCTACGGTATATCGAGAGACAAGTTACATTCTTGATCATTTTCAAAGCCTTAAAGTTTTTCTGGACACATGTTCTTCTCAAAAGGGCTCTGAGTCAACAGCAGTGTCGTTCGTATCCTTGATATCAAGGGACCCAGCATAAAGATAAAAGGGGATCCAAAGAATAATTTAACTAAAGAATGATTAATTGTGGTATGAATGAATGAGAAGAATGGTAAGGTGTTTACCAAATGGGACAAAAACAATGAATCATTTTTATTGAAATAAAATATAGTAGTCATGTGCCCTTTATAAAAGGATCCCTATTACTCTCGGACTTAAAGTGATAAGTGTGTCCTGAATATTTTTCTAGAAAAGTCCTAAAACTACAGGAAACTCCTCCACAGTCTAGTTGTCCAAAACACTCCCGATGGTGTAGGGGCGAACTCTCAATAGGTTCTAATCTCCACATGACTTTTTCTCAATTTTTTATCATTCTCTATCTTGATTTATCAAGTTTCCTCTCAGCTTTAGGGTTGGTGTCTCTCTCACACACGAATGTTTCAGATATGTGGAATATTATTAAAATTTAATGTATGAAATGTAAATGCACATGAAATTATAAAATGCATGCAACAAGGTGTTGATTCTTGGTTCCATTCCATTAGACAACTTTACTAGAAAGCAAATTCTTTTACATAAGGCAGATGCATGTATGGTCGTGCTTTAATGCTCAAAGTCCTAATCTTCCAAGCTATTTATTTTTTACTCCGATTTGACCCCGATCTTGAATGGCTAAAGTCTACAAATGGTTAGTCGTTTCTTGAATTTGGTCGAGTTCTTGTTTGCAACATGGTCCCTATCTCAGACTAGCCCCTAACAGTATTGGAGTCATTCCTTATTTATTTCCAATTTCTTTGGCAACTTCCTCTTGTCTTTGGATAGCCATAAATTCTTTCAACAGAGGGTAGTCGTTAAGAATACTCGATAAGAGACCTTTTTGACTTTCCAAAAAATGGCTACGGAACTAAACTAGCAAAAGTTATGCACTAATACACCTTCTTTTGCCTTTTCTTCGATAAGTGTTTAGTGGTTGAGATTGTTGGAACATGAATGATTTTCTTGTCATGTCGATAAAACGAATCTGCAACCATGTCCTCTACGTTCCTCGAAACTTTAAGGAAATCGACTACTTCATATGCATTTGAAACAAAGATGTCAACATTCTTTCTTGCATCTGGGTACACTATGTCATGCGGGTTTTTCAAAGTGATGTACTTGTTATCCTCTCTTCCTTTGATCAGGGCTGCAACCCGATACTCACTCATCCAGAATAGGTCTTATTATTCGGAATCGTCGGGCAATGAGGTGATGTATCGTATTATTCATATTTCTAAAAGTGAAGCAATCTAGCTTGAATAGTTAAGGCAAATCATCATATTTGAATTAGACATTTGTTTCATTTTGTCTTCCATACTTCTTTCAGCTCTTGCAAACTGTTATAGCTTTCATGTATTTTGGTGTTACCTCAGAACTCTAATATGTGTCCCTTTGATAGGCAATCACTTTTCGTTGTTGTTTTTGTTTGACCACATATACGCACGACCACGTTGACTTCTACCTTATCAAGGAATCCGTTTTCTTATGACCAGTTCTCTATTTAGCAATAGAACATGAATCAACACTTTTTTTATGAAAATGAAATGTAAACAAATTCAAAATATATTGCAATTAAAAGAAAAAATAAATTCGTGTCTCTTACCTTATTCAGGTAACCATTAAAGGTTTGGCATAGTTCCACTTATGGAATTAAATGCAAGTTAAAAAATGCAGCTTATGAATGCATGTATGCATAAGAAAAGGCATTGATTTTGAATTCAATCCCATTAGAACAACTTCTCTAGAAGACAAAATTCTTCACATAAAACGGATTACATACGGCTTTGCTTTATGGCCTAGAGCTTTTGATCTTCCTAGAAATCTGGCCAATTTTCGTCCCGGCTCCGACCTTGATTCGTATTGCATGCTCAACATATCAACTTCGATGATTAATGCTCGTATGTGATCAGCTGCTTTTTCATTATTTGCATAATCTT
This sequence comes from Kokia cookei, assembly GCA_039519145.1. Classification (NCBI taxonomy): domain Eukaryota; kingdom Viridiplantae; phylum Streptophyta; class Magnoliopsida; order Malvales; family Malvaceae; genus Kokia; species Kokia cookei. The sequence goes on along the minus strand of CM076901.1, from coordinate 11,068,212 downwards.
GATCTCGAACATGTCTCGGAGATTGTCGAAAGTGCCCTTCACTTGCTTCTTGATTCCTTTCAAGGATCTTGATCTGAATTTGTGTAAATCTTTCTTCAAGTCTCCCAAATCTTCTTCGACTTTGTGTTTTCCTTTGGCCATAAGCACAAAGCCATGTTATCTTCCACTTTATTAAGAAATTTGTCCCCCATGATGAAACTGCCTATTTGGTAACTGAATTTTAAATCAACATATTTTCTTGTATGATGATGCAAATGCAAGCAAAAGAAAAGAGGCAAAAAATAAAGAGTTAGCAAAAACATCGATACCGGTATAGAACAAAGAACCTAAGAACTTGTCTTGGATGATTGCTAAGAGGTTCAGTATAACTCTTCCTAAGGCGAGTACTTATGACTCATTACATGTGGTGTAGGCTCTATAGTAAAGGGTACCCAAACCAGCAGATTCCTCGATCCTCACCCATTACAGGCTTATACGGATGAGTTCGGTTCAAGGGGACACATTTCCCACATGTTTGCACGAAAGTGAAAACTTCATGAAAACATGGGTACAGATGTAATCTCGAAAGCGATTCACTATCCTACACAGAGGTGAAGACCTCACGAAGGAGTAGTTTCCCGTTTCCACTTAAAAGGGTAGTACCAAATGCATATGAATGCAAACTTATACTAGCAATATCAACATAATATATCATTACACAAAAATGTCAAGGATCGTATATTAAACAAAACCGAAGCTTTAAAAGTTTTCAAAAAAGACTCGAAAATAATCAACTTTGGCTTAACTCTCTTTTGTTTCAAAAATCTACCCAACGGAGTCGTTAAGCTGTCGAAAATTTATTTTTTGGGGAAAACAGACAAGTCTCGAACAATATTTGAAAATAAAAAAATGGGTATTTTAAATGATCGAAAAATGGGAGTCGCCACCAATCTTTTTATATGGTGTGATTGGATCACCACAAAACGTTTAAAATTCGTTTTGAAAAATATTTTGGTCTTCGAAATCCAGAAAACAGGTTTGGGAGTCAGTTACGTATAAAGAAGGATTACACCCTCATATGCCCAAAATTGGTACCATATTAATTATTTTCGGGTCTTGATTTGTTAAAAGTATGAAAACTCGAGTAAAAATCCTATTTGAGGAAAATCGTCTGTGTGTTTCGAAGTTCTAGGAGAACTAAAAGTCGTGCCCGACAGGTTAGGGCACTATATTCTCTGACTCTCGAAATTGAAGGACATTTTGAAAGACTTTAAAAAAGATATTTGATCACGTGAATTATACAAAAATAACACCGAGCATGTTAGGGCATGGTTTTTCGAAGTCTCCACACGAAAGGACATTGCCTTTTTTGTCTTAAAATTATTTATATATATATACTTTTTGAAAACTTGAAATTTCACATTGAGTTTAAAATAAGATCCTCAGACACATGACTTAAAAAGATTTGAAGAAAGAATGTCTATTTATTCAACTTTCGCGGAGAATTGAGGTCGTGACCAACACGTTAGGGCACGACATTCGCGAAATTTCGAAATCAAAAGGCATTTAAAAAGCTTGGAAAAGGATATTTGATTCGTGTGAATTATACGAAAAATCACACCCGACACGTTAGGGCATGATTTTTCGAGGTTCTCACACGAAAAGGATATTGCCTCAATTTTAAATGTTTATGAAAACAATTTGAAAACATGTGTGAATTAAATATGAATAGGCAGTTTATTGCAAAAATTAAATAACACGAAACAAAATAATTAAGCAGATAAATAAATGCACAAAGATTAAACATAAAATTAATAGAATACAAAATACGAAAGAATAATAGCTAAAGTCTATGTGTGCACAATGAAGAAAGAAAGGAAAAACAAAACAAACGGGATTAAAAATAGAGTTTCAGAGAGTTCGGGATGAAAACATAATTTTTGAGGAATTTGAGGATCAAAATCGAAGTTTTTGGAAAATTGGGACAAAAATTAAACTTTAGGAAAATTTAAGGGCAAAATGGTAATTTTTGGATGCTTGGGGGAAAATGGTAATTTTTGTATGTTCGAGGGCAAAATTATGATTTTTGGAAGTTCGAGGGCAAAATGGTAATTTTGGAAAGTTCGAGGTCAAAATGTAATTTTTAGAAAGTTTAGGGGTTAAAAAGTAATTTTTGAGAAGTTTAGGGTTAAAATGTATTTTGGAAAGTTTAGGGTCAAAACGTGATTTTTGGATAGTTCAGGGACCTTCTAGGCAATAAAACCAAAAAGAAAGTGACACGTGGCAACCTCTCATGCCTTACAAAGTCAAAGGACCAATTTGGAAATTATTTAAAATTACTGGGAAAATTTTCAATAAAATAAAACTTAATTTAAGGACAAAATTGAAACAAAAATAAAAAAGGAAGGACCAATTACATAAATAAGCCAAAGACAGGACACGTGGCAGCCTCTCAGGCTTTCAGAGAATTGAGGGATCGAATTGAAAAAGAATAAAAATTATTGGGTAAATTTACAATTAATTAAAAATATAAAAAGGACTTGATTGGAAATTTTAAAAAAAAAGCGAAAGGACTAGTTGCACAAATAGACCATTAAGCAAAAACACGCAGATCCTTGTTAGAGCGGGTCGGTCGGATCGGGCAGCTTAAAACGACATTGTTTTGGGGCTGGAACTCAGCCCTCAAAACGACGTTGTTTTAAGTACCTATAAAAGGCTGAAATTTCACAAAAAAAATTCATTTTCCTTTGCTTTAAAAAAAAAAAACAAACCGCCTTCTCCTTTAATTCTCTCTATAGGTCTCCCTTGTCCGATCAAGGGTTCCGCCTCGGTCGACCGCGCCCGTTCGTCGCCGGTCGCCTTCTGCTACCACGCGCCTCCGTGTGCCATCGCCACCACCCCGCGTGCGTCACCCTCCACGGTAGCCGATAGGTAAAATTTCTTCCTTTTTCATTTTATTTTCTTTAAAACCTAGATCGGGCTCGGATCTAGCAAGATCGAGCCCCGATCTTAAAAAAAGTTTGAACCCTTTTTCAGGATTTTTTTTTTTTGAATCTGATCATTCTTTCCTTTTGTTCTTTTAAAAAAATTCCAGATCTAAAATGTTCGGGAGATTTCTTGCCCCTTTATTTTTTTTAACTATTCTAAACCCGTAAATCTACTTAGAGCCGATTTCTTCTTTCTGTTCTTTAATTTATTTTCATTCTCTTTTTTTATTAACAATTTTCCTTACAAATTCGTGGGTGTCGGACTTCCTTATGAGCATGGGTGGACACAGAGAGACTCTGGTATGGCCGACGGCGGCATTCGTCTAGGTACGACTCTTGACATCCTTTTTTATTGTTATTTATTATTATTAATATAAATATTTATGAGGTTTATTATATATTTATTACATATTTATTAAATACTACAAATTAAATGCTAACAGATAACAATAATTACAGCAGATATGTATTAATACATGCACAGAATATAAAAAGGTTTTTTTAATTTTAACTTCAAAATAATAAATATGCAATGAACATGCATGTATCTAAAACTTATACCTTATTAATTCGGAACATGAGAATGCTTGGTGATCTATTCTCTGCTTGTTAGTAATTGCTTCTATTTTTTTATTTGCAAAATGCTTGTTGCCTCTATGTTGATTTTCAGAAATTTGTGAATGTGTATTAATTTTGAATGTTCAAAATCCCCCCTCTACAACTGACTTTGAATTTGGTTTTTATAACTGAACTTTCACAATCATTTTTTTACTTTTTTGTTTTCAATTAAACTGATGTCTAATCTCTTTTGCAGGTTCGACTAGAAGTGGTGCTGGTGCAGAGGGGCGATGCAGAGGCAAGTTGCTGGCGGTGCAACTTGGTTGCTGGCGGTGCAACTTGGTTGCTGACGTGGGGTGCTCTGAGAGGCTGAGATGGAGGTGGTGATACAAGTGGAGGCAGTAAGGTTTAGGGTTTAGGTGGGCTCAAAATTTGTAATTGGGTCAAGGGTAATCAGGTTTTTTTGGATAATTGGGCTTTGTAATTGTTTTGGATTTGTACCTGAACTTTGGTTTGTAATTTAGACTTTTATGAATTTTAAATTTAAAAGTAAATTTAAACTTAATTTAAATTTAAATTTAAAATAAATTTAATCTTAAAATAAATTTAAAAAAGGTTTAGTTTAAGCCTAGTCAAAATTGGGCTCCAACAATTTGCATTAGGGATTATTTGCATTTAGTTTAATTATATTTAATTTTAATCATCACTCATCCAACTATATTGTGTTTTTAATTCACCAAGTTGTTAATATAATTTTACAATTAACTGATTAAGCATATATACAATCCCTGTGGAGACGATAACTCGATATTTATTACTTAATAGCGACTGTGTACACTTGCACAAACCTACGCGTTACACAAAGAACAAGATTCAAGGGTAGGTAGCCGCGATGCGAGAGTATGTGTCAGGGACGATGATTGATTTGCAAACTCTACCGCATAGAGGCCCGGATAGCGAGATACTACCGGGAAAATGAGTTTTTCATCGATTTTTTTGGATGTTCGAGCTATGTGTTAAGGTCTTCCCTCACTACAAGTCGATGGTGCAGGTGGACGGAACTTGACTCTATGATAAATACACGTAAATATTCTTGATTACTATTGTACAATATGAGAATCGAAATGTACTTTCGATCACTTTCGCCAACGTGGAGGGTGAGACCTTCGAGTCTTGGGAAATTTTCCTCACAATTCTGCGAAGGCATGTTGTCAAGACAACATTTTCCTTATCTCTGACTCGAAGGGACTTCTTGCTGCGATAAGGCGTTCGAGGATAAAGAATGGCGTAAAGAAATTGTGAACATGGGTAAAAATTATTGTTACAAATTTTATTAGTTTGCATTTTTTTTCAAAAAATCTTTTTCAAATTTTATCAGTCTATAATGGACTTAAAGTTCCAAATTGCATACGCATGGTATGAGTTAAAATCACGGAGATTCATGCAAAAGTTCGCGAGGCTTGAATCTCAGATGTCATTATTACCAACAAATCTTCTGCACTGATTACATAGAATGGAGAACTGGTAATGGACTCAAAGTTACAATGATGGGTTTTGGTATGGCCAGATGACGACCAACCTCATAGAGGCAGTTAACTCTATCTTGAGACGTACAATACATCTGCCAATTTCTTCTATTTTCTCGACAATATTCTATAGGTTGGCCATATTGATGCTTAGGATGGGGTTGAGACAAGCAAAGCAAATGGAGGCTGGGTACGTGTACATTGAGGCTGTCCGAAAGACAATGGCAGTAAATAGTTGGTGGGCATAAACGATGAACGTAAAACTGTATTCGCGTGACTTAGAGACTTTTCAATTTCAAGAGTACATCAACCGTAGCTTGGGTCTTCCTCCTAGGTCGTACGCAGTTGATCTGCAAAATAGGCGTTACAAGTGTAGGAAGTTTCAGAGTCTCCGATATCCGTGTGCAGATGTTCATGCAACGTGTGCGAGAGCAAACTTAGATCTTGAACAATTCATAGACGATGTCTGCACGATGCAACGCACATTCCGTATCTGGGGAAATTAATTTCCCGTAATGTCGGATGTCTCGAACTGGGAAGTTCCACCACTTGCTTTCAAGATGCTTTTGGACCGTAGTCTCCATAGACATCCTAAAGGTCAACCACATTCAACAAGGATTCGAAATGACATGGACGTCAAGCAGACGGGCGAACACAAACTATCCAGGGTGTGTCGAACATCCGACCACAGCTGATCAACTTGCCCACATCGTGTCTATGTTGTCGGTCAATTTTCTCGTAATGTCGGATTGGAAGATGATGAGTGATTTCTTATTTCTCCATTATTCTTGTAAAAACATGATAGTAAAAAAAGTTGTAAAAGTATATAGATTATACAAATTATATAAATTGTACAAATTATTTTGCCCACATTCTTATTTTTTATTTTTCCATGATTTTTAATTTAGACAATTGAATTTAATTAAAATACCAAATTAAAGGAATTTAAAATATAAATCAATTTAAAGTAAATAGAATTAATATATATATATATATTAAAAAGAATACAATTTAATATATATATATATTTAAAGAGGTAAAAAAATTTAAAGCAATAAAAATACATATAAAATAAATAAAATTTAATTAAAAGAAAACAATTTAAAGCAACTTAATAAAAAAGTTTAAAAAATAAAATTAATATATATTTTAAAAAAGAAAAAAATTAAAGGGTAATGGGACAACACAAGTAAGGAATGTGACTCAAGGGGCACGAGCCACGATGTACTCAGGTTATGTTTTTCCTTTTTTACCCCTAACTAGCCCTGTTGGTCCCCCACTATAAATGGTTCATTTGAACCCTCACCCTTTCACCACCATGAGTTTCATTGTTGACCATTGCAAGTCTCAACGCCAACCACCGTCGGTCATCAAAATTTTTTTCTCTATTTTTTTCTACTACTTAAAAAATATAAGTTACGGTCAACATTTTGACAAAATAAAAGGATTTAGGGTTTAGTATTACGTTCTTGGTAATTTTATCGATTTTTACACATATTGGAATGGATGCTACTTCTCTTCTAAATAATGACAATCGCATTTTTTTATTTACAAATACAAAAATAATAAGAACATTTAGAAACTTGATATACGAAAATATAAAAATCAAAAAACAAATAATACGAACTAAAATTGATTTACAGATACAAAAATAATATGAAATTTTTGAATAGTGGCTTCTCCACAGTTAGTCGTCTTCTGCTTGAATCAGGTCTACGTTGCATCAGTACCCAACCTATAAGTTGCAGAATAAACGCTCTTGCAACGTAGATAATGTCCATCTACGTTAAACATCTCAGTTAGCCATCACTGACGTAGAAAATCATCCATCCTTTGATGGCATAACCTTTACGGTTCACATGATAGTATATAATTCAACTCCGTTAAAACATGATAGTATATAATTCAACTCCGAAATTCGATTATACACTCGAAAACACTCCCATTTGCAATCCACTACATCACACCCATTTGATGATACACTCCCAAATATGGTATCCCCATTTGATGGTAAACTCCCAAACACTCTCATTTTGATGGTACTCTCAACAATTTTTTTCCCGTCCAATGACAATATCACAATCCAAAGCATTCCCTATAAAGACTAAGGGAGTTCCAGCCATCTAATACCCAAACACAGAAAAAAAAAAAATTTATATCTGATAAAGTTGATGCCGACCATCAGTGTCCCAAAATCTCAAAAAAAAAATTTAGTTCTCGAAAAACGTGGTGCCGACCATTACATCCCCAACACCCAAAAAAAAATTTAATTCAAAAGTTGGTGTCGGTCATTACATCCCCAACACCTCAATTTTTTTTTCACACTAATATACACATATACCGGTTTGATACGGTGTGAAAAAAATACATTGGTACTGGCCATTGAAGTCTCAAAACCAAAAAAAAAAACATTTTTTAAGCCCTAATACAATCATGAGGTAATGATTGTGTCAGGAGAGAGGTTGATACTGGCCATTAAGGTCCCCCACCCAAGTTTACTATTAATTTTCGGTCATTTGGGTGATTGTTTTTAAACATGGGTTATTTTTGTAATTGTTAATTTTTTTGGGTCATTTAAGTTAAATAGTCTAATTTTGAGAATCAAACTTCTTTTAAACTTGTAGAAATCAGACAACTTTCTAAACCATTTAACTAAAAAACTAATAAAAAACCTAAACCAAAAATAGAATCCGAAATTTAATGTGAAAGTCTAATACGAAAAGTTTATTTAATAATCAATTAATATAAGCTTACGCAAGTAAAACCAACCTGAGCTCTCGCGCGACGTTCAATTCTAAGATTGTTAATTACCTGAGAAAATAAAAATAAAAGGTGAGCTAATAAGCTCAGTGTGTAACTCAACCCATACAAACAAAACAAATACAAAAACATATGCAATTCAAATATAGATATAGTTGCAGACATAAATATAGATACAATTCCAAATTCAGATTCAAATACAGTTGCAGACACAGATACAAATACAATTTCAAATTCATATATAGATGCATATTCAAATATAGATATAGATCTTACCCCATCCACTATATACTATCTTCATCCATCCCTACACACCAATTAGGGTAATAAATATTCATCCAACCTTACACACCTATAAGTGAGCGTATGTCACTTCTCAAAATAGTGCAATCAACTTGCCAAATATAACGTGGTAATCCACTGAAATTAGATAAGAGTGGTCAAGCCACCAAAATAGATATGTGGTTAAATCACCAATTAAGTCATCTCGGATTGCCCAGCAATGATGGCTTACTAATATAAGTATGCAATTAAACTTCCAACACTTCATCACATCATTATCCCACCCCAAAAACATATTACATACTCAGATGCACATAAGTGAATCATGCTTAAACATATTTCTCAAATTACAGATCAAAAACAGAAATTATAACACAGACATGCTCTCGGATGTTACACACAACAAAATATAATATCAAGCTTTCAAAAATCACATAACAGAGTAAAAATATCAGTTTTCATATCCATAATACATACATAACACATTTCGGAACCTATAGAATTACTAATTTTGAATCGCACTTCAAATATGATCCTAACGAAATTTTACGAAAATTAGGCCCACACACCTATGTGGCCTACACGACCTAATTGGACCAGCCCATGTGGCCTACATGGCCAAACACATGCCCTTGTGATCCATACAACTCACTTAACCTAACTCGTGTGACCCACACAGCCTGACACACGACTGTATGGCTCATACAGCCTGGCACATTACCTGTTACACGATCCTTTGGCATCGACGATGAGTTTTTCGGCTTCATGTCATTCACTATTTTTTGAGGTTTTCATTACACACCTAGTTGTTTTTTATGCCAGCACAACAATAGCAAATCCAACACCTAAATGACACCCAACTTAACTGATTAGTGAACAAAACAAGAATCGACCATTGCTTCCTAAAGCATCCGACCACTTAAACCCTACCAAAATAATTTATCGCCAACTACCCCCTAGCTTTGGCTTCTGACCACTTACTTAGAGAAGAAACAATTCCCAACACTCTCAAATTGTCGGAGGATTGCTCCTCACAAGGTCTTCACCTAATAACAACAAAATCGATTAATCTAAAACTGGTCATATCAAACCAACGATTCTCCTACCTTTCTTAAAATAGAAAGAGCAACAAATGACACCATTAATAAAAAGAATACGAAATCACTTACCTAGATAAGAACACTCCAACTTCAAGCTTAAATTTGCACAATCATAATAGTACTCAGAAGAGGCGACGACTTTGGCAAAAATGTCCGAATAATAGCAATAAAACAGGAAGAACAAGTAGTGAAAAACTAGTATTATCACTTGTGACAAAAGAAGAAGTAATAAAAGAAACAAAAAAGAACGAAAGAGAATCTGAAAGGAAAAACGACAAAGAAGAGACAATAGGGAGAATTTTCGACAACTCAAAAAAAATTAGTGAGGAGATAATCTCTAGTGTTTTTTAAACTACCCTTTTCCTCAAAGGGTAAAACAAAAATAATTTCCAGGTTGCACACATGAGATTCGAACTCAAAACCTTTGAGTAAAATGAAATCTTACCACTAAACCAATAAACTCATTCTTATTATTAATTGAGTAAAAATAACATATAAAATAGGTCTTCAAAGTTAGAGGTTGGAACAAAAATCCAAGGAAAGAGATTCAAACTCAACCTCTCACAATATGCACAATACTTAACCACTGAACCAGATTTAATTACTTGACATAATTTTAACAAACTTAATTCAAAAACAAGACATTACCACACTTGATTTCATTAATCCAATTTTTACTAGCCCAATTTTTGAGATGTGACAAAATCGAATCAAATTCTGCTCACCCCTAAACTCAAATTTGTTTGGGTTGACTAATATCATACTGTTTCAATATGAAATTTAAGTTTCATTTCGATTAAAATTTTACTGTTAGATTTTACAAATATTGGAACATACTAATATCAATATATACCAATACTAAAACAAAAACAATATATCCACCAATACAACTTTGTTAAGATCACTTGAGAAAAAAATACCAATATACAATATATGGAAAGTATTATGTACACTCTATAATGAATCTCACATATATAATAATAGAATGAGAAGAATGGGAATGTTAGGAATGAGACAAGAAGTGACATTCAAGTTGCGAGGTCCAAACCATCCATCACATCCAATATATTTGTTTGTGAATGCTTCCAACTCTTTCTTGCCCTATCAGGAGAGTTCCCAGCACTTCTACTTAATGCCCAAAGTTTGATCCCTTTGTTTTTGCCTAAAGGAAATTCCTGACTTTTGCTGATTCCAGGAACCAATTTCCTCCCACACACCTTCCTTAACAACTTCCTGTCTTGTTCCGACAGTTCAACCTTGCGGGGTTTAGTACCGCTATTCAAGGAAAGAAATTGCTGCTGCATCTTGGAGTGAAAAGGAGATCGAAATGTCTGAGGCTTGAATCCATGATCTCTTTGTTTCACTAAGCTGATCAACTGATGAAGCAATGCCACCAATACAAGGATGTATGCATCTGTTTTCGCTTTATCAGCATGATAAAGCGTCTGAAGGCCAGTGAGGGTAATATTTACCGCTGCGCTTCTTCCAAATTCATTGCTGTCAAACACCAGGAAACAGAATAAGTCCATTCACAAGTGACAATGTGCACACAGAGAGATAAAGAAAAGCCTTTCACTAACCCTGTGCTCGCCCATTCTCCAACCCATCCAAAACCTTGATGTGCTCTGTTGCAAAAATAGAACAAATATTACCTAGGAATTTTGGCTTAATTTCTCAAATAAATCAAATCTAAACAAGCATAACATAACATACTTGGTTGTGTTTGTAGCAACTGGAACTAGCCACTTTAATGTCTTTTCCATCTCATCCTTGACCTGTGAAATTGAGCGCTGCAGAAAAAAAGAAAGCAATTAAGTGATACTGTTCAAACAATAGATGAACTCAAGCAATGAAAATCAAAGTCTATTTGAGTATGGATCACGGTTGAACTTTTACCAAAACAAAAAGAAAAGAAAAGAATGTGTACCTCTTCCTTGGTGTCAATGGACTGCAATCGAGACCTTAAAGCTTTCTTAACAGTGGGTGGCAATCCATGATATAATGTGTCCCTGATATTAGGAGGAAGCGAGGCTGGTCGAGCTGCCTATAACATTGAGATTCAATTTATAATCCAAGCTGATGGATGGCCTGGACTGCTAGTGGAAATAAGGAAAAGAAAAGCATGGCATAGGCTTACAATGTTGTCAATCTGATGAATTACATTAGCATAGTGTAATGCAAGTCCACAAACACCTAATTTTTGAGAATTTTCAGGAGTCTCCTTTTTTACTGATGATGCTGTTTCTGCCACAAATTGAAAATTATTTTGATAAGACAGTAAAAAAAATCAATTAATGCTCATGATATTACCCACATAATAATATGATGAGATTTGTATCTACATGAATTACCTCCAAAGGCTTCGAAGATTGCTTGATGCATGTAAGTAACAATATCAACAAGCTTCTCCATGATCTGCAATGGAAGAAAAAAAACATTAGTCAAGAAAGATTGCATAATGGTTCTCTGTCAATGCAATCATTTCTTGCTTTATATATAAATGCCAAAACTGAATCATGTTGATACTCATAAAAAGCAACCACCATTTTGTAACATCTAAAAAACCATTGGAAAGCTTCATGGATAACTATAAAGCAGCTTGTAGTTATGTACCTCTTCCAAAGTTCTAGACCAAAGAGATTTCTTTTTCAAACTCCTTACAAGCTTTCTTTGTTGTTTTAGCTCACTTTGTAGAAGCATGAGATTCTCTCCTACAATTTGAAACATTTAGCAGTTAATAAAGTAGCTACACTCAATAGCAAATATCAGACACACGGAAACGATAATATTGGAATGAACTAGGAGCTGTTAATAAGAAAAAATCAACCGTAACAAGTTCTGTCAAAATGAGAAACAAAAAGAGAGCGGCATTGCAGACTTTAGTACTAGAATGAAATTATGAATAAATAATGACGAATGCAGTGACAGATAAACAAATAGTATCAAAACGAGAATGATATTCACTCTAAAGTTTGCATATTTAAAGCATTTAGGATTAGTAATTTTCATTTGGTGTAGTGTTCAATCACCCCATAAAATGGCATTACATAATCAACAATAGACCAAACTTTTGCCTACATCCATAGGCAGATAAAAGAAAATGGAATGAGAAAAGAATCATCCATGCCTAACCTCTTTTAGGGAGATTTAAGGCCTCCACTTCTTCCGACTTCCACCTATATTCTTGTTCAAATCTGTCCAGAACATTCAATTCATGGTACAGTTCCTACAAATATAAACATCCGTTACAATCTTGAAGTAGATTACATAGATTAATACTTCTCTAGAATCAAGACCCAAAACCAATATACAGCGAAAAACCATTCACAAAGATGGACAACTGTTATGTTAGAGCTTGAACATAACATTGAATGCAGGATAAATTTCAAAGGCCTCAAACAAGCTTCTTAAAATTGAGATACCTACAATTCCACTAAAGTGTCAAAATCTTTAGTTCAAACAAGTTTTTTGATAGAACATACTGTGGCATTCCACACAATTCAATCAATAAAAGCATGCAAAAAGCCTAATGTATGAAGTAGGAACAGCATCTCAAACTGACAGGCAAAGCTCAAAATTAGCGGATAAAAACTTACAGAGGTATGCTGGGCAAGAGAAGTTAGTTCTTTCATTGTCATTTCAGCCTCAGCTCTAGCTTGTTTATGAACTGAATTGTCTATATCTAGTCTGACAGATTGTGACAATAGCAAAAGATGTATAACTCCATTAGTAAACATCACTAATGTAAGCTGAAATAAATGATCTAAAATAAAATCTACCTTACTTTGAAAAGTATCGGCCAAGATTATGCCATTGCGGATCTTTACATAGATCTCCGAACCTAAATACTTCACGTGAGAAAATATCCAATTCATCCCTATATATCCCAAAGGATCTTAGAGTGTTATAATGGGATAGTAAAGTACAAGAAATAGCACATCATCGCCTGCATCAAGAACAATTTAAAGTAAGTAAGCTACCTCTTGTCTTCTGCAGCAATACTCAGCAACTCCTTCATGTTTGTAGAAACCAGCTTTTGTACTCCGTCTGAATATAAGACATCTTTTTTGAGGAATTGGATGTTTTGTTCCGAAAGTGACCGCAACAAATTCGCTCCTTTACCTATTGTATTAGCCACTTCAAATGCCAATATAGATATTGTATTCCCTCTAGAAGCCAGGCCAGTGACAAAGCCACTTCCGGCATTCAAATTCAACATGCTACTTCCGAGTGTATCCAGAACGTCGACCGCCCTCTCTAGGCCTAAAATCCCAGCTCTTCCCAGAAATGAGTTCCTATGAGAAACCTACAAAAACAAAATTATGTAAAAAGTTCAATTCTAGATGATATGATCATATGTGTTGTATGGAGACGCATTAATTTGGATTCTCTATCATCAACATTGTGTCTTCAAACTGTTCCTTAATCCATTGAGTGTTCTTCCATTCAAAGTTTACATCTAATTTCTATGAGCTCCAATAATGGTTAAAGCAAAGGAATACCTTGGAAGCAGTAGTCTTTGCGGGTGCTGATGGCTTCAATTCCCGGGAAAATTGCAGTCCAAAATCACCAGAATTGTGTCTTTGCGGTGCTTTGTCGAGACCTCCGCCATTAGCATAGGAAAGTGAATTGGAATTTCTGTTTTGCTTAGAAAAGCTCTTTTTGGACTTGAGCTTCCCTGACAATCCTCTACTCGTCGTCTTTTGTTCACGCTTTATAGTTGGCTCTTTTGTTGCACCAGAGCAAACACCTCCCATTTTATTCTTCAAATGCTTAAATTAATCTCAAACAATACCCCCAATTTATATTCCTAAAACAAGAATTTAACTGAAGATAACAAAAGGAACCAGCGTTAACTCGGCTCTGTAAAGATTTTCCTTGTAAAACCCAGAATTCCAAACTTAAAGAAAAAGTTGCAAAACATATATCAATATTCAAAATCAGATGCAACTTTTAATCTGTAAACGTGAAATCAATCCAGAAATTCATAAATAAATAAAAAAGGAGAGAGAAAAGTTTGGGAATGGATGGTTTTAGAATCAGAAGATGAAATGGCAAACCAAGAACAGAATTGCTAAACAGATTGGATGAATTCAGGTGAACCAACTTACGAAGATTAAATCAAACACTAAAGAAAAAATTTCTTTTAGTAAGAAGAAAAAGAAAATGGACTGAGTCAGATTGAGTTACAGTGAAGGATGAGGCTCAAAAGAAATTCAGAAATTGAAAATAATTTATTGGATTGACCAAAACAACAAAGGGATGCAATTTTAGAAAAGTGGTGGTGATTGTAAGAGGAGATTTATTTGACTTTGAAGAAATTGAATTTATTTCTTAATTATTATGTTTTGTGAAATGTAGTTCAGTTTGAGAGTTGTGTGAAACATGAAGGAACCGAAGACATTGAGATTTGAAGTCACCCCGCCCACCCGCCGCCCTTTCTCAGTTGCCCTCCATTCTCTGTTTTGCCCCCAACTCTTTTTCCTTTTCAATATATTTTTTTAATAATTAAATTAAGATTTAATAGTTTAAAAGTCAGTCAAATTTTTTTAAAATAATAATAATTTTTTTCCCTTTTTGCATCCTATTGAACCATTGAATTAATAAATTAGTCAAATATATCATTTGACTAACAGTAATATGGCCGTTAATAGCATTAACATGGCGGGTCAATGTTAACGACAATTGCTAACGTGGTATTATCATATCAGTTGTCACATTAGTAAAAAAAATATTTTTTAAAAAACTAAAAAATTAAAAGAAATATATAATTTTTTACTAGAATGAATTTGGATATATAGTTATCTAGATTCATTTGTTTCAAAGTTTAATTTCTTTTAAAAAAAGCATTTTTCAAAAAAAATATTTTTTAAATATCTTTTTATAAATTTATAAAACATTATTAAAATTATAAAAATATTAAATAAAGTTTAAAAGTTCAAAAAAATTAAAAATTAATTTAAAAAATTAAAAACCATTCAAAAGTTTAGTCCAAAATGAATCTCAACAATCATATTCATTAAATATTATTTTTCTAAATAAAATATTAATTTTCTTTAAAAAAATTATATGTGGATTAATGTTTTAATTCTTTTGGTACCTTCTAGGATGTATAAAAAATATTTTATAAATTAAATAAATATAAATCATTTTAATCTTATTAATCGTATATCGAAACAAATGCCTATGAAAAAGTTGCTTGAATTTAAAAAAGAATCGCTTGAATTTATTCATGATTTCTTTATTTCTTGTGAGATTGAATCCACTTTTTTTTGGTCTTCCTTCATTATTTATTTTATCTAATTCTAAAAAAATAAAATAAAATAAAATAAGGGGTGAGAGAATAGTCACATATATTTGATTGTATATTGATCTAATATTTTTTGCCCCGTCCAACAGCAATAACTAGAATTAAAAAAAAAATTTAACATACCCAAAAAGAAATGATTGATCTCTATCAATAAACCTATTACAGAATCAAATCAATGAGTACTTAGTATCGGTGCTACGGAAAGGTATATTTTTAGATCTCGCATTTAAATTCCTCCTTCTTTATCGTATTACATTATGATAATACATATATAATCACATGTACATGTGGTTAAAGACCACTTGAATTTAAACCTTAAAATAAATAAAAAATCCTAATTCATTTCCCTCGTTTTTTTCGTTTTTAATAATGAATTAATTGACTTGCTTTTTCTTTGGGATATTTATTTAAATACGATTTTAGTTAGCAAGCAAATTGAAGGCGGCTAAACAAATTACGACATAATCTTTGCACGAGTTTTTGAAAGGCACTCCAAATAGAACTCCAATTACAAAAATTACACCTAACAATAATAAAAATTGGTTATTTATTTGAATTTGTTTTTTTAATATTTAATTGAGTTCGATCTTTGTTCTGAATATGAAGTAACTTTAAAATTCGTAATTAATATCTACTTTTTTTAATGAACTTATAAAATACAAAAAATTAATTACTAAACTCGTTTCAATAAATATATTTGAGAAATCAAAAAATATTTAATTAACCTCCAAAAAGTTGGTTTGACTTAAGAAAAAGGAGAAGAGGCATGAAGATAGCATAGGTGATGTGATTACCGACCACCAAACCATGAGATTAACCCACAGCTACCATTACAAAATTTTAATTAATGTTTTTGAGAATGGAGAAGTCATAGTTTGCTGCTACCTGGTTAGGCAATTGAATTGGAAAGGTAGCTAATGTTGGGTCTTTAAAAACCAGCCATCAATATTTATATTTTTTAAAAATTATAAATAAAATCCAATATGAAAACTACCAAAAATAATATAATTCGAGTAAAATTGAATCGAGTTAATAAATGATATTATTTATACCCAATGTTACGTTCACATAGAACGATTGTTTAACTAGTAGGCAAAGTACAATATTATTTAACTACATAAACAATATAATGATTTTACCTTTTAACTTAATGATTTTGACTTTTAACTTTAGAAAAAGTAAACATTTATCAAAACAACGTAGTTTTACTTTTTTTTTATTTGGATTTTCGGATAACTCGAATTGTGCAATTCATATTCGAGTTAAATCGAAAAACTTAATTTTTTATTCGAGTTTATCCGAATAACTTAAATTATTTAATTCAAAATTTAAATTATTTTTCGAGTTTTTCGAAACGAATTGGATTTTACTTACTAATTATAATTATAAAAACAAAATTAAATAATTGGATATTTGGCCATTGCTATGTCAAATTTAAACTATTCGGCTCCTCACTCACTCAGGTGACCTTTAACAAAATGCTTGTTTGAAAGAGAAATTTAAATCGCTGCTTGTTTTGCAATAATATATTTTTACATTTTCTTATTGAAGAATGATTTAAAACGAATTTATTAAATTAGATTTATTTTTTTCAAATTTAGGAAATAAATTGATTTTTTGAGAGAGAAATTGAAAATGCTTCTTGCAGGAAGCGTTTTCATCCCATGTTAGTTGAAAACATTTTTTGCAGGAGGCGTTTTCAACTTCTCTCTCTTGCCACATCAGCAGAACTATTTTGACCTTTTTTTAATTTAAAATTTCTATTAATAATTTTTTTTATTAAACCAACCAATCATTGGTTGACATGGCAAGGGATGATGCCAATATATTTGGAACCACTCATTTTTACTATTTATTTCAAGTCATTTACATACTTAATATAAAAAATGAGTCATTTGAATCCAACGAGTGGTTCTAGTGGAAAAGAGGATGATGTTTATCTTAAAAAACCTAGGTTCGAGCACTTGCGTGTGCATTGTCAAAGGATTAAGAAAATACAAATAAATATTACCTTATAATCACACCAGTATATTCAAAAAAATATGTCATTTTTGTAAATAATAAAAAATTTTGGATTATTTGTATAAGGAAGCAAAATTTATATTACAACACTATCAAAATAGAACACATAAAAGAAGTACCTCAAGCATACACATATATCTTCACACATGTCGACTAGTGGTGTCCCTATTTCGAGTGAAGGAACATCTACTAGTTTTTCCTTTAAAAAAAAAGAAAGAAAGTTTACTGGTAAGCTGCGAGTAAAGGGGAAGGCATCGACCATGCTGATGAAATATGCAGAAGGCCAAGGATAATTAGGGAGTTGAATCTCTACTTTAATTTTTTTTTCTGAAGACTTGAATTATCTCTGCTACATTGGCCTCACAGAATCTCATTAAGTTTATTTGAACTTATGAATTTATTACTTACTCGCAGGATATAAGTTGACTCAAGAATCGAGCGGAGGGACCAAGCCAGATACCGTCATTGTGAGATGTGTGCGGATGTCGTTCATGTGTATAGAAGGGTTCTTTTAGAGGCCTTGCCTCGGGGATCAAGTCGAATGTAATGACCTTTATTTTAAATCTTTACACCACATTTGGTTTGCTATAATAGAATAAAGTTGTAATGTAATAGAACTGTAATGGAATAAGGCTGTAATCAATATTTCAGTTGTTTGATTGAATGAAATGAAATAGAACTATGATAGTATTCTTGTGTTTGATTGAATGAAATGATGCTGTAATACCTTAAGAGAAAAAGCTTAAATAACTGGAATACCCTTAGCAAATAATTTTAAACTGCAATGCATATTTAATGAGCTTAAATATCATTAGCAAAACAAATAATTTAATTATCTTCTAAACTAAAAAGTAAAAGATTAGAAGTATAAATAGCTTGAAAATTATATTTTACATTCAAACATAATTTATATGTCATAATCTATACGTTAAATTTTATAACATCAAAAAGTTACAACAGTCTGTGGCATTCTATTAATAACATCTTACCATCCAAATATTACATATACAAAAAGTTAATAAAACATCACCAACACAACCATGATTTTTAATGGTCAGAAAGAAATCTTTGCGTTGGATGGTCTGGGATTTTGCTCAACGCACAATATCACTCATCCCCAGTTAATTCTTCTACTTCACATAAGACCGAATATAATTTTTGAGCATTTTCTTGAATCACTTTCTCGGAGGCAATACTCCTACTTAATTCAATTCCAATAGTCTGTATGTTTTCTCCAAAAAATATGGTAGCATCAGTAATTGAAGTAGAAATTTGTTCACTTCCATAAAAAATTTTTTTTCTTTTTTGAAGATGTGGAACCATCTTGGTTTGGCTTCAACGTTTGCGGTTGGTAGCCGAGACATCCATCTCATCCAAGGAAACATCATCGCATTCATAGTAATCGTTTTCTTTTTCAAGATTATTTCTAGTAGCTACATTCTTAGCATCTATTTCTTCAATAATATCTGCAGCTGTTTGAGCATCATTCCCAGTGGTTCAATCTTTTGCATATATGGAAATAAGTTGGTCATAATAACGGAAACTACGATCTCTGAATTGATCGGCTGCTTTATGACTATAAAAAAATAAAGAATCCACATTAGATATAAGTTTGGGCAGAACAAGATTATAAAATATAGGAAATAATTCTTACACTTATATTTGAGTTCCATACAGCATCTTCAGTAACAACCATCTGCTTATGCTCGTCCCAATCAAAGCCGCTATTTTTTCTTCCACTAAGCATGTCATAAACAATTGCCCAATCCCTTTTCAAAGTCTTAATCCTCAATTCAAGATTAGTTTTAGCCTTCAACATAACATGAGGTAAAATCTTTTCTATCATTCTTTCCAGCTCATTTAATTAATCGATCTTAAATCTCGTATCTGCATTAAAGGTTCCAACATTATGCAAGTCAACCATACAGGCAACCAACACAACATCTTCTTTAGGAACCCATTTCCTTTTGGCTCCTTGAGAATTTTAAGAAGAAGCAATTGATTGTGAAAAGTCAGACATAACTATCTTAAAAAAAACAAATTAAAATTAAGTTAGATATCTTCAAATAACATTATAAATTAATCTTAAAACATAATTTTATTTATGATTGAAAGCCTAAGCCCAAAACAGACTTGGTTGAAAGGGATTACTAAATTATATTCATTCTTTCTTACAGAACTTCTATATATGCAAGAAAAAAAGAATGAATCTGTTAACACTGAAAAAAGTTTAACAACTATGGTATCTATCCAGCATAAAATAAGAATGGTGAAAAACACAGGGTTTAAGGTATCTGAATACAAATAAGATACAAAACTAATGCTTGTGAGAAATAGAATAGAATATAAAGAAAAGGCAATTAACAGATTCTTTCTAGACACAAATGAAATATTACTCTAAGGATTCAGTCTTACCACAATGAAAAAGGTTGTCTCCCAATTCTGAGAAAAATATCAACAAAAATGCATGAAATAAAAGAAAATGCTTCAATTACGATAGTTCAAGACGTGCAGTCAAGCGTGCAAAAACCAAAGGAGTGGCAAGGCCAGAAAAATCCCAATAGTCATATACCCAAATAGAAAATATCAGTTCTCTAAACATTAAACTCTAGAAAACAATGGAGTTTATTAAGTTCTAATCAATTAACAAAAGAGTTTAACAAAGCTGAATTACTATGCATAGGCCTTAATATAAATAATAAAAGCAACAAATATGAAAGTTATAGAGAGTAATAATTCATAAAGATATTGCCAAAAGCGTACTCCGTAATCCATATCAGCAATGTTCCTCAATTAAACATCAAGTACATACAAAAATGTATACTAAAACTCATTTTAACATGGATATTAGATAAAAGTAACACAAATTATTCATCCATATAGTACTGTATGTCTGCATCAGTAAGTCTAACCTAAAAATCCCATAGATTTAAAACCAAAAAAAAAACTCCAAACTGAAAAGGCTAATAACATCTATAGTAAAAACAACAGTAAACTTAAAAAATAATCCATAAATTCTCATTAAAAGGTTAAAAAAAAAAAGAAAAAAAAAAGAGAGCACAAAACTCATTTACTCGTAGAGGAGAAGGAAGCAAAAGGGTATGTCGTTTAGTTTCATTAAGAGCAAAATGAATGAAATTTTGGTAAGAAATTGCAAAGACTTGAAGCAAACAATGCCTTTTCTTCAGTAAGTCTAACCTAAAAATCCCATAGATTTAAACCCAAAAAAACCTCGAAATTGAAAAGGCTAAGAACATCTATAGTAAAAACAACACTAAACCCCAAAAAAATAACCCATAAATCCTCATTAAAAGGTTCAAAAAAAAAAAGAAAAAAAAAGCACAAAACCCATATACCTGTAGAAGAGAATGAAGCAAAAGGGTATGTCGTTTAGTTTCGAAGAGTAAAAAAGAATGAAGTTTGGTAAGATATTGCCCGGATATTTCGGTCCAAAAGGAAAAAAATGTAGACACGGGTGTCATTGAATAGCCAATACAGACCTCAACCCCCGAATTGTTATTACAGGTCATACTGTAATAGAGGCTGATTCCATTCAGCCTGTAATAGGCTATTACAACAAACCAAACAATTGTTTATGGTGGCCCATTGAATAGAGTTGGAATGCATGAGCTATTATATCCGACCAAACATGCTGTTAATGTTGTAATTACTGTTAAGCTTATGAGATCGTAACATTAAAGAGTTATATTTCTTAATATAGTTGATGTGTAAGTTAAGGGATTAAATATTAATAGATTCAAAAATATCATTAAGATATTCGAATCTTTGTATCATCTAGTACCTGAACCTGGTGATTAGCTCAGGTATAAGGGTGTTACATAATTTGTTCGTCCAGATGGTACCTTAGAAAATGGACTCGCGACCTCAACACTCAATTTTCATCATGTCCATATAATATAACCAATTTTGTTAAATTAGCTGAATAAATCTAAATTATACCACGACGTTATTATTATACATATAATCTTTAAAAATAAATATGAAAATATTATATTGTCATGTTTATCATCAAAGTAGTGTGATCGGTAACTCGAAGTAGAGAAATCATATCGATATCTGTATAATTTTAAAAAAAAGTAATCAACACTTAAATATAATAAAAAATTAACATACCCAAATTACAGTTAAACATTATATTATAATAATTACTTTAATATAACATACGCAAATTACAATAACAAAATTAACATACCTTAATCCTATTAATTTCAGATAAAACCCAAAAAACCAACACAACAAACTCTAATTTTGGAATATTTGCAAAAAAAAATCCTTAAAAAAATTTACCTCAACTTTTTGGATTAGAAAATACTCTTGGTGGGGGACCAAGTAAAAATTGGAGGGCAGTTTATAAAGGGGTCAGTGAGAGGGGAAGAAAAGAAAGAAAGGAAGGATAAAAAAAAAAGAAAAAAGAGGGAAGGAAGGAAAGAAAGAAAAAAATTGACGCGTGCGTTAGAACGTATGACCGTCAGGCGGTTGGTGTCGCCAACCTGTAGGCCGACAATGCCTGACGGGGATGTGACCTAACGGTTACGCATTCTAACGCAAACGCTAGCCTTTTTTTTTTATTTCCTTCATTTTTTTGGATTTTCTTTTAAATTAACCCAAATTTTTTTCTTAATTACGATAATGACTTCCTTTTTTCCCAATTTTATTTCTCTCCTCCCTTTTTTCCCCTCAAAGTTGTGTATGTTAATTTTTTTTAATTATAGTGACTTTGTTATGTATATATCTAACTTTTTATCATATTTGTATTTCATATTATCATGTTGTACTAAAAACTTCATATAACTATTTAATAAAACCAACCTAAGAGCCAAGAGTGTTTTCTCTAAGATCCCTAGTGAAATAGGATAACTGTTATTAGGGTTTGGAGAGACGATGGCGTTAGCAAAGGATAAAGAGAGACGAAGTTTCACTTTTAGAAGAGAAATTAATTCAATTAATGGTTAAAAATTCTAAGGTGGTTCTGACAGAAAAACTCACATTGATTTGTTCAGTTTGGACAAGGAAATCTTTTAATTCGAATAGTTTACGAGTACAATTTTAAAGTATATGGAAGACGAAAAAGAAGTTTGAAATCAAACTCGCGGGTCAAAATTTGTTTCTCATATCTTTTGATTGTGAGGAGGATTTGGAGTTTATTTTAGAGTGGTGCCCTTGGGTTTTTCGTTGACACTTGGTTTTATTGGAGTGCTTGGCGAGTTCAGTGGATAAGAATAAGATTCACTTGGTTAAGTCTCCCTTTTGGGTAAAAATCAGTCCTTGCTCGTCAAAATGTGATAAAAAATATTTAATGCATGCAATTGGTGCGACGTTTGAAGGATTACTTAGGGCGAAGGAGATGGGTGATTTCTGTCGTATTAAGGTGTGGCTTGATGTTCAAAATCCGTTATGAAGAGGTATCTTTGTGAATGTAGGTTGTTTGGAAAGAATTTGGGTTCCTTTTAAGTATGAGACACTCATTATTTTTTGTTTTGGTTATGGAAGAATCAACCATGGTGTGAAGGAATGTGAGAGTTTGTTTTAGGTGGAGAAGAATCGTTCAGAGGATGAGCAACCCTATACAATTGCGTTAAAAGCCTAGAGTAGTTATCGGGGTAAAAAAAGTTTTAGATTGAATTCCTTGGTCAGCAAAGAACAGCAAAGTTCCTACGTTGGGGTTTCGATGAACGATTTAATAAACAAGTCGATTTGGGACAGTCGGGTTGTCTTGTCAAAATTGGGAGAAAATTTAGCTCTAAAAATTAGAGGTTTCGATTTCGGATTCTCAAGTGAAACTTTAGGGATAAGATGGAGGATATGGTTAGAGTTGAAAAGGACTGTGGAATGGAGGCAAAGTTTCAAAAACATCTAAGTTTTGATTATGGGCCTGGTGGAGATGAGTCATATTGTCGATTGGGTGCTAATTTATGCCTAATTAATCAGTTAGGCCCGATGAGAAGGAAATGGAAGCGTCTGGCCCGTGAAGGGCAAGCGGGTCATAATTTGACTCCTTTGCATGGGAGAAAGCGAGATTATGGTTCGGGACTTGATGAGGGATGTGAGAGCTACGATGGATTGTCAAATAGAAAAAAAGGAATATTTGTATCTGCGTTGGACACAAACCATCCTGTGGAACCCAAAGATGGTAATATGACGGAATTTTTGGGTTTAACTTACAATTTAGGATCGGTGGTTGCCTTTGAGCATGCTGACCGGGAGCAATAAAAATCCTGAGTTGGAATGTTCGTGGACTGAGGAATCCACGAGCGGTACGTAAGCTTCGACAGGTGTTGAAGCTTCACAAGCACCAAATAGTCTTCTTTATGGAGACTAAAATTGATAATAAAAAAAAAAGAATGAGTGTGTACGACGAAAATGTAGTTTTGCCAATGGTATTGAGGTAAGTGTCGATGGATCGAAATGAGGTGTTTGTCTTGCATGGACAAAGGATCTATCGATCTCATTGAGATGTTTTTCAAATAATTTTATTGATGTGTTCATAAATAGAGCTAATGGCGACAATATGGAGGTTCACTAGTTTCTATGGAACCCCTTTTTGCCCATAATAAGAAAGAGTCTTGGGATACCCTTAAACAATTAGGATTGAATTATGTGTTACCTTGGCATGTGTGTGGCAATTTTAATGAGATTCTTTATGCTAGCAAGAAGGTTGGTGTCCCAAAGGAGGAGAGACGCATGGAAATGTTTCGGGATGCCTATTATGTTGCAACTTGATGGATGTAAATTTCTCTGGTCCGTGGTTCACATGGGAATGAGGGAATTCGCCGTTGATTAATATTTGAGAAAGGTTGGATAGAGGGGTTGCGAATGAGGCATGGATGGGGAAATTTCTGGATATGAACATTCGTCATATTTCTACTTCAACGTCATATCATTTTCCGTTATTGGTTGATTTAGATGCTTGAGTTGCTTTGAGAGGGCGTTATGTCTTTCGGGTTGAAGCATGGTGGGTTTTAGAAGATTTTTTTGAGACAGAGGTTTCTCGTATTCGGAATTCAGTGGACAGGGATATGATGGTGAATTTAGACGAACTCAGGTGGGGTTTTACTAGATGGGCTCGTCAGATTTGGATGGTCCATAATGAGTTAAAGGTTGAGTTAAGTAAAAAACTTAAGTTGTTGCTAGACGCTGATCGAGATGAAGAGACCTTGGGTGATTTACTTGACACAAAAATTAAGTTAAATTGGGAGATGGAGAAAGATGAAGTATATTAGGAGCAACAAGCTCGAGTTAATTAGCTCAAATCTGGAGATCGAAATACTAAGTTCTTTCACAGTCATGCTAATAAAAGACGGTGTTTGCTACAAGTTTTTTCAAAAATTTGTTCACATCTCAAAAGGGAGTGGTCGACAGTAAACATATTTGTTTTTAAATAAATAAGTGCATCACGTAGAAGGATAATTTGTTGCTTTCGACATGTTATTCTAAGGAGGAGGTGGTGATAACATTGAAAGACATGAGGCCAACCAAGGTACCGGGTAAGAATGGTTTTCCTGCTATTTTCTTTTAAAATTTTTGGCACATTGTTGGTGTAGATTTGAGTATATTTTGTTTCGGTGTTCTTAATGAGGGTTAGGAATTAGATCCTATGAATAAGGCAAACATTATACTACTTCCTAAAATCCCTAGTCCTTCTAATATGTCTAATTTTTGTCCAATTAGCTTATGCTCTGCCAAATATAAAATTATTGTGCGTTTGATGGCTAACCGATTCCGGGTTGTGCTAGATAAATGTATTGATGAAGCACAGTATGCTTTTGTCCCCAATAGGCTTATTACGGATAATGTTTTTGTTGCTTATGAATTATTGCATACTTTGATAAATAAAAGGAGTGGTCGAAAGAGTTTTATGGGGTTAAAGTTAGATATGAGTAAGGCTTACGATAGAGTGGAGTGGGATTTTCTACAAGCAATGATGGTGAGAATGGGATTTGATAAACAATGAGTGGATTTCATTATGAAATGAATATCCACTGTTTCGTATTCTGTGTGCTTAAATGGTAAATTAAGGCCTATTTTTCGTCCAACAAGGGGTTTGTGCTAAAGGGATCCCTTTAGCCTGTATTTGTTTCTTATTTATAGTGAGGGTCTTTCCTTATTATTGAGATTGGCTAGGCAAGAGGGCAGGCTCAGTGGAGTTAAAGCTAGTAAGGGTGGTCCTATGATTTCTCATCTTTTTTTTGCAGACGATTGCATTTTGTTTGGGGAAGCTTCTTTGCAAATGGTGAGAAGTATGAAACATATTCTTCGAGAGTATGAGGAAAACTCGGGGCAATGTGTTAATTTTGATAAATCTTCAGTGTTTTTTAGTACGAACATTATAGAGAATTTATATAGGATGTTAGCTATGATGTTGGGTGTTCGTCATTCAAAGAATCCAGAGAAGCATTTGGGTTTGTTGAATGTTGTGGGTCGAAATAAGAAAGCTTCTTTCATAGGTTTGAAGGATGGAATGCAAAAAAAGGTGGATGGATGGTATGTTAGGTTTTTATCCCAAGAGGACAAAAAGGTTTTATCAAGTCATTCCATCATATGCTATGACTTACTTTCTTTTCCCTCATACATTTTGTGATGATTTGGAAAGGAATTGTAGTCAGATTTTGGTAGCAAAAATGGAGAGGCCAAAAGAGGCTCTATTGGTGTGAGTGGCAGGAGATGTGTGAATTACAAGAGAATGGTAGGTTAAGATTTCGAAGTTTTGGTACTTTTAATATTGCTTTGTTAGTAAAGCATGGGTGGCGTCTCTTTAAGCAGCCTGAGTCATTGTTAGAAAACGTAATGAAAGCCAAATACTACCTTACATCAGATTTTCTTCATTCTCACCTAAAATATGGATCGTCTTTTACATGGAGGAGCATATGCGCTGCTCGAAAGGTTCTCTTTGATGGTCTCAGTTAGCGCATTAGTAATGGAGCTAGTATTTCTATTTCTAAGCATAAGTGGATTCCAAGTGTTGACCGTTTTAAATTGGTTGAGTCACTTAACAATTATCATTTGGAGATGGTAGTAGAGTTAACTGACATGAAGAGTAGATAGTGGAATTGAGAGCTTATTACCTTTGCGTTTGAGGAGGAGGAGGCCGATCTGATCTTACGAGTCCCCTTACCCCTTATGAGGATGAATTGGTTTGGAGTGGCGAGGGTTTAAGAGTCTTCTCGGTTAGGAGCAAGTAAAAATTATTACAGATGGGTAATGCTAACTCTAATCTTAATCCTATACAACCAGAAGCTAAGCAATTCTACAAAACCTATAGAGACTGAATCTACTAGCAAAAATCAAAATTTACATCTGGCGTTTTTCAAAAAATTTTCTACCTACGATGCTTAATTTGTTCAATAAACAACTTGTAGGAAGTGACGTATACCCTCGGTGTAGGAGAGCTCCAGAGTCTTTATTCCACCTCAGTTGGGGGTGTCCTTTGTCAAGAAAAGTATGGGGATTAGTGGGTTTTCAATGTTTGGTTGGTAATACAAATTCCAGTAGAGATGATTGGTTTACCTGGTATTTTCAATGGTTGTTCAGTTCTCTAAAGAAGGTTTTTTGTTGCACACTTTAGGCCCTATGGTTTGACAGAAATAAATTGGTTCATGAATCAAAATCTAAGACTAGTAAGAAAATTTTAGAGTTTGTTTTTCATTACTTATCAGAATTAGATGTACTAGAAGGTCAGAAACATACCACTGTGATAAAGTTGCAAAAGTGGGAGCCGCCACAAGAGGGTTGGGTCAATATGAATTTCGATGTTGCTTTCTGTAAAGGTTCATCCAAATTGGGCTTTGGTGTTATGCTTCGTGACTTTAATGGCAAAGTTCTTCTGTCTAGTTCATCTTTTCGATTGAATGTTTCAGTGGCTTTTGCAGCGGAGGCCCTCACGGTGTTAGATGCAGTAAAACTTGGGTCACTTTCTGGTTTTCTCAAAGTTATTTTAGAAGGTGATTCATTAACAATTACTTGGAAATGCTCGTCAGATTTGCCAGATTTTTCAGAAATCAGTCCTTTTATCAGGGATATCAAAAGGTATGGTAGGAACTTTCAAGAAATACAATTTAGGCATACGGATAGATTAGCCATCAAAGTTGCAAACGCCTTGGCAAAAGAAGCACTCAAGAAGGGTATTGGTTCATACCTAGTTCAATCGGCAATGTGATTCGTCAGATCGTTGGTAGAAGATGATCGAGTGAGAGAGCCAGACTAGGCAGGCATGCTCCAATCTGGTCTTTCCCCCATTTTTTTTATTGTAGTTTCCTATTTTGTATTAGGAAACTAGGGTTTTTTTGGAAAGGGGAGAGAAAATGCTTTGAAAATTAAAACTGTCAATGCACAAGTGATTTACTTTGATGGGGTGGGTGGCTGTGATTCCCAAGATAGTGGGTTTGGTTTTCATTTTTTCCTTGGTTTTAGTTTTCTTTAATTATTTATTTTTAGTTTCTTTCGGATTTAGTTGGTTCTATGATTTAGATGAGGTTTCAACTAGGTTTTTTTTTTTTTTTTTTTTTTTTTTTTTTTTTTAAGTTTTGGGTATTTGTATTGCTTTGTATTTTGTCACATTTTGTTTTTAATGAAAGCCTACTATCATATTTAAAAAAAAACTTTATTATAATAGATATAATACGATAAAGTAGTCATGTAAACTATTAATTAACATTGCGTAAATAATTTAAATAGAAAATACTTTACATAAGAAACTATTTAAATAACTATTAATTTCCATAATTCAAATTAAATAAATGATAAAAATTCAAATCTCCATTTCTTATCAGCACTAACATTTTTTCTCTCTCGTACAACTAATCACAAAAATTTCTCTCTCCCTTCATCTCTTCAACATAATAAAATTTAAAAAAATTTATTTCAACTTACATTGATCTTTCATCGGGAGTTATGAGTACATATATAGCCTTCTCGTGTCACCACATAGCTTGGCGACACCAAAATTTTTTTTGACAAAAAAACCCCAACGCCACTTGTCGAAATGTTTATTTTCGTGGGAAAACAAACAAGTCTCAAACAATATTTAAAAATAAAGAAAATGGGTATGATAAAAAAATGAAAAAAATGGGAGTCGCCACCAATCTTTTATATGGTGTGATTGAATCATCACAAAACATTTTAAAATCCGTTTTGAAAATATTTTGGTCTTCGAAATCCAGAAAATAGGTTCAGGAGTCAGTTACGTATGAGGAAGGATTAGCACCCTCATACGCCCAAAATTGGTACATTGATTATTTTCGGGTCTTTTATTTTAAAACTTTGAAAACTAGAGTAAAACTTAAATATGATCTTTTAAAAAGACTTTGCATGATTTCCAAAAATACTATTTGAGGAAAAATATCAGTATGTTTCGAATTTCTAAAAGAACTGGAAATCGTGCTCAACATGTTAGGGCACTATGTTCTCAGATTTTCGAAACTGAAGGACATTTTGAAAGACTTTAAAGAGAATATTCGATCGCGTGAATTATACGAAAGTCACACCCAACATGTTAGGGCATGATTTTTCTAATTCTTCACACGAAAGAATATTGTCTCGTTTTGTTTTAAAATCATTTGTATATATATATATATTTTTTGAGAACTTGAAATTTCGTATTGAGTTTAAAATACAATCCTTGGACACATGACTGAAAAAGATTTAAAAAAAAGGATGCCCGTCTGCTTCGATTTTCGCGAAGAATAGAAGTTGTGGCCATCACATTAGAGCACGATGTTCTTGGAATCGTGAAGTTGGAAGGCATTTAAACACTTGGAAAAGGATATCCGATTCGTGTGAATTATACGAAAAATCACACCCGACACGTTAGGGCATGATTTCTCGAAGTTTACACACGAAAAGGACATTGCCTCGATTCTAAAGATTTATGAAAATAATTTTGAAAACGAATATGTAATTTTAAATATGAATGAGCAGTTAATAACGAAGATTAAATAACACGAAACAAAATAATTAAGCAGATAAATAATACACAAAAATCAAGAATTAATAGAATATAAAATATGAAAGAATGATAATTAAAATCTAAGTATGGATGTTGAAAAGAAAGGAAAAACAAAACAGACGGGATGAAATGCAATTTTTGGATACCCGAGGGCAAAACGGTAATTTTAGACACTTTGGGGGCAAAATGGTAATTTTCAAAGATTTAGGGTCAAAATGGAATTTTTTGGAAATTCGAGGGTAAAATGGTAATTTTTGGAAAGTTCGAGGTTAAAAATAGAATTTTTGGAAATTCAAGGGTAAAATGGTAATTTTTGGAAAATTTGAGGTTAAAAATGGTATTTTTAGAGGTTTGGGGGTAAAATGATAATTTTTGGAAAGTTTAAGGTTAAAATGGTATTTTAGGAAGGTTGAGGGTAAAATGGTAATTTTTGGAAAGTTTGAGGTCAAAAATGGTATTTTTGGAAGGTTAAGGGTAAAATGGTGATTTTTGAAAAATTTGGGGTAAAAAATGGTATTTTTGGAAGTTTAGGGGTAAAATGGTAATTTTTAAAGATTTTAGGGTCAAAAATGGAATTTTTGAAAGTTTAGGTGTAAAATGGTGATTTTTGAAGATTTTAGGGTTAAAATGGAATTTTTGAAAGTTCGAGGATAAAAATGTGATTTTTTGAAGGTTTGGGGTCAAAAATGTAATTTTTGGAAGTTCAAGGATAAAAATGTGATTTTTGTGAAGTTTGGGTGCAAAAATGTGATTTTTGAAGAATTCGAGGTCAAAATGTAATTTTTGAAAAGTTTAGGGGTTAAAATGTGATTTTTAAAGAGTTATAGGTTAAAATGTAATTTTTGGAAGAGTTTGGGGGTCTTCTAGGCAATAAAACCAAAAAAGGATGACACGTGGTAGCTTATCAGGTGTTCTGAAGTCAAAGGACCAATTTGAAAACCATGTAAAATTTTTGGGCCAATTTTATAATTAAACAGAAATTGATTTAAGGATGAAATTAAAACAAAAATAGAAAGGGAGGGATCAAATGCACAAATAATTCAAAAGCAAGACACGTGGCAACCTCTCAGGTTTCAGAGAGTCAAGGGACCAAATTGAAAAAGAATGAAAATTGTTTGGCAAATTTACAACTAATTAAAAATATAAAAAGGACCTGATTGAAAATTTAGAAAAAAGCGAAAGGACTAATTACATAAATATACCATTCTATGAAAACACGTAGATCCTCTGGTGGATCGGATTAGATCGAGTCGGTTTGGCACGAAATGACGTCGTTTTGGCTCAAAACGCTGAACGCCTAAACGGCGTTGTTCCAACACACTATATAAACCATTTTTCATAAATAAAATAAAAAAACTCATTCCCTGCCATTTCTTTAAAAAAAAAAATTTCCTTCCTTTCCCTTTTCTCTCAAAACCCGCCTCTATGTCCGACAGTCTCAGCCGCCACTCCATCGAGCTTCCGCCGTCGCTTCATCGTTGTCGGTGCCGTTCGACCGCCGTCCACGATTGTTTTCAGGTAAAAAACAATCCCTTTTTCATTTTATTCCCTTTTCAAAACAGATCTAGTTCTAGATTGAACTCGATCTAGCCTAGATCTCAAAGGATTTTGCCTCTTTTACCTTAAATTTTTTTTAAAAAAAGAAACCTCAGATATGGTTTTCTTGTTTTTCATCCTTTAAAATTGTGTTTCGTGTTCTTAACCCCATTTTTAAAAAAAATTGTTTATTATTATTATTAGTTTTTTGTTGTTATTTAAGAAAAATGGAATCTCATTAATCTTTTTTTGTTTGTGATTAACACATTCTTTGATTTACTATGTCTGAAACTGCGATGAAGGCGATCTTCGGGGCCACAGTATCAGCGGCGATGTGACGGGACTCCACTCGCGGCTCCAGTGGTTACCGATCTGATCAGATCAGATTAGGGTAAAACGTTCTTATTTCCTTTATTATTATTATTATTATTATTATTAGTGCTATTAAAATATTTAATATATATTTATTACATTTTTTGAAACAACTAAAAAATAATAAATGATAATAGAGGTGTTCAATGCATGCATTAATGAATATTTGGAAACGGATGGAATTCACATTTCATATTATAAATGATAATGAATATGTATTAAGAGTACCTAGATAACTTAATACCTTGTGAATCTAACTTGTATCAGTTTCTGCTGCTTGGTATGCTATTCGAATACCTCTGCTTACTATTAACTGCTCCTATTTGATTTGCAAACGCTTGTTGCCTCTCTTTTTTTAGAAATTTGTGAATGTATATTAACTTTGAACATGCAATCGGGGATCAATAACCTCTTACAACTGATTTCTATTTTGGGTTTATAGCCATGTTTACAATGATTTTCTCTTGTTTCTTTCAATTTAATGTCTTTCTTTTCTTTCTTTTGCAGTGCAGGGTCAGCTTGCAGTGTTGCTAGTGCAGAGGCAAGTGGCTGGTGTTGCTGGTGCTGACGTGGCTGGTGATAGAGGCAATAGCTCAAGTTGCCTTCTAGGGTTTGACCCTTCTAGCTTGGTGTCAGGATTTGGGTAGTTTGGGGTAAAAACTTTGGGTTTGGGTCTAGGTAATTTGGGAAATTTGAAATTGGGCCCAATTGGGCTTTGTAAGATGGTTAGAACTTTGGG
The DNA here is from genome assembly GCA_039519145.1 of Kokia cookei. NCBI lineage: Eukaryota > Viridiplantae > Streptophyta > Magnoliopsida > Malvales > Malvaceae > Kokia > Kokia cookei. Next base: position 11,036,079 of record CM076901.1, on the reverse strand, counting down.
CCTTTCAAATTGTATTTGGACATTTTATTTGGGCCTGTAATTTTGGACTTTCATTTATTTAAATTTAGAATAATTTTAAATTTAAATATAAATTTAAACTTAAATTAAATTTAAATTTGTTTTCAAATTTAAATTTAAAATAAATTTAATATTAAAATAAATTTAAAATGGGTTTAGTTTGGGCCCGGTCAAAATTGGGCTCCAACAGCTGCCCCACTTTACTCGTTGCTGTGTAACAGGAACGGAGCAAAGACCAAAATGATGCCCAATTTGTCAGGTCTCATCTCTTTGATGCTCTTCCTTCAATTGGCCCACCTTTCGTTTTGTTAGTTGTTTAATCTTCGTTGCATCCACTTTTCTTCTTCTTCGATGTGGTGATTTCATCCTACTTTAAGGCAGTTTTCAAAAAGACAAAATTTGCTACTATAGCTTCACTCGATTCGCTTGCAACTTCAATGGTTTGGTGTCGTTGATTTAGTCTACTTCTCAGTATCTCATCAGGAAGGCGGATCTGGTTCACTTCTCTGTATCTCATCAGGAAGGTAATCGCTTTATTGCTTCGACCTGCTTCTCAGTATCTCATCAGGAAGCTGGAGTTCGAAGATTTGCTTACTTTAAGCTTGGTTTCATTGATTTGGTCTACTTCTCGGTATCTCATCAGAGAGATGATCGCATCACTTGTTTTGACCCACTTCTTTGTGTCTCATCAGGAAGGCGGATCTGGTTCACTTCTCTGTATCTCATCAGGAAGGTAATCGCTTTATTGCTTCGACCTACTTCTCAGTATCTCATCAGGAAACAAGGGTTCGAAGATTTGCTCACTTTGAGCATTGATTTGGTCTTCTTCTCAGTATCTCATCAGGAAGATGACCGCATCACTTGTTTTAATCCGCTTCTTTGTATCTCATCAGGAAGACGAATTTGGTCCACTTCTCAGTATTTCATCAGGAAGCTAACCATTTTATTGCTTCGACCTACTTCTCAGTATCTCATCAGGAAGCTGTGGTTCGAAGATTTGCTTACTTTGAGCCTGATTTCGTCGAGTTGGTATACTTCTCTGTATCTCATCAGGAAGATAACCAGTTCATTGTTTTGGGTAATCGCAATCTATCCCATGATCGGGGTAAGGTATGGGAGTCCTGCTCCTTTTCAACTTCGCTTTTATGGTCTCAATCTTTTTCTTCAATGCTCAAAGTTTCCTTGATTCATCTCGCCATTTTGTGGGGATGTGACCTGTAAAGTATGCTTCTATAGACCTCTTTGTATGCCTAAATTAGAAAGTCATGATTAAAATGATTCTAATGCTCCTAACTACATGAATGTGCGTGATGAATGTCAGATTCATTTATTATTATTCGGGTTGGCACGATTTATCGCCTGTCCAAACTCTGTCGTTGATGTGTTGCCCTGTCTTCTTCTTGGCCTATCCTGAACTGTCTGTTTTGTTTTCCAATTGATAGTCCTCTTTCGGACCCTTGTACTATTTTGGACATTTCAAAATAATGCTCATGGATTTTTGTATGATTTATTAGTTCATTTAAAATGGTATGTGTATTTCATATTGCTCCTAAAGAAGGGATTGTATCAAACTACGATTTCACGTCATCTTTATCCCTTTCCAATAGGAGAATGACAAATTAGATTTTTCGTCTTGATTTTCAGCTTTTTTCTCCTGGAAAAAATTCAAATCCAACTAAAAATACTGAAAATCAGGAGGAAAAATCCAATTTGTCATTTTCTTATTGGAAAGGAATAAAAATGACATGGAATCACCGTTTCATACAATCTTTTCTCGTTGCGTCTATTGTATTTTTCTTTTACCTTCACTTTTTCAATTTGTTCAAATAAGTTGGATTTTAACGGACAAATTATTACAACTTTCCAATGTTTTTTTTCTGTAATTATACAAAATATCTTAATTATACAAATTCTTAGAGCATCTCCATTTGTTATGTTTTATATACTATTATTTAATTATTCAAATATGTAATACTTTATCTAATAATAATTAGACAAAATATTAATCAACAACAAAAGCTATTATAAATATTAAATATTCTCAAATTATGATTTGCATTATTAAATTATTAAAATAATCATTTTTGTTTGTGTCTAGTTACATTTTAATCATTTATGTTTGAAATATTACGTTTTAGCCACTTACGTTATTATTTTGTAACAAAATGGTTACTCTGTTGTTAATATATGTTACCTCCCAAACAACAGTTCGACGTGATAGTTAAAATGAGTTTTTTTATGAAAATAGAATACAAAATTTTACCCTAAAATCCAATTTTCTCTCGTTTAAAAAGATGCAACAGTTGAGTTTTTTATTACCATCAGAGAAGAGAAAAGAAGAGCAGAACAACAGAGAAGAAGAAAAAGAAGAAATGAACACACCAACCTCTATACCTGCTTGATATTGTGGTTGCCCACAATACACAAAAAAACAAAGATGAAACATGTCTTTTGTATCTCTTACATATAGAAAAAAAAAAGAAAAGAAAAGATGACCACCTTTTTGCAACAAAAAAAAACCGTAATATCTGAACCTAAAACTTAGGTAAAGAACAAAAAAACTCATTACTTGCTATAATACATGCTTGGACTTTCCATTGAATCGATCATTTGTTCTTCCATTTTGAATAAAAAATCCAACCGATTGATGAAGCAATCAATTTGGTTTCTTCTGTTTTGATTCAACAAAGATGATTATGAAAATAGATGGTTTTTCAATCAAAATGAAAACGAAATCTAAAGAAAAAGGTGTAACAGTTTTTTTTTTCAGTTCAAGGATTAATCTGATGCATTGATTTTGATTATTTCGAGAAACCAGATTAAAATTTTCTTTTAATTAATTTAAAATTTCAATTAATTAAATTTATTTAATTAAAAATCAATTAATTTATTTGTTTGGACATCCACGTTGACATTAAAACCCACTTTAACTGTCATGTCGGATTGTGTCGTTTTAGAGGTAACAGATCTTAACGTCAAGGTGATCATTTCGTAACGAAAAGATAACATAAGTGACTAAAACGTAATATTTCAAATATAAATGACTAAAATGTAACCTGAGACAAACAAAAGTAACTATTTTGATAGTTTACTCGATTCTCATTCTAAATTGGTCTCTAGACTTCAAATTATTTTAATTACATTTTCAAACTATCAAGGCTATGTCAATTAGGTCATTTTATTATTAAAATTGTTAATTTAATTAGTAAACGACACATTAGATTTTACGAGAAAATTTTAAATGAAATATCTAAGAAAAAAATGAATATTGTAAAAATTTTAATTTTGAGATTTTCAAAACTTTTGCATAACCTTTATCATTTACTCTCTTTATTTTTAATTTTACTTTATTTTTAGTTTTTACTTTTAAAATTATGCTAATTTTTTTTAATTTTAAATTTAGTTACATAAGATTTAAAGTACAATTTAACAATTTTAATAATAAAATATTAATAATTTGATAATGTAATTAAAACGTTCTAAAATTTAAATATCAATTTAAAATAAAAATAATAGTTTAGTAATGTAAAAACCCATTTTCATCCGGTCCAATAAAACCCAACAAAAACAAAATAAAACCAAATGAATAAAAAAAAAATAATACAAAATGTTTATTAAAATATCAAAATCTATTTACAAGTTTAACCCAAATTACAAGCCCAATTTCAACCTAAGTCTAAACTCAACCCAAAAGCCTAAAAATTTTACAAAATATAAAACCCTAAAAGCTCCAACGTCGCTCGCCCCTCTGCTCATGTCCACGTCAGCACGTGCCATGTCAACACCACGTCAGCCACGTGACCCTTCAACTTCTGACTCCTTGACTGCCGACCCTTTGTTTGTTGACCCTTTGGCTCTTGACTTCTCGGCTCCTGAAGCACCTTTCTGCTACCCCTTGCATCGAAATGGCAAGGGTGCTCTTCCCTAACCTCGTTGACCCCGACAGACACCATGTCATCATGCCACTTCGATGACACCTGCAAAAAAAAAACTGAAACAGATACATATCAAGACAGAGATGCAACAAAAATAATGAAATGTATTAAATGTGACTATAAAGGCCACACCAATCTCTGTAATATTTTCTACACACGAAATACAATAAAAAAGAAATAGAAAATCACAGTTTTGAATACAGAGCAACTCAAGAATTTATTTTGCCTTCAAGGTATATTGTCTTTGATATATAAATATATTATATTTTTTATTATACATATATTATTTTATTATCATTTAGAAAACAAAAAATACAAAAAAAATAAAGAATAAAGGGGATTAAGGTTACTTGGTTGGCGCACCACCATTGCGCGGCTGTGGTTTGCACCAACATTGAGCAAAATCGTAACCCCATAAAAAAGGGAGGTTTGAATCCTTATATACTCCGAAGGGTTTCATTGATTCAAAAAAGGGAGAAGAAATAGCAACAAAAAGATGAAAAATAGATTTTTTTAAAAAAATAATAAAAAATAGTAGCAAAAGAAATAAAAACAGATTTTTAAAGAAAAAAAAGAAAAATCAAAATTTGATTTCATTTTTGAAACCAAACCCAGATTCAAGTTTTTTTTTTTTTGAAAAATGAAACTTAAAAAAAAACAAAGCTTTTCTATTTTTTTTAGTTCAGATTTGAAAACCTGAAACTCGGATCTACTTTATTTCAAAAAAATATATAAAAAAAAGGATTTTTTACTTTCCCGACCACCATGCACGATGGCTGTTAGCGTCGAAGGTGTGCGGTAAACGGTGGGTTTAAAAAATGGTTTTATACAATTTTTGGAACGACACCGTTTAGGTTTAGTGAAATAAACACTAAAACGACGTCGTTTCACCATCATCCGTTCCATGACCCGACCCATCAACCAAGATCCGCTCGTTTTCATGAATGGTCTATTTATTTTTGCGGTCCTTCTGCATTTTTAAACATTTCCAATTTCGTCCATTTTTATTTTTTTAGTTTATTCAAATTTACCCTAAAGTTTACTCCCGTTTACACCAGACCTTTTGACCTTGGGTGTACACGAGAGTGACACCTATCCAGGACTTGGGATTATTACCCATTCAATCCCTAGATCTGTTCAAAATCAAAGATTTGAGCCTAATTTTCTCCTTTTTTATGTTTTTAACCTTAATTTTTTTTTTCTCTTTTTAATTTAATACAAATTGTTCTTTCTTTCCTTTAAAATTGGAACCTTATTTCTTCTTTAAAAAATTTTGAGATCTTTATTCTTCTATTATTTATTTTTATATACATAAAACCCTTTTATTTAATCCATTATTTTTTTTAAAAAAGTTAAGTCTTGAATTTCCTTTTTATATTGGTTTCGAATTGTAATTTTAAAAAAAATAACAAACACCTTTTATTCATTTATTTTATTTTAGTGTTTAACCTATATATTTATTTGTACTATGTTACTTATTTTTATTTTTATTTTCATGAGTAATGTTCTACGAAATTGATAGTTTTCATGCTTTATCGATTTTTGCATCATTAATTTGAAAATGGAGTGCATATTTATTCAAATGTTTTCTATAAAATAGCTTAGTTAAATTGTGTGTTTTGAAAATACATAAATTATTCTTTTAGGGTAATGTTCTTTATTTTAGGAATTCGAAAAATAGTGCTCTAACGTGTTGGGTGTGATTTTTCTTTAAACCTAAAAATCGAACATCCTACTTCAAAATCAAAAAATTGCTAAAACATTTTTCAACAAATATTTAAAAAAACACATAAATTGTTTAGAATAAAGGCAATGCTATTTTATTTTAGCAACACGAGAGATTGTGTCCTAACGTGATGGGTACAATTTTTTTTTTTGAACCTAAAATAATTGAGTATCTTATTCAAAACCAATAGTTGCTCGATATTCCGTTATTTTAGGGGATTCAAAAATTGTGCCCTAACGTGTTGGGTATGATTTCGCCTTGAACCTAAATGATTGAATATCTTATGTAATGTCTCATTCATATATTTATGGATCGCATCTTGAATTTTTGCTCGAGTCTTCAACTTTCAACAATTAAGACCGTAGAATAATCGATTAGGTATCAATTTTGGGCGTGTGAGGATGTTAATCCTTCCTTACACATAACCGATTCCAGAACCTATTTTCTGGATTTCGAAGACCGAATTGTTTTTCTAAAATAAACTTAAATGTTTTAGGTGGTCCAATCACATAGAATTAAAAGATTGGTGGCGACTCCCATTTTCGATTCTAAAATATTTTCGAAACTTGTTTACAAAAAATGGTTTCGATAGCTTGGCGACTTCACTAGGAAAAAAAAAAGATAGTCAAGTCGCGAGTCGATTATTTTTGGTCTTTTTGAGTGAAATTTGAGAATTTGATTTAAATTTAATTTGCAATCCTTGCATTTTGTGTTCATATATTTGTTCTTTAAATTTAATTTGTTCATTGTTGAAGTGAGGGTTCCATGCATTTGCATTGATTGGTTACTTTGCCCCTTAAGTGGATGTGTGAAACTACGCCTTCGTGAGGTCTTCACCTCCGTGCAGGATAGTGGATCGCTTTTGAGAATACATCCTTACCTATGTTTTCGTGAAATTTTCACTTTTGTGCAAACATATGGGAAATGTATCCCCTTGAACTGAACTTGTCCGTATGAGCCTATAATGGGCGAGGATAGAGGAATCTGCTGGTTCAAGTACCCTTACTTAAACTCAAACCGCATGTAGTCGACTTTAGGAGCCTACCAAGCGTTGCGACAAACCTTTAGCAATCACCCAAATAGGAGAGACGCGTTATTATTTGTTGCTTTTTTATTGTTAGATTTATCTTTGTGTTTAGCATACTGTCTTGTTTTATTTTTGTTTTTATTTTTCGCATTGCATTCCCATCATAAAAAAAGGTGTTGGTTCATACTCGATTACCAAATAGAGAGCTTTGACATGGAAAACGAGTTTCTTCGTAGAGTGGAGGACAACATGGCCGTGCATTTATGGTCGAAAGAAAGACAGCGTGAGAAGGGAGACAGTTTGAGAGAAGGGCGCTTATCAGAATTTTAGGATCATACTCGAGTAAATGTGACTCAAAATAGTGTGCCAGAGTTGAGAGACATTTGGGGACAGCAGAATGATGAGATGAAGTAAGTGTTTTATAAGGAATACGAAGATCTACCCTATTAACTTGAGTTAAAGATAGATAAGTACCTCTTTCGAGCTCTCACCCAACACTGAAATGCCGCATATTATTGTTTTTCCTTTGGGAACTTTGACATGATGCCCAAAGTGGAAGAATACACCGCATTGATCCGTTGCCCAAAGATTCATGTCGACAAGGTTTACTAAAGAGCTGCGTGTGTCTCGACCTTTTTGAAAAGGTTGATGAACATAACCGAGATGAGTGAACATTGGGTTGCATCTTGGATCAAGGTAAAAGGGGATAATATGTGTATCACTTGGAAGAGTCTAAGAGATCTGATATTGGTGTACCCAGATATGAAGAAGCGCATCGACATTTTCGCTCTAAGCATTAATGGGTTAGTTATTTTCCCAAAAGCATTAGGGCACATAGAAGATGCAGTTGTTGATCTTTTCGACCGACTAAGCAAGAGAGTTACACCAATCCCAGCAATCCTCGTCGAAACCTTCAGATCGCTAAATGTTTGTCAAAGAGAAGGAGAAGGGAGGTTCATTAACTGTGCACCACTATTATTAGTATGGTTTCACGGTCATTTTTAGAAAGAGGAATTAAAGAAGAAGCAGGAGAGAAGAAGAACACATTTAATTGGGGAGGAAATCAAGTGGGAGCCAATGGTTTTTCCCCATATAACAAAAACTTTCATATTAGGAGGAATAATTAATGCAAGGCCAAAATTGGAAGGGAAGGAGAGGAAATTGACTGAAGCAACAGAAATAATGAAGGATTTAAGCATTAACGTTGTATCTGAAGAAAGGAATGAAGAAAGAAACCTACGGGAAATTCGTCCTCACACTCTCGGGAGTACTCTGAACAACTAGACTGTAAAGGATCTCCCTGTAGTCTTTAGGACCCCTTCAGAGTAATGCCCAAAACACACCTACTGCTCTAGGCTTAAGAGTAGTAAGGATCTTTGTAAAAGGTCTATTATCATTATCGGTTATTTTAATGAAAAATGTGTTTCTTCTCACATTTCGCAATTCTATTTATTCTTGCCAAGTTTGACAAATATTTTATATTATACGATTAACCATTCTTCAATTTAATTTATTCTTATTCAATTTGACAAGTTTTTTTTTACCCTTGTCAAAAATATTCTTTTCTTTCATATCATACCATATAATCAATCATTCTTAAATTCATTTGTTTCTTTGGATCTCTTATTATGCCTCTAATAGGTCTTTTGATATCAATGATATGAGCGACACCATTGTTAACTCGGTGCCCTTTTTGAGCAAGATATGTGTCCAAAGAACTCCAGGACTTTAAAGAGAACCAAGATTGTAACTTGTCTCCCGATTTGTTATGAATTGTGGACCAAGATGAAAAACAAATCATGCTTCATAAAGAGTCTGTAGAAATCGTGTTTGGGAAATGAGTAAGAAAAGAAAGAAGTAAAAATCGCGACTAGCATTTCCGCAAAAACAAGGCAAGATCTTATTAAACTGCTCCAAGAGTTCAAAGATGTTTTTGCGTGGTCTTATTAGGATATACCTAGGTTAAATAGTGATATTGTGGTACATAAGCTCCCTATAAAAGAAGGCTATAAACCTGTTCAATAGAAGATTCGAAGGATGAGGCCTGACGTGCTATTAAAGATAAAGGAAGAAGTTAAAAAGCAGTTCGACTCACTGGTTTCCTCCAAGTGGTCAAGTATTCCGAATGGGTAGCTAATATAGTCCTGGTCCCCAAGAAGGATGGAAAGGTACAAATGTTTGTCAATTACCGAGATTTGAACAAGGCAAGCTAGAAGGACAATTTCCCATTGCCCCATATTAATACTCTAGTTGACAACACGACGGGTCATTCATTATTCTCCTTCATGGATGGTTTCTCCGGATACAACCAGATAAAGATGGCTCCCAAAGATATGGAGAAGACCACTGTAACACCCCTATACTTGGTTTATACGTATAAACCCAATATAGAAGCATTACATTACAGTACGACACAGAAAGTCTAGTAACAGAAAATTTTCTTTAAAAACCGATGTCTTTTAAGACCATTCGAATCAAAATATCATATACTAATCATTTCATTTCATAATTCATAACATTTGAATAACATTTTTTTTCCACTCATTAGGGACTCATACAAGTACCATTGTACATGTCATTCCTTTAAAATAAATACCTATATTTGGAGTCCTCCAAAGGATGATGTGATGTGATGAAAGGTCCCTGAACTCGACTTTACTCCTTGTAACTTTGTACCTACGCGTTAAAACAAATGCGTTAAGCTGGTGAAGGCTTAGTAAGCACTACAAGCATAATAGATGATTATTTATTTATTGCTTAATTTTATCAAACATTTAAATACTCATGCGTATAAAATTTCTAACCTTTCTTGCATGTAACATTTAACTTACCTTAATGACATTATAACACACATTTATTTTCATATTTCAACTTACCTCAATGGTAGATTTTACATTTTCATCACTTTTTCACAACTTAGTCATTTCCGCCAAAGTAGTTCACTTAATTATCAACATTTAATCACACAAACACAAATAGTACTTATCTTTCATGTATTCATCATTTCACTTACCTCAATGTCATAATTTGCACATTCTTTCACTTTTCACAATTTAGCCACTATAGCTTTTTTTTTTTTAACCATAGCTCACTTAGCTTATTTATCCACATGGCCCATAGTAGACTTTTATAGAACCTATCGGATAAACGGAAGAAGCAGAAAGTATTGAAGTACTTAACAGAGGTACATAAGTGCTGGGGAAACAGAAGCACACACAGTGCTAGGTAACAGAAGCACACACAGTGTTGAACAGATAGTAAGCGCACTAGCATTCCTTAATGGCATGCCACTAATATCACAACGGTTCTAATTCGTCTACATGGGCACAATCTTATTTAACATCATTATCCACAACTTATACACACATTTACAAATCTCTTCACATATACATAATCATGTATTTCTCATCTTTATTTTCTCAAATAAATCCATAATTTCACCAATTAACTACACAATCAATCTTTATAACTAACCACATAATATTTCACCCATATGTTTTTCTCACATATTCATCATCACATACCTCTTACTTCTATTTTCACATTAATTTTCAAAGCTGTCCACTTGCGTCACAGTCACTATATTATTTATATCTTGAGCTACAGAACTCAAAATTATATTCCTCTTGATGTTTATGAAATTAGACTCAAATATATTTTTTCCATAAATATTTCAGAATTTTTACTTTAGCCAATTTGTACAGTAAATTCTTTTAATTTACCCCTTCTCCACAGCCTGATAGTTTTGACATTTCTTCACTAAAAATTATCTATCTTTTAGTAAAGAGATCAAATGATGTTTCTGTCTATTTATTTTGAAAATATACTCATTAAGTATTCAGTCATATAAATTTCAGTCTCTAATAATTTTTCTATATTTTTCTATGATTTTTCAAAGTCAGAACAGGGGAACTCGAACCTACTCTGACCTTGTTATACCAAAACTAGTATATCTCAAAATATACAATTCCTTTTCTTTAAATGTTTATTCCATATGAAACTAAACTCAATAAAATTTAATTACATATTTAATTCGACCCTTAACTCATTATATACAATTTTGGTGAATTTTCAAAGTTAATCCTCTATTCTGTCCAAACTGTTTTACTCAATCACACATTAATCCCTTCATTTTATCATTATAAACATTCAAACTATGTACCTATATAGCAATTTTTATGCTAATAATCCATATACCATTAGAGAAAGTAAACTATAAATCAAAACTCTTGTAGTACTTACAACAAGGCTGAATTTCCTCTCTTTTTACCCCTTGCTCTATTCTTTTCCTTTGTCTTCAATTTGGTCCCTTTTGTTTCTTCTCTTTCTGTTCAATTTCACATAGACATGTAAACTTATGAGCTATAATTCAATGATTTTTATTCTAATATGCAGAAAAATACATGTATATCATGAAAATTGAGTTATCTCTTACCTTAGCTCTTGAAATCACAAAATTCTAATTTAGTCCCTATGCTCTCTAACACCTCAAAATGAATTCTATAAAAAGTTTGAGGTGTCTACTAACCTCCTTCTATACTTTTCTTTCAGAAATTTCAAAGAAAATAGGAGATTTTGGAGCTTGGAGGGCTTAACAATGGTGAAAGGACTAAATTGGAATAAAAGCAAAAGTTGGATGGAGAGAGAATAGGCAAGGGCGTTTAAGCTTATGAAAAAGATGATATTTTTTCATCTTTTATTTCTTTTTATTTCTCTCAAATTCTCTAGACTTCTCTTCAAAAATATCTCATTTAATAAAAATGATAAAATTACACTTTTAGTCCTTCGGCCTTCTAACTTTACACTTTGGCCCAAAATTTTGCCTCCAAAAATATCTTTCACCAAATTACTCTATTGCCCCTCCTTAATCAATCTAATATCCATGATGACTCATAATTCAATTTGGATAAATTGTAATTTAGTCCTTCCTATTTTCTCACATTTACTCATACCTTCTTAATTTCTCCAAACCTTTCTAAATTCAACCATATATTCTAATTCTCAATTGTACTCTATCACTGTTCCAAATTCGGTTCAAGCACACGGATGTTACAACCACTTTCATCATGATGTGGGGAACATTTTGTTATAAAGTGATTCCATTCAAACTTAAGAACGTGGGAGCAACATATCAAAGAGCTATGGTAACCTTGTTTCATGATATGATGCATAAAGAGATCGAGGTTTACGTTGATGATATGATTATGAAATCTCGAAATAGGGAAGAACATATGGAAGTATTGAAGAAATTGTTCTTAAGGTTGAGGAAATATCAACTAAAGTTAAACCTAGTTAAATGCACCTTCGGAGCTACTTCAAACAAATTGTTAGGTTTCATGGTTAGCAAGAGAGGTATCGAGATTGATCCAGAAAAGTCAAAGCCATACAAGAGTTACCACCACCGCGTACTCAGAAAGAAGTTCGAGGTTTCTTAGGAAGGTTGAATTATATCGCAAGGTTTATTTCACAACTAACTGAGAAATGTGATTCAATCGTCCGTTTTCTCAAGAAACATAACCCAGGTGTGTAGGATGAGGAATGCCAGATGACCTTTGATAGGATCAAACATTATTTGTCAAATGCCTCAATTCTAGTACCATCAAGCCCCAAACAGACCTTTGATCTTATATCTAGCAGTCTTTGAGAATTCAATGGGATGTGTGCTAGGCCAACATGACGAGTCTGGAAGAAAAGAAAGAGTGATATATTACCTTAGTAAACAGTTCACTGACTGTGAAATAAGGTATTCGCCAATCGAGAAATTGTGTTGCACTTTAGTTTGGACCACTCGAAGATTAAGGCAATATATGTTGTATCACATAACTTGGTTGATCTCGAAATTAGATCCTTTAAAATACATGATTGAGTCGACCGCACTAAATGGAAGAATGGCTAGATGGCAAATCCTACTCTCAGAGTTTGATGTAGTCTATGTGAACCAAAAGCAGTAAAGGGAAGCGTAATAATAGACTTTCTAGCCAGCAGAGCTCTAGAGGATTATGAGCCCTTGAATTTTGATTTCCCGAATGAAGACCTAATGTACGTTGCAACCATTGAAGAAGAAGCTTTGAAAGAATATCCTTGGAAGTTGAATTTTGATTGTGCCTCGAATGCCACGGGTAATGGAATTGGGACAGTTTTGGTATCTCCAGAAGGTGACCATTATCCTTTCACTAGTAAGCTTGACTTCGACTGTACAAATAATATGACCGAATATGAAGCATGTATCATGGGACTTTGTGCAGCCATAGAATGAGAGATCAAAGTTTTAGAAGTGTATGGGGATTCTAAACTTGTAATTTACCAGCTCAAAGGAGAATGAGAAACAAGAGACTCCAAGTTAATTAATTATCGAAGGTTGGTTCTCGAGCTAATCAAAGAGTTCGATGACATCACATTCCATTATCTCCCACGAGATGAAAACCAAATGGCTGACGCTTTAGCTACTCTAGCCTTAATGATTAAAGTAAATAAGCTAGAGGACGTAAGGCTTACTCAAATGAGCATTTGTGAGGCTCCTGCCCACTGTTACAACATCAAGGAAGAAGAAAAAGATGATCATCCTTGGTACCAGAACATCTTACATTATGTAAGAGTACGCAAATACCTAGAACAAGCTACCGAGAATGATAAGCGGGCATTGAGAAGACTCGCAATTGACTATGTCTTGGATAGAGACATTCTGTATAAAAGGAGAAAATATTAAGTGTTGCGAAGGTGTGTTTATGCTATTGATGCTAGGAAAATCCTAGAAGAAGTCCATGAAGGTGTCTGTGGGACGCATGCCAATGGTTTCACAATGGCTCGACAAATAATGAGATTTGGTTACTACTGGTCCATTATGAAACTGATTGCATCAACTATGCCAAGAGGTGTCACAAATGTCATATTTATGGGGATAAGATCCATGTACTGCCTTCACCTCTTCATGTTATGACTTCCCCGTGGCCCTTTTCTATGTGGGGCATGGACGTCATTAGACTGATTTCACTAAAAGCTTTCAATGGATATCGATTCATCTTTGTGGTCATTGACTACTTTACCAAATGGGTAGAAGCTGCTTCTTATGCCAATGTTACAAAAATTATGATTAGCAAATTCCTAAAAGGAGAAATCATATGTCGATATGGAATGCCAGAAAGGATCATATCTGGCAATGCTTTGAATTTCAACAATAGAACGATACAGAGGTTTGTAATCAGTTCAACATCAAACATCATAACTCATCTCCCTATCGCCCAAAGATGAATGGGGCAGTAGAGGCAGCCAACAAGAATATTAAGAAGATCGTCGAGAAAATGACGGAGACTTATAAGGATTGACACAAGAAGTTACTATTCGCCCTTTATGCTTATAGAACTTCTATTAGGGCAACCCCGTTCTCAGTAGTCTACGAGATGGAAACAGTTTTACTTATTGAAGTGGAGATTCCTTCCCTCCGAGTCTTATCGAAATTAAAACTAGATAAAGTAGAATGGATCCAATCTAAATACGATCAACTGAATTTGATTGAAGAAAAGAGATTGAAAGTTATCTGTCATGGTCAAATGTACCAAAAACGGATGATGCGGGTTTACAACAAAAAGGTCCACCCTAGAAAATTTCATGAGGGAGATCTAGTTTTAAAGAAGATACTCCTCATCCAAAAGGATTTTCAAGGAAAATGGACGCCCAATTGGGAAGGACCTTATGTGGTGAAGAAAGCCTTCTCTAGAAGAGCTCTCATATTGACCGAAATGGATGGCAAGGAGCTTTATAACCCTGTGAATTTAGACTCGGTGAAGAAATATTTTACCTAAAAAAAAGGGGAGAGGTCAAGATGAAAACCTGCAAAGGGCATCTTGAAACCAAAGGGGTTTTGAGTTGAAAACTTGAAAAAGGGCGGCTCAAATTTGGAACAAAAAATGGACCTATAATGATTGAGGAACGTTACATCACGGGGCATCGACAAAGTACTTCAAGCCTCTTAACACATATCAAGCTTAGAGAGGGTCTCATCAAGTCTACTCAAGAAGCTCATACATTGATATTTAAGACACCTAATTTTGTTATAGTTCACTTTATCCTCGGCAATTCCTTTTATGAATGTCCGCCATTTTTAATCTTTTCTTTCATTCGAGCTTTGTCTCCAATAAAATTCAACTTCGTTCACCTTATGACTTTGTCCAAGCATTGTTGCATTAAAATAACAGATATGGATTAATGTGATAAAACATACAAAGGTTATTTGTGTATTATTCTAAGGAATTCCTAAATAATACAAGGACCTAAAACAGCACCACTAGTTGGAAAGAGCCACACTCAAAGGGTGGAAGGCTCCCCAAGGCCAGTAGCCTAGATGATGGTTACTCATACCTAAAAAGAGGCCACAATGATACGACAATGATAAGATTTAGACGATCATTAAAGAATAAAATCATCATTCTCAAAAATGACATTTTTACATTTATACTCATCATGAGCATTTCATCCATAGCATACTAAGTGCATGAATGCCAAGAGAAGCATATTTTACAGGTCTCTTACCCCGATCATAGGGCAGATCGAAGCATCCAAATCTCTTACCCTAATAAGAGGGCAGATTGAAGATAGGCAATCTCTTACCCCGATCATGGGGCAAATTGAAACATTTAATCTTTGACCCTAATTAGAGGGCAAATTGAAGACAAACAATCTCTTACTCCGATCATGGGGCAAATTGAAAGCATCCAATCTTTACCTTAATTAAAAGGCAGATTGAAGACACTCCAATCTATTACCCCAATCAGGAGGCAGATTGAAACCATCCAATCTCTTACCCCGATCATGGGGCAGATTGAAAATCATCCAATCTCTTACCCTAATCATGGGGCAGATTGAAGCCACCCAATCTCTTACCCCGATTATGGGGCAGATTACAGCCATCATCCAATCTTTTACTCCGATCATGGAGCAATTGAAACATCCAATTTTTTACCCTAATTAGAGGGTAGATTGAAGACACGTCAATCTCTTACCCCGACCATGGGACAAATTAAAGACCAGCCAATCTCTTACCCTATCAGAGGGTAGATTGAAGATACGCCATTCGATCTTTTTTAGAAGACAATTTGAAGATAAGTTGCAAAAAGAAGACAAGATTCAACGGGACCGGATGAAATTGGTCTTTCTTGGAGTCTTTGCTTCATTCCCGTTTCACGACAACGAGCAAAAAGGGACAGCTGTAAAAACTCATTTTCATCTGGCCCAATAAGGCCTAACAGAAACAAAACAAAACCAAATGAATAAAAAATAATAATAATACAAAATGTTTATTAGAATATCAAAGTCCATTTACAAGTTTAACCCAAATTGCAAATCCAATTTCAACCTAAGTCTAAATCAGCCCAAAAGCCTAAAAATTTTACAAAATATGAAACCTTAAAAGCTCTAACGCCGCTCACCCCTCAGCTCATGTCCACGTCAGCACGTGCCCCATCAACATCACGTCAACGCCACGTCAGCCACGTGACCTTTCAGTTTTTGACTCCTCGACTGCCGACCCTTTGTTTACTGACCCTTTGGCTCTTGATTTCTTGCTCCCGAAGCACCTTTTTGATACCCCTTACATCGAAATGGCAAGGGTGCTCTTCCCCAACCTCGTTGACCCCGACAAACACCTTACCACCATGCCACTCTGGTGACACCTATAAAAAAGGAACAGAAGCAGAAACAGATACAAAGCAAGACGAAGACGCAACAAAAATAATGAAATGTATTAAATGTGGTTATAAAGGCCACACCAACCTCTGTAATATTTTCTACACACGAAATACAACAAAAAAGAAATAGAAAATCACAGTTTCGAATTCAGAGCAACTCAAGAATTTATTCTGCCTTCAAGGTATATTGTCTTTTATATATACATATATTATATTTTTTATTATCCATCTATTATTTCATTATCATTTCGAAAACAAATAATATAAATAAAGAATAAAGGGGATTAAGGTTACCTGGTTTACGCACCACCATTGCGCGGCTGTGGTTTGCTCCAACATTGAGCAAAATCACAGCCTCGTAAAAAAGGGAGGTGCGAATCCTCATAGACTCCGAAGGGTTTCATTGATTCAAAAAAGGGAGAAGAAATAACAACAAAAAGATGAAAAACAGATTTTTAAAAATAATAATAATAAAAAATAATAGAAAAAGAAATAAAAATAGATTTTAAAGAAAAAAAGAAAAATCTAAATTTGATTTCATTTTTGAAACCAAACCCAGATTCAAGTTTTTTTTTTGAAAAATGAAACTTTAAAAAAAAAAACAAAGCTTTTCTATTTTTTTTAGTTTAGATTTGAAAATCTAAAACTCGGATCTAACTTTATTTCAAAAAAAATATATAAAAAAAGAACTTTTTACCTTCTCGACCACCAATCACGGTGGTTGTTGGCGTTGGCAATGTGCGGTAAACGGCAGTCGATGGAGACTCTCGCGGTCGGAGAAGAAGACTCTCGCGGTCGGAGAAGAAGACTGACAAAAGGGGGTTGAGAGAAAAACAAAAATGAGAGAAATTTTTTCTGCAAATTTAAAAGAAAAATGATTTTTTTTTGTTTAAAAAATGGTTTTATACAATCCTTGGGACGACGTCGTTTAGGTTTAGTGCAATATGCACTAAAATGGTGTCGTTTCATCATCATCCGCTCTATGACCCGATCTATCAGCTAGGATCCGCACGTTTTCATGAATGATCTATTTATTTTTGCGATCCTTTCGCATTTTTAAACATTTCCAATCTCATCCCTTTTTATTTTTTAGTTTATTTCAAATTTACCCTAAAATTTACTCCCGTTTACACCCATGTCCTTTGACTTTGGATGTACACGAGAATAACATCTGTCCAGGATTTGGGATTATTACCCATTCGGTCCCTGGACCTGTTCAAAATCAAATATTCGAGCCTAATATTCTCCTTTTTTTATGTTTTTAACCTTATTTTTTTTCTTTTTAATTTAATACAAATTATTCTTTCTTTTCTTTAAAATTGGAACCTTATTTCTTTTTTAAAAAATTTTGAGATCTTTATTCTTCTATTATTTATTTTTATATACTTAAAACCCTTTTATTTAATCCATTATTTTTTTTAAAAAGTTAAGTCTTGCATTTCCTTTTTATATTGGTTTCGAATTGTGATTTAAAAAAAAAAAATAACAAACACCTTTTGTTCATTTATTTTATTTTAGTGCTTAACCTATATATTTATTTGTACTATGTTACTTATCTTTATTTTTAATTTCATGAATAATGTTCTAAGAAATTGATAGTATTTCATGCTTTATCGATTTTTACATCATTAATTTTAAAATAGAGTGCATATTTATTCAAATATTTTCTGTAAAATAGCTTAGCTAAATTGTGTGTTTTGAAAATACATAAATTATTCTTTTAGGGTAATGTTTTTTATTTTAGGAATTCGAAAAATAATGCACTAACGTGTTGGGTGCGATTTTTCTTTAAATTTAAAAATCGAACATCCTACTTCAAAATCAAAAAATTGCTAAAACATTTTTCAACAAATATTAAAAAAAACACTTAAATTGTTTAAAATAAAGACAATGCTCTTTTATTTTAGGAACACGAGAGATTGTGCCCTAACATAATGGGTATGATTTTTTCTTTAAACCTAAAATAATCGAGTATCCTATTCAAAACCAATAGTTGCTTGATATTACGTTATTTTAGGGGATTCAAAAATTGTGCCCTAACGTGTTGGGTATGATTTCGCTTTGAACCTAAATGATTGAATATCTTATGTAATGTCTCATTCATATATTTATGGATCGCATCTTGAATTTTTGCTCGAGTTTTCAATTTTCAACAATTAAGACCATAGAATAATCGATTAGGTACCAATTTTGGACGTGTGAGGGTGCTAATCCTTTCTTACATGTAACGATTCCCAAACCTATTTTCTAGATTTCGAAGGCCAAAATGTTTTTCTAAAATAAAATTAAATATTTTAGGTGGTTCAATCACACAGAATTAAAAGATTGGTGGCGACTCCCATTTTCGATTCTAAAAATATTTTCGAAACTTGTTTAAAAAAATGATTTCGACAAGTAACTTTATTAAAACTAAAGCTGTTTTTAGGATTTTTCGGAGTAGGATCAATCTACTAGAAAAACAACCGATCAAATCTCAACTACTTCCATTCCAAATAAATTCGTACTGACACAAAGATCTCAAAGACCATAACCCCATCCTTCTAAGTAGGGGTGAACATCTAGTTGAGTCAAGTCGAATTGAGTCAAAAATTTCGAGTTAGTTGAATTAACAAATCTTATTTTAACAATTGAACTCAATTTAAATTTTTTTTCGAATCGAATCGAGTCAAACCCAGTCGAGTAAACGAATCCTATTATTTATACTCAATGTTGCATTTACATGTATCGATTATTTAACTTGTAGACGAAGTACAAGATTATTTAACTACATAAATAATATAATGATCTTGCCTTTTAACTTAATGGGTAAACATTTATCAAAATGACGTAGTTTTACCTTTTCTCATTTGAATTTTCAAATAACTTGAATTGTGTAATTCATATTCGAGTTAAACCAAAAAAAATAATTTTTTTATTCTATTTGATCTGAATAACTCAATTAACTCAGATAACTCAAACTATTTAATTCAAATTTTGAATATTTTATCGAGTTTTTTGAATCGAATCGATTTTTGCTCACCTACTTCCAAGCTTCATACACCTTACTTTGCCTGCAATTATCACTATATACATATTTCCAGAGGCGGATTTAGGGGGACTGGCAAGAGCCTCGCCCCCCCTAAAATGAAAATTTTATAATTTTGACCCTTTAAATTTTTAAAAATTTTAAATTAGTAAAAGTAAAATTATATTTTGATCCCTTAAAAATGATAAAAAAAATTGATTTAATCCTTTAAAAATTATAAGATATAGATAATTTAATTTCGACCCCTAACCTTGAATATGTCAACAGTCTTTATGAAAATCTAAAACCATAATCTCACAACACTGCACATTTTGTCCAAAAATGACTGTCTCAAATTGAAATTTAAGCTACTTCCAAATATTTTATCGAATTTTTCGAATAAAATCGAATTTTACTCACTCTTACTTCTAAGCTTCATACACCTTACTTACTTTGCGTGCAATTATCACTATAGACTGCACATTAAGCCTATAACGTTTGTTTTTCTAAAACCATTATCATACCCCTAATCAAAAAATAGCATGTGACAAGCTCAGATTATAGATCTCAAAGTTTGGTAAAAGTATCATGAACGTATTTGTATTAGTAATCAAATTACATTTTATTTCTTTATTCAAAAAATAAGTAAATTAATTTCTTTACGTTAAATCAAAGAGCAAATTGATTTTTTTTTGTTAAAATTTTCATCCATTTGTAGAGTTAAAAATTAGTGTGACTGATGGAATAACCAAACATTACAAGGTGACGAACCATGTGTAATTCATGCTGGCATATAATGATCCGTTTTTAATATTGGAGGACTAATTTACTCCTTAATATATTCTACAAACACTAATTTACTTATTTTTTAAAACTTAAAAAGACAATAAAATCCGACCCCTAATACAATATCTCCATGTTACTTTGATGGACAAGTTTATCATCATCTTTTATATTCTGCAATTTTAAATAATGAGAGATGACATGGATGTTTGATGGAAAGTGAGAATCATGTGAAGGACCAACATTACATCAATCAACTTCTTCTTCTACTCTTTCAATTATTGTTGAACCTACAAACATGGGTCCCGGAATGGTTTTTTTCTTTCTTTCTTTCTTTTTTTTTTTTTCTGAAAGAAACTCCATACCTGTTAATGGAGCATGAATAAATGAATACAGGATTTGCGGTTTTCAACAGCTAAAAGAGGATATCCGTTTGTATATTGAATCCAGCTGCAGTTCCAATCATAAGTAGTAGCATATGGTGCAACAGGGAATGTATTTAGTTAGTTCAACTCTGAAAAATCAGAATCCACCATTAAAATGATTCACAAAACCAACACAGATCTCCTCTACTTTGTATAAATATATTGGTATGGTTCCATACCCAAATCAACAATGATTAGATTTACACAAATCTCATTGAAATGTGTCCCAGCTAGCTGTATATTATTTATGTTCGGATAGTGTTTTTCTTTTTCTGCCAACAAGAATATAAATTCATTCAACAAAAAAAAATGGGTAGAGTTGAAATTCATAAAAATTTAAGTTAGGAAAATAAAGATCATTTGTATAAAGCTATGATTTATCTTTCATCATTTGTATTTCTCAACCATTAGAATTTGTTTATTATGTTGACGGTGGAATGGCTTGTTTTCATTATGTGGAAGATCGACAAATGCATAAATTAATTACATCACTAAAGCACAATTAAAAAAAAAAGCTATGAAAAAACCATATAACTCTTCGAGAAAAAGAGAAACCAATCTTCTTCACTATCAAAAGCATCAAATCTACATCGAACTCATAAATTTCTTCCTTGCTTCATGGATTTTTGAACCAAAGAGGAAAAAAAACTCTTAAGAAAGGAAGATCAAAATAAAAAAGCATAAAATTAAGTGTGAGTTTGAACGAGTGACGTGTTTATTTGCGATTAGTATAAAAATAATTGTGATAACAAAAAGTAAACTAAATGCACGTACCGCACCATACAATCTATCTAAACTCACCCTAAATCAAAAGTAAAGAAATGAAAGTTTACGAAGAAAAAATAGTAAGAAAAATTCACTTTCACACAAGTATAAGGTAAAGAAAGAGAGCATACTTTTTACACTAGAGCATGTGGTTATACAATCATTTTTAAAGATAATATCAAATAAATTTAAAGTTGAAACTATATTTAACAAATTCTTCTCTAATTTATAAAAAAAATATATATACTACCCAAAGCATTTTTGGTATTGGGTGATCAAGCAAATGTATTACCCGAAGTACTTTTCATATTTGGTGATCAAGCAAAAGAATTTAGTGATAGCAATGGAGGTAAACCTTTATTGTAATGTGTTGAACAAAACAAGAAATTTATTGTAACGTGCAGGTTTAGTTAACTTTTGGAGTCACTGCATATCGGTTGTTGGTCGCATGGCTACGCCGGTCTTCCTGCCCACTTGTCAAAAACATATATTTCGTTACTACACAGCATTTTGATTCATGAAATTCTTTGCAAATAGTCAATGGCAAAGATCTTGTTCGAAAACAAGTCTTGGGTTCAAAGACGACAACCCCTCCCTCCCCACTCATAAAAAAAAGAAAAATGAAAAAGAATATTGATTCATAATCATTGGCAATAAAACAAGCAAAAGGTAAATTCTCTGCTCTTTCTTAGTGTTGCTGGTTAATTAGATAACTGTAGCAAAAGTTCATGAGAATCCACCATAAATCCCAAGTTCAAACTCCCTGCTAGTTGACTTCTTTTCTTTTTCCAAATTTAAAACATGAATTTTAAAAGTGAGCAAAACTCGATTCGAATCGAAAAATTCGAAAAAAAATTCGAATTTCAAATTATTCGAATCTAGTTATTTGGATTATTCGAGCTAAACGAATTAAGTTAAAATTTTTTCGAATCTCGAGTTGGAATCGAATTGAATTTTCAAATTCGAATAACTAGAGTAATTCGAATAAATAGAATAAAACTATATTATTTTTAATTTTAAATTTATATTACTCATTCTCAATTTACTTTACTCTATTTTCTTTCAAAACCCAAACCTTTTATCTTAATTTTTTCTCCTAAAAGTTAAAACTCATCCATAAACTAAACTCAAATATTTTAATTTTTTATATTTTATCTTACCTAAATATAATTTCATTCTTAAAAAAAACCCCAAAATCAATTTTCTCTTCTTAAAAAAAGCTCTAAATTAAATAAAATATTTTTTTAAAAAATTATATAAAATTTAAACAACACCAAATTAATTTTTTAATTTATCTCGTACAAATATATTTGATTTGATTCGCTTCGAATTTTATCTCACTCAACTTGATTCGTAAAAATTTTAAATCGATTTAGGATGATGAAATAAGATTCGAAAATTCAATTAACTCGAAAATTTTTCATTTGATTTGATTCGATCGAATGCTCACCCCTAATGAATTCCCCTAAATAAGGAGAAGCATTGGCTGGCGTAGTTCTAAAAATTGGTTCACGGTTCCAACAGCAGTCAGAAAATATGCAAAACTGATTTCACCAATGAACATTATAAAAGTACCATGGAAGTTCCTGTACTAAAAGTCAAATTTCATTTTCCTCCCTTTACTAAAAAATAGTTAATTAGTCTCTATACGTTAGAATCAATAAATATACTAGTCATTTATGTTAAAATTTCATTCATTTATATTATTAAAAAGCTTTAAGTAATTGACGAAATAATAACAGTTACACATGACATGCATGCTAGTGTACAAGAACCAATTTTAAACAGTAAAAATAACAAAATTTTTAACAAAAATGATCAGTTTGCTTTTGAATCTAACGTATAAAGATTAATTTACCCATTTTTTGAATGGAGTGTAAAATGCAATTTGACTAATTTTACTTAGTAAACACGGGCATAAACCGAAAGTGCAAAAAAGATGACGTGAAGCCATCATGAGACAAGGGGTCAAAGCATTTCGTTTTGCTAAATTTGATGTTAACATATTATAGATAAGACCAGGTCTATACTTGTACAACGTACTAAAAAGTCACTCATCATACAACACTAGGAAACAAAAATCACCTACTTCACAGGAGAAAAAAATTGCATTCTCTTTACTCAACTTGGGAATTTGGAATTTTTAATCTTGGTCACATACAAAACGACCACAAAAATTGAAGGGAAGATTTCAAAATTTTAGCAAGCTTCAACAGAAAGCACAATTCCTTACCGAAGCAATCACCAGAGGCAATATACCTTCATCTACGTGGACCTTCGGCCCACCACTCCCCACTACCTGCACTAATACATATATTGCAGTACACTTGAAATTATAAGCAATTAACGTATAAGACTAAAGTAGGCAAAAAAGTTAACATCAACAGGTTCTTCTACAAGATGCAAGAAAAGCAAGTAGATGAACATAAAACTAAAACAGGTATTATGTTTTATGCATAACTCATCAATGCTACCAACAGTTCACAAGTTTGATTACTTTAAATAGATGATGTAAAAGTTATTTAGGAGAAGAATAGTTCAACACTGATAAAAGATTAGCAGTACTCATGGTGAGCACAAGAATTGGTCAATGAATTACCTGACAACAGGAAATCTCCTTATATAATTAGTAATTTGAACCAATCATCACCATCATTCTGCGATTCTACGCTTTTTGGACATTTTAATATGATTATTGTAGCTCATGGGAGTTGCTCCCTCATCAACAGTTTTATCCCCAAGCCATTCTCTATCTCTACTCTTCATAGAACTCCTATAG
The DNA here is from genome assembly GCA_039519145.1 of Kokia cookei. Lineage (NCBI taxonomy): Eukaryota > Viridiplantae > Streptophyta > Magnoliopsida > Malvales > Malvaceae > Kokia > Kokia cookei. Next base: position 11,011,937 of record CM076901.1, on the reverse strand, counting down.
AATTATACAACATTTACATTAAAACCTTTGCAAGTTGACATACAGAAAGGTTGCTATAAAAATCTTTTGAGTTTATTGAAAGACCTATCAAATTCTGAATTTTCCTCCAAATGTCTATCCAACCAACGAATGCTTCCTGTGTGAGCAGGCATCAGAGATCCAATGATGTGAAGTATTTCCTCATCAAAACTGCAAAGAAGAATCAGTGTAAAAACCATGTGATGAACATGTAATTAACCACCGCACCTTCCCTTTCTCCGAGGGAAAAATAAATATACAAGAAATCGGAACTTCAAATAAGTTGTAAATCTCCAATACATATCAACTTGACTTGATGAACCACAATGAAACATTATTAAGTGGAAAAGCATGCAGAACCGAGGTATAAAGATGCAACAAGATTATACGATCCACCGGTTCGTAATGGATTAAAAAATTAAACAAAGGAGATCACAAAAGTATGGAGGCAAGATATCAATAGGCATAATGAAAATCTAGATTATAAATATATATTATTATCAATAAGCAGGGCAAATAAACTTCTCCGCAATCTCAAATTACAATTTTAGATAGTAGAAGAAAATAAGCCGAGTAACCATAAAGAATACCATTTCTCTCCAGCTTACAATTAACTATTGATGGTAACCAGAACAGTACAACAATGAAAAACGTATTCCATTCCTAAAATTAAAAGGATAGTTTTCTTTTGAAAGAAATTTGTCACCTCTTGACTAAAAATCGGATCGTGGTTCCAACCTTTATGACATGTCGCTTGTGAGATTTGCTGGCAAATAGTTCCTCTTCATCTTTCTAAGATACAATAAGACAATAAAGTTACTACAGTAATACATGTAGTCTCATGCCATATACACATACACAACCCACAAAGAAAATAAAAAAAATTAAGAACAAGGTAAAAAAGTGTTACAGTTCTATATTTAAATTCTCCACGAATGTTTTCAGCTGTTATGATGGCAGACGAGAAACCGAGAACAATGACATGAATAGATTCTTGAGAAAGCTTCACTACCTTCCCCTCTGAATGTGGGAAAGAAAATTAGTTTAGACAATATCTTAGGCATGCAGATCCATAAATACATACCAGCAGTGTGATATCCACTACAAGGAAAAAAAAAAACAAAATAAATAACCTGAAATATCATTAAAAAATGGTACCTAAGAGCATATCTGGCTTTGGTGAAAAAAGTAGGAGATTTGCTTTTAGTCTAAGACCAAAATAAGGATGAACACCAGAAAGAATCTTCGCCTGTTTATCCAGAATATTGACATCATAGGCCAATAAAACACCATCAAATGCTTCATTGAACCTGCAAGAGCAGGATCACTTCATATTTTAACAGGACAAAAGGAAGCAAATATTAACACATCATTTTATTATTATAATCAACATTACAAGTGAAGTGCATCATTACAAAACCTATTGATTTAGTATTGATTCCAACAAAGTCTAATCATAACTGCAGTTAAATTGAGCCTGTTTAAAAGCCTATATTCTCAACAGTAATAAACTTCTCCATTTGTTTAAAAAGAGCCACAGTATCATTAGCTTCATCATCAGAAGTTAAATTTTCAGCTAAACTAGAAAACAGACCAAACTAAACTAAGGTATACTGTATCTAAATCAAAAGCAATATCAACACAAAACAGCTTTTGGTGAAGAAAAAATAATAAACAAAAACAAAAGTTTTGAGTTATATGAAAATTAAATTTAAGTGAAAGTAAAAGAACTAACTTGAATAGCAAAGAGCCAAGCTCACGGAGGATCGACTGAGACACATTCCTACTCTTTGATGGGTGTAAATACATCACCAAATTAGCACCTGCTACGCTTAATCCTTCCATTTGCAGCTGCAATAAATATCCAAACTTAGTAGCAAGTCAGAGTTTCAAATAGCGGTGATGAAGCCGCTAATTCGCAGTGGCGACCGCAAATCCGCTGTTGCCGCTAAACAGATAGCTTTAAAAAAAATTCTCCTTCTCAACAAAGTAAACAGACGGAATAACGAGCAGTAGGATCGAAAACAAAAAATAAAATATAGCAGTAGAGACAGAGATCAGATAATTCAAAATCTTCAAATTAGGTTTAGGGTTTAAAAAACTACCTTAATAAATTTCCTAGTCTGTTGGAAACTTGAACGCGAGAAGAGAAAGAGGAGGCCCGAACAGAATGGTGGCGAGAGGCTTGTCTGGCGGCGGGATAGTTAACGAGATGAGAGTTAGGTTCGAAATTTTAAAGGAAATTTTTTTTAAAATAAATTAATATATAAATTTAGTCATAATGATAAATTTAAAAAATTTAGTCATAATGATAAATTTAAAAAATTAAAATTTAATATGTAAACTTCCGGTTGAAAACATTACACTAGAAAATAAAAAAAAAATCCATATAATAACAATTACACGGGCAATACAATCACTAATAAATTAGTTAATTTAAATTAAATATATAAACCATATATTAGATATTAGTAATATAATAACAATTACTATTAGTTTGGTAATATTACCATCAAATCTATGCATCTATGTATTTTTTAATATTACAAAAAATAATACAACATAGGGTATCCAAGTTACAGTGAACTCATTAAGCTACAAGCAATGATATCTCTTGTAGCTTCCATTCCAGAACTATATGAATTGTTGAATCCACTATCATCGTCACTTTCTTTGTTATCGTCATTTTCTCTATCATGCATATCTTTTGAATCAGTAACGTTTTCATATGTTTTATCATTAGTTTTAAATTCCATAAAATCCACATCATTTAGACTTTTATGGTTTTGTATAAAATTATATATCGCAATTGTAGCAACAACAATAAACTTTTACTTTTGAAAACTATGATTTGGTGTATCCCTTAAAATGGTCCATTTTTTTAAGTACATCGAAGGTTCACTCAATCATACTACGTAATGATGAATGTGTGTGATTGAATACTTCTTCTATACTAGATATAGGTTTACTATAACTTTATAAAGAACAATGCATAAATTAATTAGTCTAAAATTCGTTAAATTCATCGAATAGGAAATTTTCAGAACAAGCACAATATTAATAATATTCAAAGGATTCAACGCCTTACCATCATTCAGAACTGTCAAACAATAAGAAGTTATATATTTTCCTACTTTGTGCCAACATTTCTGAAAAAATAAAACCGAAAAATATCATTGCCAAACCCTTTTTTCGCCCTATCACTTTCAACACCAAAAGAACCTCACTCTCTATAAACTTTTTCATCAGCAACATATTTGCTTCATTAGAAATGCTCTTACCCACCCCTGTCAAAATATGATCAGTTTCATCTATCCCTTTAGTCGCAAATAAGGATTGGAAATATCTTCGTGCAATACTTTCCATCTCCGCCTCCTCCCTCATCTCCCTTCCATCATCGTATTACAAGCATCCGATTCTATTCATTCTTCTATGTTGGGACGCATAATTATAGAAGAAAGTCATGTTTCTATCCCCTAATATCAACTAATTCACTCTTGCTCTCTACTCCTAATATAGCTCATCCCTATCAATCTCAAAATTCAAATGGATTTTAGTATCAATAATCTCCACAATACTATCATCATCTATTTCCCTTTCCAGCAGCTCCCCCAACTTTTTTGTTAGATCTTTCTTATTTCCTTTCCTTTTCCTTCTCACATTAGCCGCCCACTTCCTAAAACCTTCCTTTACACATTCCAATTTTGCAAATATATCTCCTATGGCATCGTCCCATATCCTTTGCACCTCCTTCTCAAAAGACTCTTCCATTACTCATCATGCCTCAAACTGAAACCGATTAGACTATAACCTATACTCTTCTTATTTCACTTGATTAAGGAGAAGACAATAATCAAAGAAAGAGTGGAAGATGACGAACCACCGTATTCGAAAACATAGTCATTCAATTTGCATTTGCCACTCCCCTATCTAAATGTTCTCTAATATTTGTTTCCGATAGGTCTCCCTTTACCCATGTAAACCATGTCCCAAAATAACCCACATCCACCAATCGACATTCTTGTAATACTTTTCGAAAAATCTCCAATCTCCTTTCATCCCTTGACACCTCCCACCTTCTCAAACGAATACATGATCTTGTTTAAATCCCCACACACAAGCCAAGGTAGATTCTGCAAACGCCCCATATACAAAGGTACAAAGGTTGTTAATGATGCAATTCCATGGCAATGAGTTGATGTGTACCTACAAAGAAGATAAATTAAGGACTTGTTCCCCTAGAGTAAAATTTGGTGTTGTTGTACCGGACAAAGCTAGAAAGTTTTCTACTAGAGAGAAGTTTGGTTTCACTGGATTGGGCATAGATAGAATGTTTTTTTGCTAGAGCGAAAAACATGTTTTGTAACACCCATACTCAACTCGGTCGCTGGGTTTGAGCTATAAGGTGTCATATTCGTTGTTGGAGCAACTACGATCAAACTATCAATAATTATACCATTAAATGATTAATTACAGTCAATACACGTATACAACACATAATACATTTGTTTTCGACCCTCAAACTAGCTTATGAAAGCTCTAAAGTTAAACAAAGATCGATTTGGGCCCAAAATGTAATTTCTCAAAAATTTAGATTGATGTCACGTTGTAAAGGGGTTCCTCAACAGTATATGACACCTTCCTTTTCGATTATTTAGTACCATCCATTCTAGTAACAGTTGGTCGAGTCCAACTTTTTTCAATGGCCTCCCAATTAATGTAATAGACATAAAGCTTTCATACGGGCTTTACGACAGGCATAATTCGATGATTCTACTAGAAGTGGGGCTCATGACACCGAACTTTCTTCTTTTATGGGTTATATATCTATAAACACTCCATTAGATTGTCTTCAAATAACTTATGAAACCAAACTTTGATACCAATTGAAACAAATATAGTTAATAGAAATGGAACACTTGGTTGTTTTAAAGTTCATTGCAACGTGAGATAGAACGAAAACCATAAACTAATAAAAAGCAACCTCAATACAAAAAAGAAACAAAAAACCAAATTTTTTTAACGTAGTTCAAACGCAACGGTCCTACATCTGTGGAGCCTCACAGAATATAATCTTATTCAATCAACCAATCAGAAAGGGAACTAGCTAAAGCCCAACAACTCCCTTACAAGTAGAATTCATGCTTCCCTAATAGAGAACTAGAAATCAACTAACATACACCCAACATCACTCTTTGTTCAATACACGAGAGTTCTCAATACTATAGTGAATATGAAAATCTAAACACAACAGAATCAAACAAAAGCTGGAAATAAATACTTGAGAAAGATGATTGAATCTTCTAGCAGTCTAATTGTAGACCTCACAAAAAGAAATGAACATCCTATAAATGGAGCAAACAGCAAGAGAAAAGGAACTTGATAAGTTTTGCTAAATAACCGAAAAGTTCGCTAAACCAATGCTTCAAATTTGAAGTGAGACGATAATGATAAGGCAACAATCATTATCCTATAAATTGCTCATGATCAATCATCCATTCGGCTAAGGAGATAATGAAAGAGATGAAGTTTCCTATATCCAGGTAACCGACTGAGTGACCCATAATCTTGGTTTGTCAAAGATGCCAATAGAACCTTTCAACCTAAGAAACCGAAAACACCATCCTGTTCAAACAACCCATGGAACAAGAAGATAACACCTTCATTCGAATAGAACATGGAACAGACAAAGGTTCTAACAGACAGAAGCTAGTTATGTACATTTGAATTATGAGTAGTTTTCTATTATACAATATAAATATTCATCATTAACTAATTTTAGTGTTAATAAATTATTATTGATATAGGTTATTGGCCTAAGTTTATTGGCTCATTTTCAAACAAAATGCAGAAGATACTCCTTGTAATATTAATCAAACTGAATGGACAGATCAACTGTCATACTGTAATATATACGTACGTAAGCAACATTTGCAAGAAGAAAGAAAAACCCCAAAAAAATGCACTTCATGGATGAAAATCCGCAATCGATTGTGATAATCAAGGCTCTCTAGCCCATTGAATCTTAAAAGCTTGATGCAAAGGGAGGGGGAAAAAGGGAGTCCTGGAATTATACTAATTGCAAAAAGAACCTAAGCAAAGCCAATAAAGGGTAGAGCTGAAGTACGCTTTTTTGCATGTGAAAAACGCATACATGCACTCCGTATTTTCTAACCATACTTGCACTCAGTATGTTCTAACCGCTTATCTCTCTATCCATTTTCATTCTCTTTGCATTCGGCACCTCCGCAACATTATTCCCACTGTTCTGGTGGGAAGATGTATCATGTTGGTATGAGCAATTGGCCCCATTCCTGCATCCCCTGGTACTGTTAAAGTACATACAAGGCTTCATTATCTTCGGTCTAGAATCTCTCGATTTGGTGTTGTTTATTAGTTCTTGGTTCGGTCTTAGGTGCTGGTTGTATCGGCTGTTGAACTTCTGAGCTGGCTCTTGTCTTTCTCCTCCATGTTGCTGAATCAAGTTCTTGTAATAGTTTACATCCTTTTTCTGGGGAAGTCCAACAGCTGGTGAAACAGATATTGGATGGGGATTGGGTGTAAGACCTTGTTTATTTGACGGTCCAACTCCAATCCCATTAGGCTGAGCATAAAATGCTCCACTAGAAGTAGCTGATAAGGACGCAGTACCATTTTCTGTTCTATTGATGTGGGCAGGAAATGGGTTGGAGAGATTTACAGGTGGGAGTGGATTGGGAGAAGTTACCAGAGGGGATGTTGATTCAGGTAAGTTTTGAGCACCTGAAGCCACTCCATAATCAGTAACTAATTTCTCAATCAATCTGGGATTGCTGAGAATTTTAACGAGAAACTCAGGATCAATCGTGTTTCCAGGTTCATTGTTTTGGTTAACTGCTGCAAAGGCAGCAGCTGCTACACCGGGTTCAACATTAAGGATCATCCCCGAAGCAGGTTTTTCATCAGCTGAACCACTTGAAACACTTGGCATACTGCCACGCAGAGGAGGTAAAATACCAGGAGCCAACCACTGCGGCTGTGAACTAATGGGAGTTTCAGTTGCTGTATCTTCATCTTCAATAGGAGTGATGGGTATTTGAGGAGTTTGCTGATCGTCATAGTCACAACTTTCTACGTCTGCTGAAACAGAAGAGCTGCACAACGAGAAGAAAATTTAGTCTCATGGAAAAGTATAACCCAAGAGAAGCAGTTTCTAGAAAACCCACCCCAAAACCCGTCAAAAAGAGAAAAAAGAAAAAGTATCAGACTTTGTAGGAATTGCAGATGGGCGAGGATAAACAGCTTCAAGCACTCTCACTTCTCTCTGATTTTGAATCTCCACCTCTTCACTTTCCTCTCCAGCAACAACTTGCCAATTCAAGTCCAAAACAAACTGTGAAGATGTAAATTCAGATTTGAGGTAAATGCTGGGAGCAATAATCACAAATCAATCTAAAATGCAGAAAAGAAGTCTTTAGAATTGTTACTCTGAGAGGACATCTCCATTTAATGGTAGCAATTTCTAACAAGTTAATCTGCCGATGACTTGTAGAATGAGCTCCTTCGAATCCTGGAGGCAGAAAGTCATCCCCAGTAGCCCCATTTATATGTGATACCAACGAGGTTTTTGCTTGGAGGTGATCTTGACCGCCCACCCCAACTTGTGAAGGTGATTCCTCTGATAGAAACAACCTTATCTGTTAAGAGTAGAAGCAATTATATTTTCTGTTTATCATTTTCAACAAAACAGGGTTGTGAACTACTCAAACATCATTTCACTGTACAAAAACCATCTAGCAACTGAAGAGAGCTTGTTCAAACAGGGAAATGCAATATATATATACATATATTAAAGCTTGGATAAACATCTCATTAAGCCTTAGCTGAGTAAAAAAAATATCAAGTTGAATTTCAGATGCTTAACCTAGTACTTCGCATATACTAAAATCTAGTATGAGCTACAAAACTAGGTCGGGTAAACAACTCCAAGCAGAAACATAAAGTCAAGACTTCAGAACTATATCAATATAAGAAACATTACACGCTCATCCTAATCAAACTCCAAGGAGATTTTACAACTGTATTGTGGTAAAGTTATCGAGTTCTGCAAAGATGAACATTATATGAAAGGAAACATCAAGAATAGACCAGCCACGGATGCAATCACTGGTATATTTTTATCATCATTAGCATTTTGTATAAGTTTAAAAATCTAAGTCTTTTCTCATTTCCATTCTCTCATTTCTGTGTCTAACTAGCATGAAAATCTTCCAAACTCCATTAGCAGATTTATTCCCATAACAGTAAGATGCAAAACAAAATAAGCCATAAATACCACCGAAAAAGAAGAAAAATAAAAAACAAAACAAACAAGAACAGGCCATCATTTAAGATCCTAAAAGGCTTAACACAACAATGGCATCAACAAAACTAAAAACTCATTCGAAATCATGCATTACAAGAACACTAAAACTAAACTAACTTGACTACCAGAAAGGTTCAAATGCAATTCAAGGGACAGAGTAATAGATAAAATATATTTACAGAAAGGAAAAAAGAAACCAAAAACAGCAGAACATGAAGACTTCACATAGCTTCATTCTTCAACATATTTGGTTCACTTAAAATTTTGTACCCTCCTTTTCTTTTCTGTAATTTCACCTGAAAGGGACCTCAAAATTCAGGAACTTCCAAAGTAAAATTGCAATTTTACCTGACAAAGGTTAACGTTTGATGCCCAAGTAACCCTTTTTGATTTGTTCACTCCTCGCATATTTACAGATCGCAAAAAATACAATATTTTGTCTTAAGAAAGAGTCCCTAAAAAAATGATCCTTTTCCAGCTCCGATTCTCGGTAAGAAAGTTAAAGTCCAATTCCCAAAATCACCGATTTTAGGGTTGGGTCGATTAAAACCCAAACTCCAACACCACTGTCCCAAGATAAGAAAAGAAAATGAGAGTCAGCAGTTAAATCAACTTACCTCTTTCGAAAACCCTAATTGTAAGAAAAATAAAGGAGTAATCGATTGAAAAGCCCTACATATCTATTTCTAATTATCTAATATTTGGAGAGAGAGAAATTGAAGGCAACCCTAGAACGGTTTTTCCTTTTTGGCCTTTCCCCGTTTTTCTATCTGATTTATTTTCCGTGTTTCACTGTTAAATATTTTAAGGAAAAATGTGTGTATCTCTCTCTTCCTTTCTGGGCTTCTGTTCTGTACCAAGGATGGCGAACGCAATCAATAGAACGCGTGGAAATGGAGGGATGATTTGGATTGCTCGTGTTGTATTTACACGCGCTGTAATTGCAAGTGCGATTAAAATGAATTGGACTTTTGAGCTGAAATGTTCATGTTCTGACTCAGTTCCATTTTTATATTTTTCTTTTGGGTAAATTCCACAATTAGTCCTTAAATGAAGCTTAAGTTTATGGTCAGTCATCCGATATTAACCCTTTGATGATATAATGACTTAGAATGTTAACTCAAATATTAATAACTTATCTTATCACTGAATTATAATTAAAAGATCAATTTGATATTTTTAAAAAAAATTAATGATAATTTTAAAAAACCTAAAGATGTCAAAAAATAATAAAAAATTCTAAAAATAATAATTTATTTTCTAAAATTATAAAAAAATATTTTTATAAATTTATAAATATGAAAATTTGATAAGTATGGATTAAATTGAAGTTGGATAATAAAGTGAAGGACTAGATGGGAAAATAGTCTAAGCTTGTAAATTAGTCATGGTCATAAAGAGGTAAAATATTGGAGGACCTCGAACAATAATAAACCATGAGATGTTATATTGTGAATTTATTAATTGGTATGAGAGCTATTAGATCAATTTCAAGTGTTTTAATCTTGACCATGGGAGCTTATGTAACACCTAAAACTCGAAACCGTCACTGATTAGGGTCCTAGTGTCCTATTGTTCATCTATCATTGTTCATCTTTTAAACAACATGTCATTCAATCTTATTTCATTAAATAAATGCACATAACACGTCATAAATCATCAAATAATTATAACCACAACTTAACAAGGGTAAAAAGGATATTTTAGTGATTTCTGGAAACTTTTACCGATACTTGTTGGTCATGTATCGATAGTTGACGAGTCAGTAACAATTTTAAACAGTAGCAGACTTCTACCGATACTTGTAATGGTTCTACCGATTCTACTGGTACTCGACATGCTTCTACCGATACTAAAAACTCCAGAGAGCTAGAAAATTTTACCCTGCAACTTCTACCGATACAAGTAAGCAGATTTCATAAAAATGCATATAATTCTTCCAAGTGTTGGAAATATTATAATAAAACATTCCATAACATAAATGCAACATGATATTCATTCCAAAATAACTCAAAACAAGGCTACAACAAATCATCCCAAGTCATACAACTCGCTACAATCTAGCCAAAACATTTGTAAACATTTTAACGAGTTTTTACAACAAATTATATCAAGTTCATAGATCCTAATACATGTCATATAAGCCAAGTGATACGAAAGACTACCAAACTAGCTCCTGGTATAGTGTGATTCTTCTCGGGGATCTGTTCTCCAACAGCAAAACGAATCTACAAAACAAAGATAATACATAGGTAAGCTTACAGAGCTTAGTAAGTTCATTGTACAATTAACTTACGAATAACCATAAAAACGAGAAAGAGAATGAGAATTATCATCTTCATTCCTTCCATCTTCAATATTCAATACCCCTTACGATCTTTCGAAAAAATTAACTCTTGTGATCCAGTAATGCTCTTACGAGCCAATATGCTCTAACGAGATAATAAATCATAATAAACCATGAGATGTTATATTGTGAATTTATTAATTGGAATGAGAGCTATTAGATCAATTTCAAGTGTTTTAATCTTCACCATGGTAGCTTACTAGTGGCAAAATGGGAAAAAGCAATGAGAAAATGTGTAAGGATTAATATTAGCCGTTCGATCAAAGTTTCTGTGTTTAATTAGGACATTGGATCAAACTTGAAAGAAGAAGTGAAAGGGGTCATTGGATCATGGTCAATTGATGAGAAAATAAATCCTAACCTTTGGATTTGATATGAGAATTGTTAGGAATTTCATGGAAGAGATTCATAATTCTTGTTTCATTTTAATAAGAAATCATATCTTAGCTAGGTTGAAATTGTATATTAGTTTTATGTTTATGTATGTATTTGGAAGAGTAAGGGATGGAAAGGGTGGAAAGATAGTTAAGGCATGGATAACTAGTGCTTGAAAGAAAAAGATAAGTGGGTATTGTTAGAATTGTTTCATATTTTGGAGGAATTGCTCCATCTTTTGGTTCGAGGGGTTATTACCACTTTTTTTGCCCTCAATTTCCATATCTTTGTACGTGAGATAGTGGGATACATAGTTGGTAGTTTTTTATGGGGAACCACTACTAGAAATACTAATAAGCATAAGGTCTCTAATCACCAATAAAATTCCATCTAGTAAGGTTTTCGAGTGCTCAAAAGACTTTGACGATTTTCAATTTTTTGTACGACTAAATTTGATGTCCTCGTCAGTGGTTTGATGTGCTCAATAGTGGTGTCATAACATTTGCATAATGGCATTTGGTTCAAGCAATGACTAGAGGTATTTATATTCAATCTTTTCTATTGTACTATATTGTAAATCGTTATTTATGCTACCATTTGGTATCAGAGCATGGTTTGTCTTTGCCTTGTTCGATTTTAAAAGTTTGTAAATTTCTCAAAATATCGATGTCATGTTTCTTTAAATTATTATTTTTAAGTTAACGTTCTAAACCCAACCGATCTATCGAACCTGAATCTCAAGTGTTATGCGTTATACAAGTGTAACTTAAGCTTTTTCTTTACATTTCGCCTATGTAAAAGTTTCATCTATGGCTACTACATAGTTTCTTATATAAGTATAATGTATGGTTATTATTATAGCTCGATAAAATTTCAGATTTTCCTACTTTCTTTCTTACTCTATTGTACACATACTGGAGTACTACTTATTGACTTATGCACAGACTTTGACATGCCACTAAACATTCTTTATATGCATAACAGCCCAATCGTGCAATTTTCTTAGCGTAAGCCTAGCATTGTCCCTCAATACAAAATCCTTTATAACCTAATATAGAAAATAACTTTTGTAAGTTCATAAGAACTTAGTGAGAAATTCCTTAAGTACTTATTTCATTTACTTCCTATCACAATTGATACTTTGCACATCCTTGACGTATTCCTTAACATTCCTTTTTACCTTTGGCGGATACATTTTTGAGTTTTACCATTGTCATTCAGAGATTGTCCTTTTTACTCAAGACCATTTCCTATCATTTGATGCATATAAGGGTTTACCTTCCTTTTGTATACATTAAGCTTTCACTTTACCAGACTCTAGATTTGAGGTCTAAACTCAAGTGACTGTTTCTTTCTTTTGAGCGTATTATGCTTGAATTTTTATTCTGACTTTGATATTCCTTTGGGCGAGATAAGCTACTTCCATTACCTTAACATGAAGTTCACCATTTCATTTACATATAGAGCCTTTCTTTCAGAGTTCGCTAGATACCAGTGTTCGTCCTACTTGTCCTATACACTATTTCTTACACTTATCATTCTTTTGGAGCTCACTAACCACCTTTGAATGTACCCAAGGGAGGCGAAGGACTAGCAATTCTAAGTCTTACACCAAGAAGATCTAATTAGTACTTTCTTTAGGTTTATAGTACGAGATGTAATGAAAAAGGGTTTTGGGATTTTCAATAATAATAATAATAATAATAATATATGCTAAAAAGAAATAAATAAAATAAATTGAAATTGAGATAAGAGAAGTAATCAATTTGATCATGAGGAGTTAGCTTGCTTTGGCATGATTTCATCAATTGTTGCTTCGAGTTTCTCGTCAATTAATTAGTCATTACGCTAGCAGGAATTTTCGATCTTCCACTAACATATCGAGTCAATAAGAACTACTTATCTTTCGACCTTATAGTTCGGATTGATTTAGGGTAAAGGTGTTCATGGATGGACAATACCAATTTTGGGTTAATTCTCACCTTGATGACTTCTTGAGGCTGTCAGGCCTAGGGTTTGTTTCACTTTCTTTCTTTTTCAAACAATTGATTCACTAAAAAAACCCTAAACAAAAATTAAATCATCATAGCTCCACTCGTTAATCCCTAAAAAGGGATTAGTTTCTCGTGATTTTTAAAAACATTATAAATACAATGTAAATAGTAAACATGAAGATTGGATTGAAAAATATAAGTAAAAGAAACTTAGGGATTTGTATTGATTGTTGGAAGAAATCCACAAGCATTTATGCGCGTCTACAAATCTTGTTTTCGTAAAATAAGAACAAAATGAAATAACTAAAACCTAAGAAATAACTAAACCTAAATTTACTAGGAAAAAAAATGTCTAAGAAAAATGGTATGTAAAATTAGGTGCTTAAAGGGCCTATTTATAGTATTGTAATGCTTGTTTTCCTTAGCCCTAGGTCAGCTGTCGTTCTTCGAGTTTAATGTTGGATTGTGAAGACCAAAATGCCCCTTACTTGGTGTATTTTCGTGTTTAGGAGTCGATGTCGCGACACTCAGGATCCATGTTGCCACATAGCTAGCAATATACTCCTTGGTTGTATTTTCCAGGGTTTGTAGCGACACCTTGATATTGTGTCACGACATAGAAGACAACTTCAGAGTTCTTTAGTTCTGGTCTCTATGTTGCGACATCCCATGTCCTATGTCGTGACATAGTGATCAATCTTGATATGATTCGTCTTCTAATGATCTCCTGCACACTCACAAAGTTCATTAGTCAACCTTTAGGCCTTAATTGGCCAAAAAGTCAATAAAATACTCGTTTTTACACCTTTTACTCATTTTATTAACCATACTAAAACTTAAGAAAATTCTAATTAAAACCTAGCAATAATGCTTAATTTCAAGCTCCTAAAGTGCGAAAACTAGTTTAATCTACTAGGTCAAATTACAGTAGATCACTCACGTCACATCTTCTTTCTTTTGTTTAGGATTCGCCACCTAGATGTTGCTATCAAGTAAATGTCATTTCTTAGTTTGCGCCACAAAGGCGTTCCCTAACATATTCACTACAAAGGCATCCTTACTAAGTTAGCCATAAAGGCTTCCTTTTAACATAAATAGCCTCAAATGCTCACATTACAGAATTCGACCACAAAGGCTTTCTTTACGAAAATCGCCACAATGGTTGTTCTTTACAAAAATTGCCATAAGGGTTGTTCTTTACGAAAATTACCACAAGGATTTGCCTAAACTCACATTACGTGAGGTTTGCCCCTTATCATCCGATACTCACCTAACTTTCATTTAAATATTTCATATAATGCCATAGCCCAGCCATGTTCTTACACTATATGGTCTTCAGAGTGCCATGGATTTTCCTTTCAGATATTCGTGTTTTTAGTCCCAATAGACCCTTTAGACGACTCCAGAGACAAACACAGACACTTTACATTTGAACTTACTTGTAACAGACTTGTTCACATCTAACTCACCCATGATAGGCACTTCCTCGACTTACTCATATAATCAACACACAAATTGACACACTTCACTCATTTAGACACATTAACCATTGACCTCAGAGATCATATTCATAATCCATACAAATTATTTATGCAAGTTTATTAGACATACATTCTTCACGGAATCATTACATCATGCATTTTTAGCTTATTACCATAAAAGGTTCTAGCATATATAATACACTTGTAAGAGTCGGCTCAGGGACTTACCTCATAACATCTAATCATTCCTTGTGACATCAATAGCTTGGGTTTCAGATCCTTCATTTAACCAGATGTTATTGCCTCTTCGCCTCAACAATAGATACACTTTGTTAAAACTCATTATGAAAATCATTTCCTTTTACTCTAAACTCAAACATGACACTAAGCATTATTTCTTCAAGTATACTTTCAGATCTATACTTCCTTGGCAAACAGAATCATGAAACGTACCTTGTTGGAAGGGAGCTTGTTAGTAGATAGTTGGGGTTCCAGACTTATCTTTAAGAGGCATCCCCGACTTACCTTAAGGGTTTGAGAGGAATTACTTTCTCTCATTTTTAAATAGGGAATAATTCTTGAAGAAGTAACGAAAACCCAAACATGAGTGTCCTTTTAACTTAACCCAAGTCTCTATTAGAACTTGGTAAATGTCACATCAAAACTGAGTTGTCTTATCCAAAATCTATTGCTTATAAGAAATTTATCTAATTACTCCTTTAGCCATTAAACCTTCTAGTTCACATTTGGTTAGTACCTAATCAACTTATCTCATGTGTCTCTAAGAATTTATATGAAGATTTTATATGAAGGAGACATGGAAGTTGAGAAAGATTTGACAAAATTATGTATCTCTAAGAATCATGAGCTTAAAGAGAATTAGAAAAATGCAAGATCAGTCATTCGATCTAGTAAGTACATATATATATATATTAAAGAATTTTAATTGCTTTATGTTTTCTTACATAAGTGATAATTGTTTTATTTTTAATTTAGAAAACGTGAAGAGGTCAATAATTAAAGAATTATCGAGCAATGATGATAATATCATAAAAGAGAGTGAAAGTAAAACTTCTTCAATCTTAGATCCACCATGTGTTAAGCCGAAAGGGATCTCTAATTCTAGACTTAAACGTCACCTTGAGAAAAGACAACCAAAAGCATCCCAATTATATAAGCCAGTAAGTAATTTGATTATAAAGTTAGACTTTGTGGTAAATTCATTTTTTAATTATATATATTTTAATAAATGTTATATTTTATATAAGAAAAAAAAACAATCAGCAATTAGAGAATCCTTAGCATACCCATTGTCTCTGCTCTAAGTTATGAAAATTTTGTAAGTATAAAACTAAGTAGTCATATACTACATAGAAGTATTTTTATTGCAACACCCACACTTGGTGGGTCCTGAGTCTAGGCGTGTAAGTCAAAAGAAATCTGGTTGGCGTGACCCTACTCGCCCAACTGACATTTTTGGTGCACTCATACGACACATAGGTAATAATGGGATTTAGTAAGGAATGTTCTATATGAAGTATGTGTATGTGTAAAAGGAGAAAGTGGTAAAGATATCAAGAGTTCTTGCTCTGTAAGGGATGTCGCCAAGGTTAAGGTACGCTTAATTTGATTATTTAATATAGAAGTTATACACTAACGAGATAGTTAAGAATGAACGATTGGTCAAATAAAATATATGAAAAGATTTTGGATTCCTATACATGTTTCCTCACAACTGTAAGCCACTAATAATGACATATTTGAAAGTTAAGGAACACGTGTTAAGTCTTACCATGAGAACAAGGATTTACATTGGGTGAGCTTCTGAAGGAAGGAAAGTCATCTTCTCCTTTTTGTTTAAAAAGCACGATTTCCACCTTTTTATAGAAGCTGATAGGGGATTTTTTTTGTTACACGAAAACTAAAGATCGAAGTTCACGTATAAGGTTGTTTCCTTACTTGGGTAATTGTTCCAAACTCATATGAGTTTCTCCTACGAAAGTAAGCCTGCTTGAGTGTAAATAAAAAGATATATATGTAAGGCATTGCATAACGATTATTTATATTTCGAATAAAATAAGATTTATGTGAATAAGGTTTTAATAGTATTCCTCTATCTTACAAGCAGTGACCTTCAAGAGCCCATATATGGATGTGTGAACTTGAGGATCAAGTTGCGGGTCATGAAACTTAGGTGAGTCTTAGACTGACTCTTGCTCGTACACTATACATTATTGTATGCTAAGTAACTTAGTCATGAAACTGAGATCAATAAAACATAATTTTATGGATCTGATAAGGAAAAGAATGATATGCATGCTTAAGTAGTAAAAAGGCATGATTGTGTCTGTCACATGAAGTGTTTATGCATAAAGTTGAAAGAAGTGTGTCCACATGTTTAGAAATATGAATAAGTCTGTTGTGAGAGTGTCTGTCATAAATAAGCTTGTTACGAACATGTCAGTGTATGGTGTGTTTGTGTCTGTCTTTGAAATTGTCTAAAAGGGTCCGTCGGGCTATAAACACGAATCTCTGAAAGGACAAGTCCATCGTCATGGCATTCAAAGGACCATATCATGTAAGACCATAACTAGAGGGTTACAACATCATATGGAAAAAGAATATCATGTAAGACCATAGCTAGGCTATGGTATCATATGAAAAACTTGAAGAATGGTTTGGTGTGTACTAAGACAATGAGGTGCAAACCTCACTAAGTGTGAGTTTAGGCAAATCTCTATCGCCCAAAAACATCAGTAAAGAAAGCCTTTGTGGCTAAACTTTATAAGAAAAGCCTTCAACGCAATCTGTAAAAGAATTGGTTTTGTGGTAAATATTTGGAATGGTAACCCTTTATGCGAACCTTTCAAAGGAATGCCTTCGTGGTAAAACTCTAAAAGGAAATGCATGTGTAGCGATCTCTGTTAGAGGAATCACCTTTTTAGAGGTGTCTGTTAAAGAAATGCCTCTGTGGCAAAGTCTACGGAAAGCCTTTGTGGCTGTCTCTATTGAAGGTAACACCTCTGTAGCAGACCCTGAATGAAAGGATAGAAATTTTAGGCGAGCTCTAAAAAAAGGCATATATTGTACTCTGAGTAAAAGTGAAGGAGAAACGTGCCAAAGTAATGTAGAGATCAACCATATTTCGTTCGAATAAGATCTCTAAGAAGGGAATGGCCAAAGGTCATGAAAGACTCACGTTGAAGAATAAGAGCTAGGAGAAAGATAAATGAGTTCTAAAATAATGACTCATAAATGAGAGATTTCTCACTAAGTTCTATCGATCTTACTTTTGTATATTTATGACAACAGGTAAGATGTTCGAGATTACGTGTAACATCCAAAACCCGTTATCATCGTCGATTAAGGTCCCGGGATCCTTTCGTTCATCTATCACGTTTTACTCTCAATATTATGTTATCTTATTATCTTTAATAAAGTGTTACATCATACATGACACAAATCAAGATTTAAAATATCAAATACAACTCGATCAGGGCAAAAATATCATTTACACAATTCTGGGAGACTTTTACTAGTACTTGTTGGAAAAGTAACGGTAGAAGTCAAGTCAACAAACAAATCAAAAACAGTTGTAGATTTCTACCGATAGTTGAGATGGTTCTACTGATACTAGAGTTACTTCTACTGAAACAAGGTATGCTTCTACCGATACTAAAATCACTAGAGAGCTAAGAAGATTTACCCTACCACTTTTACCGAAACAAGTTCTCCAACTACTGGTACTACTATGAGCAAAATTAATGATTCTTCATTTTAAACTACCGATACAATGCAAGTCAGTAGCCAACCTCTCTCCTACTCTATGCAAGTCAGTAGCCAACCTCTCTCCTACTCTATAATTCTACTGATATATACAAGAGTTCTACCGAAACAAGCATGCAGAAATCAAATATTCATACAAGATCTCAAGTGTAATAACATACTTCATTGAATAACTTTAAAATACATTAGAAACAACTCAAGAGTTCATGAATTCAGGTGTCATTACACTTTATTGCAAAATGTCTACTTTTATCATTAAGCAAGCATTCAAAACTAAAATCAACATTCAACTATGGTTTTCAACAAGGAACCAATAAACTCAAAATCAAGCAATACATAGATAACATCATTCCTAGTACATGCCATATAATCAAGTGACGTAAATACTACCGAACAAGCTCCCGAGATAGTGTGATTTCTTCGAGGTAATCCGATCTTTAACCAGCAAAACGAAATCTACAAAATAACAACAATACATGAGTAAGCTTTCTAAGATTAGTAAGTTCACAAACATTATAAATCAGTTCATTATAAAGACTTGCAAAGACATGCTTCACCGAGTCACTGTTACGGAATACTAATTCCTCCATAACTGAGATAACTTGATACTCCAACCAAGTCATAAGTCTTCCTTTTCAAACAATCTTATGCTCTACCGAGACATAAGTCCTTTATCGAAACTTTTTTTTAAAAAGTCCCAACTTTTATTTTAAAATCGAAAATGGAGTAGCCACCAATCCTTTTTAATTTGGTGTGATTGGATTATCGTAAAATACTTACGTTTATTTAAACAAAAGTTTTGGTCTTCGAAATCCAAAAACTAAGTTCAGGAGTCGATTACATGTGAGGAAGGATTAACACCCTCAAACGCCCAAAATTGGCACCTAGTCGATTTTTTAAAGGTCTTATTTGTTAAAAATTCGAAAACTCGAATAAAAGTTAAAATGCGATCCTTAAATGCATGATTTATTTAATGTTATTTTAAAAATTGAATTTTGTGAAGAAATTCCCTTTTGTTTCTTATTAATCGAGAAAAAGAACTCATGTCCAAGACGTTAGGGCACAGCATTCTCGTATTTTCAAAAATAAAGGTCATTTATTTAACCAAACATTAAATATTTTGTTTTGAAATAGGGTATCCAATTACGTAAATTCAGCGAAAAACCATACCCAAGACGTTAAGACATAATTTTTCGAATCTCTTAAATAAAAGAATATTGCCTTGATTTTTTAAATCAATTTAAGGTACTTGGTTATTTCAAGTCGAAGAGAAAAAACACATCTAGTAAGTTAAGGCATGATTTCCTTGATTCCCGAAGAGAACGAGTATTCTTGATTTTTAAATCTCACATTTTATTTTAAAAGAAGGTATTCGATTGTCGAAACCATCTTTTTTTGGAAAACGACGAGTTTCAAAAATTATTTTAAAAGTCGGAAAATGAGAGTCGCCACCAATCTTTTATTCGGTGTGATTGGATCACCACAAAACATTTAAAAAAAAAACCATTTTGAAAACATGTAGGTCTTCTAAATCCAAAAAAATAGGTTCGGGAGTCGATTACGCATGAGGAAGGATTAGCACCCTCATACGCCCAAAATTGGTACCGTATTGACTATTTTAGGGTCTTGTTTGTAAAATTTTGAAAGCTCGAAGAAAGTTTAAAATACGATCCTTGAATGCATGAGTTAAGTTTATGAGAAATCGAGTTTGTTTGGAAGTCCCACTATTTTAAAGTGATCAAGGAAGAAAGTTACATCCAGTGAGTTAGGACACAACATTTCAAGATCCAGAAATAACGAGCTTTCCTCTGTAAAACTTTTTAAATTTTGGGAAAAGGATGTTCGATTATCTCGACTTGAAGAAAGGTTGCACCTAGTAAGTTAAGGCATAAATTTTCAGAATCGAAGATAAGGAAACATTGTCTCGATTAAAGGTATTCGATTATTTCGATTTGAAGAAAAATTGCACCTAGTAAGTTAAGGCGCAAATTTTCGAAACTCGAAATAAAAGAATATTGCCTCGATTTTAAAGTTTTTATGAAAATAATTTTGAAAACAAACATGCGAGTTTAATATAAATAAGCAGTTAATAATGGATATTAAAGAACACGAAGTAAGATAATTAAGCGGATAAATGGTAAGCAAAAAAATTCAAAAAATACAAAATATGAGTGCATAATAGTTAAAATTAAATGCAAATATTGATGATGAAGAAAAATGATTAAATCAGAGTTGAAATTGAGACTTTTTGGATATTCGGGGGTAAAATGGTAATTTTGGATTCTCGAGGGTAAAATAGTAATTTTGGGAAGTTCGATGTTAGAAAATGGATTTTTTAGACACTCGGGGGTAAAACGATAACTTTTAAAAAAATGGGGATCAAAAATAGAATTTTTGGACATTCGGGGGTAAAATGGTAATTTTTAGGAAAATTGAGATCAAAAATGGAATTTTTGGACATTCGGAGGTAAAATGGTAATTTTTGAAAGTTTTGGGGTAAAAAATGGAATTTTTGGAGGTTCGAGGGTAAAAATGTATTTTTTGGAAGTTTTAGGGTTAAAAATGAAATTTTTGAAAGTTCAAGGTTAAAAATATAATTTTTGGAAGTGTTGAGGTCAAAAATGGAATTTTTGGATAGTTTAGGGACCTTCAGGGCAATAATACCAAAAAAAAGTTACACGTGGCAGCCCCTCAGGCATCTTGAAGTCAAAGGACTAATTTGAAAACCATGAAAAATTTTTGGGCCAATTTTATAATTAAACAGGACTTGATTTAAGGATTAAATTAAAACAAATTAAAAATAATAGGGACCATTTGCATAAATAAGCCAAAATATGACACATGGCAGCTCTTGGTGCTTTCAAAAGGTCAAGGGATTAAATTGATAAACATTAAAAATTATTGGGCCAATTTAAAATTAATTAAAAGTGCGAAATGGACTAAATTGAAACAATCAAAAAAGCGGAAGGCCCGAATGCATAAATATACCATTTTTGAAAAACACGCGGATTCTGAAGTGGGTCGGGTCGGATTCAGGTCCATCATGGGTTAAAAGCATGAAACGACGCCGTTTTGAGGTTGAAACTCAGCCCTCAAAACGACACCGTTTTGAGGGTCTTTAAATGGCCATTTTAGGTTTTTTTTTTTTTCATTTTTCATTCCTTTTTCAAAAAAAAAAGTTTTTTAAAATTCTCTCATCTCTCTCAAGTTCGGCCAAACCTAGCCCCTTCGTCCAAGGCGCGTCGTCGGTCACGCGCCGCTGCCTACTATCGTTGATCAATGCCCGTCGCCGTACGCCAGCACTCCTCCGTCTACACACCGGTCACGCGCCTCCACATGCAGCTTTCGAAGGTAAAACACCCCTTTCCTTTTTTATTTAAAACCTTTAGGTGTGTTCTTTTTAACTGTGAATCTAAGTTCTGTTCATTTAAAACCCAGATATTGGTTTTCACACATGCAATCATATATGGTTTTGAAGATATTTCAGTTCTTGTTTCTTTTAAAATGAGAAATTGATTTTCCTTTAAAAAAAAAAATCTGCCTTCGCTTTCTTCTTTTGAACTGATGAAATCGTTTTGCCTACAATTTTGTTATTTCTTGTTTTGAGATTATTTTTAAAACTTTTCCCTTGCTTCCTTGCAGAGCTGTACGCGACGAAGAACGGACGATGATCGGTGGCGAGTTCGACGCAATTTCGGCGACGGCAGTAGTCAGGGAGTTACTTAGTCCTTTCGTTTTTCTTTTTTTATTTTTTTAAAAAAATTATTATTGTTATTATTAATTATTATAATTACTATTATTAATTAATGTCATTAATATTATCCTATTATTAATAACATTATTATTAAGACTATTTATTAACAAAAAAAAAGGGTAATAAATATTGACTGTATGTATTAAATATAAGCACTAATGTATATTGGCAACTGATGAGTTAGAGATTTAAAGTCTAAATGGCAGTAAACATGCATTGAATAGTTTCTGCCTAATTTTGATGCTTGAATATCCTTGGCTGCTTCGTGTATCTAATGGTTTGTTCTTGCTTGGACACTGCTTCTTAATTCTGATTCTTTAGTATACTCTATAATATTATTAAAGAGCTATTCTTGTATTGACTTGTAATTTTTCAAGAAACCAAAAAAAAGCCCCTTTACAAAATGTTTGAATCTGGTTTTATAACCAGAATTTCAATGATTATTCTTTGTCTTATATAAGTAAATGTACATTTTTTCTTCTCTCTTTTGCAGGTCCGGCGATGGCAGTGGCGATTGTAGCAGCTGGTGGTGGCAGGTGAGCAGTGGTGCAAGTTGTTGGTGAGCAACCAGGCTGCTGACGTAGCAGCCTCTAATTGGCTGAGAGGGAGGTGGCTGGTGCAAGTTGCCCAGCAGATTTGACTTGTGAATTTGAGCCAGAGATACAATTTGGGTTTGGGGTGTAATTGGTTTGTTTGGGTTAATTTGTAATTGGGCCCCAATTTGGGCTTTTGTAATTTGGACTTTGACTTTAAAGGGTTTGTAAATTTGGACATTAATTTATTTTAATTTTATTTGGGCTTTTAATTTTAATATTAAGTTTTTAAATCCATTCAAATTTGATTAAATTTAAATTTAAAGCAAATTTAAATTTAAAAAGATAAATTTAAATTTAAGATAAATTTAAACCAGTTTAAACCTAATTTTAAAATCAAAGCTTGATCCAAAATTTGGGCTCGGTTAAAATTGGGCTTCAACATCGATTATTTTGGTTTGAAGAGAAAAACCGCACCTAGTAAGTTAATGCATGATTTTCTCGAATCCCCGAAGTAAGGAACATTGCCTCGATTTTTTTTAGATAATTTATGTATTTTACAAAACAATATAAAATTTATTTTGTTAAAATATTTTAAAATAGATGGATGAATATGTACAAATAAATAAAATCATTAAAATAATGAATGCACATCAAATATTAAAATGAATAATATAATATAAATAAATGAACGAGGATCAAATTGAAAATAAAAAAATAAGAAGGATTAAATTATTATTTTTTTAAAAATGGGCTTAAATTAAAAAAATATAAAAGGATTTAAATAAGCAAAGAATAAAAAGGGAACTTTAAAAGAAATAAAAATAAAAGGATTAAATTTTAAAATAAAAGGGTTTAATTTAAAAAAACGAATAAAAGGATTAATTAAAAAATAAAAGGGTTTAAGTTTTAAGAAAACATATTTAAGTTTTAAGAAAACATAAAAAAGGGCAAATTTTAAAAGAAATAAATTAATCAAGTATTAAATTTTAAATTAAAACAAAATTTGAAGCAAAAAGATAAAAAAAAAAAATCAATAAGCGGGGTCACATTCGAAAATTTTAAAAAAAGACAAGGACCATGCGACAATTTTCCCAAATCTAGACACATGTCACCCTCACATGCGTTCCAGGTCAGAGGACCTAATTGAAAATAGAATCAAATTTTTGGGTCAAATTGAAAATAAGTAAAAAGCAGTGTCTGACCGGCATAAGTCGTATGCAGATCTTAAAAGAAAGGATATAAAATTTGTTGTAGGAGACTGAGTTTTCCTAAGAGTTTCACCTTGGAAGAAGGTGCTACGTTTTGGCAGAAAAGGAAAGTTGAGTCAGCGATTTATCGGTTCGTACGAGATCATTGAACGGGTTGGCCCTGTAGCATACAAGTTGGCTTTACCACCGGGTTTGGAAAAGAATCATAATGTATTTCACGTTTCGATGTTGAGACAGTATAGATCGGATCCTTCGCATATGATTGCAACTTGTAAGGTTGAGATATAGCCGGATTTGTCGTATTCAGAGGAGCCGATTAGAATACTGGCTCGCAAAGTAAAAGAGCTGAGGAACAAGAGAGTACCGCTGGTGAAAGTATTATGTAATCGTCACGAGTTAGAGGAAGCCACTTGAGAGACAAAGGCTTCAATGAGATCATAATACCCTAACCTGTTTACTGGTAAGAAATTTCGGGACGAAATTTTCGTAAGGGGGGAGAGTTGTAACAACCCGATTTTCAGCGGTATCGAAAACAGTAATTTTGAAATCACAAATCCAATGAGTCGAGTCGTAAACTTATTTGTTTAAATATTTATGGTGATATATGCATCGTATTAAATTATGGTTCAAAAATTTTATTGTCTGGATAGTTAATTGAATAGAAAGGATTAAATCGTAAAGGGTACGAAAGTTGAATTCTATTGAATAAAGGTATTAGATGCTATCCTAATACAAAGGTGAAATACTTATGTGGTAATTAAACCATGATGAAGTTAGGTGGACGGTAATGGACATGAGAAAATGCTAAATTTGATGATTTATAATAAGGGTAAATAGGTAAATTTTTGTAATTAAGTGATAATAGGTAAAAATAATAAAATTTAGGTTGTCTTCTTCATTTTTGAAACAAAAGAAAAAGAAAGAAAAACCGTAAAGAAGGAAGCTTAGGTTCGGCCAAGAAGATTCAACTGTAGGTAGGTGGTTTTTCATCTGTTTCAGTGGTTTCTATGTTTTTTAGTTCGTATTAGCTTAATCTAGCTTATGGAAGGACTAATTTGTGAATCTGTCAAATGTTATGAAACTTGCCATTGTTGAAAATGCTTGTTCTTGAAAGCTTTGGAAATATTTAAATGAATGATACTTGGGTTAAATCTTTTTGTAAAGGGATTTTTTGATGAAATTAGAGTTTAAGGACCAAAAGGTGAAAGTGATGAAATTACAAGTATTATTGTGAAATAAATGTGTGAAGGGGTTGGATAAACACCCTAGAGAATTCAGCTATGGTTGATTGTGTGAGAGAATGGTTATTTTGCATGTTTTGTGTTAAAAGGACTAGATTGAATAAAAGAAAAATATTAGAGGTAAAATTGTAATTTTTCCAAAAAGGACTAAATTGTGTTGAATGACCTGATTGTGTGATTTAATGTAAAGAATTGGATGACTGTGGATGTAGACTACGATAGTGACTCAGATCACAAAAAGGGAAATAAGCAGCGTAGTCCCTGAAGTTAAACGGTATCTGCAATTCAGTCTAGTAAGTTCGTAATGTTAAATTCTTATTAATAACTACTTATAATTACCTTTCTAATGATTGATGGAAATGAGAAACGACGATTGGAAACATGAAAGATAGAAACGATGAGATGAGGATTTTCCCGGCCTTGTGCCAAAGATAGAAAATGGTCCAATGACTGAGATCCTACATTTGTTGTGGATCCTCTATAGCATCGTGAGTCACCGTAAGGTGAATAGAATCCAAGAATGGATTACAGGCCCTACGATGGCTGAGATATATGCTTGTTTGCATATTCTCATCAACTTAGTGTGAACAGAATCATAGGGAACAAATATACCGTATCGATGGCTAAGACTAGCATTGTATCCTAGTAACAGGCATGACCTTTGGGTCAATAGGGAGTAAAATGAGCATCATGACCTTTGAGTCAACAGAGAGTAAATGAATAACGATCTTTGAGTTCAGTTGTTCTGACTCAACAGATTTATACAGTTACTTATCACTTATGACTCGGTAAATTCTTGAACTTTACGAACTTATTAAGCTGTGATGCTTACCAGTGAACTTGTTGTTGTTTTGTAGATTTCATTTTGTAACTTGAAGATCGAATCATCTTGGAGACATCACAATATCCCGGGAGCTTATTCGATAGTATTTACATCACCCGGTTATTTGGCATGTACTAGGATGATATTATCTTTGCTTTTGCATTAGAAATGATAAACTCTATCATGTTGAATGTGGTTATGCACGAAGTGCAATTTGGGTATCAACTTAAGATGCTATGTAAAGACTTGAGTATTTTGTATGTTTGTGTGATGGCTTATTGTATAATTTAAGCTGTTAAACTTGTGTTCTGACAAAATTCTTGGGAATCTGCATACTTGTTCTAGTAGAACTTTCACATGTATCGGTAGAAGTACAGGGTAGGAGAGAGGTTGTTCGCTGATTTATGTTGTATCGATAGTTGGATTGTATGTATTGGTAGATAAGTGTGCTAATGTATCGGTAGTTCATAAATTTGTATTGGTAGAAGTTGTAGGGTGAGAATTATAGCTCTCTAGAGTTTTTAATACCGGTAGATGCATGACTTATACCGATAGTCATCATACTTGTACCGATAAAACTAGCATAAGTACCAGTAGAAACCAACACAAATTTTGAATTGCTTACTGACTTGGCTACTACCGATACTTGACCATCAAGTTCCGGTAAAAGTCTCCGAAAATATTGGAAATGTCATTTCTACCCATGTTGAAATGTGTTTGAGATTAAATGACGATATATAATTTGTGAAATGAAATACTTTAATAAATAAAGTAGAAATAAACGATGTCAAAGATGAACAGTGATAACTGTATAGTAAAACACCAAAAATCCTAATTGACGACGGTTTTCAGGTTTTGGGTGTTACATTTAGTGGTATCAAAGCTTTCGGTTTAGCCATTTCTTGGACTGTAATGATAGTGTTTTATGTTTCAGAAGTACATGCCAAATGAACTTATGATAATGTGATATGGATGGATCCGATCTAATCATGGTTCTTGCAGATAAACGCGAGATGTCTGACTCAGAAAGAGAGGAAACTAATGAGGTGAACAGTAATGTCTCAACTAATGATTCTGGAGCTAGTCATGGGGCACCGATATTACCGATGATCGAAAACGAAGTAAAGAATATGTTTTTCGGACTGATGGGTCAATGGTTCTCAGAGTTTATGAGGAACAACCCAATGGTACCACCTCTTTCGCCCTTGTTGCCCAACCTGTCACCCGACTGGTAGTATCTCCTGTTATGCCTCCACCTCCTCTAGTGGTGGAAAATGTCGTATTTCGACGAACAGGGTTAGAAAATATGGTGCAGAAGAATTTCAAGGAAACATAGAAGACAATCCCTCCAGAGTTGAATACTGGTTGGAAAACACACAAAAAGTCTTGAACGAGATGGCTTGTCCTCCAGAAGATTACTTGAGGTGTGCAGCTTCGTTGTTGAAGGACGAGGCTTACAATTGGTGAACGATGATTTTAGCAGTGATGCCTGAGAATGAAGTTACCTGAGAATTTTTCCAAGCAAAATTCAAAAAGAAATATGTCAATGAATGGTACCTGGACAAGAGGAAGAAAGAGTTTCTAGATTTGAGACAGAGAAACAAAACAGTGGCAGAATATGAGCAAGAATTTGTGCAACTTAGTAAATATGCAGTGGAGATTGTAACAATAGATGAGGCAATGTGCGTTCGTTTCGAAGACGGGTTGAATGATGAAATCAAGATGATGGTGGGAGGATCTTAGCTACAATCGTTTATGGTTCTTGTTGATATAGCTCAAAAGATGGAAGAAATTTACCACAACAAGAGGCAAAGAGAGAAGAAGTTTCAAGAATTTAGGAAGAAGAGTATCACCAGAACTTTTTCTATACCACCACCAAAGAAATTTAGAGAAAACGAAACTCGGGGAACAGTTTCTTCTAGATTTCTGAGCAGGAGTAGATTGGGACCACCGGAGTTTAAATTCTAAAACGACCTGCGATCAGTGTAGCTAGTGTCCAAAATATGTCGAACCCATCATGTGATCATTACGGAAGATACCATGCGGGTGAATGTCGAAAGATAAAAGGGGCTTATTATCGATGTAGGGGTACAGACCATTTCATGCAAAACTGCTCAATGACTACGGAGGTAAAAGAGAACCAGAGTGTGAAACCCTCTATTTCACCATCAAAAGGTAAATACCCAGTACAGAGCAGCAATACAGGTGGAAACCAAGGCAATAATAGGGTAATGTGACCCGATTAGAGGTACGAGCACCTGCACAGATATGCACCATCAGAGC
This sequence comes from Kokia cookei, assembly GCA_039519145.1. Lineage (NCBI taxonomy): Eukaryota > Viridiplantae > Streptophyta > Magnoliopsida > Malvales > Malvaceae > Kokia > Kokia cookei. Next base: position 10,983,747 of record CM076901.1, on the reverse strand, counting down.
TAGAGAAGAGGCTACTGCACCCGATGTTGTGACCGGTATATTTTACCTTTTTAATGATATTGTATGTGCTCTGATTGATCTAGGCTCGACTCATTCATATATATGCACTGAATTAGCAACTAATAAAAAATTGTCAGTAGAGTCAACTGAATATGATGTGCAAGTCACAAACTCGTTAGGTTATAGTTTCAATGTTAATTTGATATGTCGTAAATGTCCACTAAAAGTCCAAGGCCGTGAATTTTTTGCTAATCTAATGTTATTTCCTTTCACCGAATTTGACGTGATATTGGGTATGGATTGGTTATTTGAGCATGATGCAATAGTAAATAACACATCAGGCGTCATTCTTCGAAGTTTCTGTTGAATTGGATTGCATTCTTCCTTTATGAGAGCCTATGTGTCACGATATCAAATCCTTAAACCTGACATGCTTTGATAGGACCATGCAAAGACCTTTGGATTTTCAAAGTAGCTTGCCTTCTTTCCGTAAAGATACATTTCTCAATTCTCACTTAAAATCACAACTCTTCGAGGTGATATTCATTTCATGTCTTACTTAAACATCTATAGCAGATCGGGAGACAAGTTACATTCTTGATCATTTTTAAAATCCTGAGGTTTTTCTGGACACGTGTCCTTCTAAAAAATGAGGCTTCCAAGTCAACAATAATGTCGCTCATATGCTTTGATATCAAGCGACCTAGTATAGAGACAAAAAGGGATCCAAAGAATGATCATCATGGTATGATCGAATGAGAAGAATTGTAAGATGTTTTCCAAATTGGATAAAAACAATGCATTAGATTATTGAAATAAAAGACAGTGGTCATGTGCCCTCTACAAAAGGATCCCTATTACTCTCGGGCTTAGAGTGATAAGTGTGTCCTGAATATTACTCTGGAAAACTCCTAAAACTATAGGAAGCTCCTCCACAGTCTAGTTGTCCAAAACACTTCGAAGGGTATAGGGACGAACTTCAATAGGTTCCACTCTCTGTTCTCTTCTTTAGATATGACTTTTCGCTAAAAATATATTTTTTTAACATTCCCTCACTATTTTGATTTAATATGTTTTCTCTCAATTTTCGTACAAATATGTAGGGATTTTTTTTAAAATTTAATGCATTAAGTGCAATGCCAAAAAGGCGTTGATTCTTGGCTCAATTCTATTAGAATAACTTTACTAGAAAACAAATTTCTGTACATAAGGCTGATACATATATGGTCGTCCTTTAATGCTCAAAACCTTAATCTTCCTAAGAAGAATAGCTAATTTTTGTCTGATTCGACTTCAATTTTAGGCTCAAAACGTCGGTCTTGAACGGCTAAGGCCAGCAAGTGGTTAGTTGCTTCTCGTACTTGGGTCAAATCCTTAGTCGTGACATGGTCTTTATCTCTGACCTGCCCTTAAGAGTGTTTGAGTCATTCCTTGTTTATTTTCAGTTTTCTTTGGCAATATATACTCGTCTTTGGATAGCCATAAATTCCTTCAACGGAGAGTAGTCCTCAGAGAATACTTGATGAGAGACATTTTCCACATTCCAAAAATGGCTACGGAACCAAACTAGTAAAAGTTGTGCACCCATAAACCTTCTTTTGCCCTTTCTTCGATAGGTGTTTAATGGCTAAGATTGCTAGAACATGAGTGATTCTTGGTTAAACAAATTTGCAACTGCATCCTCTACGTGCCCCAACACTTTAGGGAAGACGACTAACTCATACGTGTTTAAGGCGAAGATGTCAACATTCTTTCTTGCATCTGAGTGTACTATGTCTTGTAGGCTTTTCAAAGCAACACACTTGTTATCCCCTTTTTCCTTGATCAGGGCTACAACCCAATGCTCGTTCCTCTAGAGTAGGCCTTATCAACTTGAATCCTCAGACAATGGAGCAACGTAGCGTATTCTTCTGCCGTATGTCCATTTTTCTTAAAGTGAAGCAACTAAGTTGGATCCCAAAGCTGTGTTAGGGCTCAGAAAAGCTGCGTATCTACTTTAACCTTGAGTAGGAAGGTAGATCACCATATTCAAAGTAGAACGTTTGCCTTGTTTTGTCGTCCCTATCTCTTTCAGCTCTTGCAAACTTTTATAAGTTTATTTGAGTGTAAACCCAAAACTCTGATATGTGCCCTTCCGATAGGCTCCTATTTTTTCACGTTTTTTTTCCTTTAACCACAAATGCATGGTCACGTTGTCTTTTACCTTGTCAAGGAACTCGTTTTCTTGTGATCAGTTCTTTATTTAGTAATCGAACACAAATCAACACCTTTTTTAGATGAAAATGCAATGTAAACAAATTAAAAAAAAAAACAAGTTAGTATGATTAATACAAGAATAAAACTTGAAAACAAATTGCAGGCAAAAGCAAAGAACAAGAATATAATCATATCTCTTACACCTTATTCGGGTAACCACTAAAGGTTCGGTACAGTTCTACTTAAGGTTGGCTCTTAGGGCTCATTACATGCGGTTGGGTCCTAAAGTAAGGGTACCCAAACTAGCAGATTCCTCAATCCTCACCCATTATGAGCTCATAAGGACGAGTTCAGTTCAAGGGGATACATTTCTCATATGTTTGCACAGAAGTGAAAACTTCACAAAAACATAGGTACGAATATATCCCGAAAGTGATTCACTACCCTATACGAAGGTGAAGACCTCACGAAGGAGTAGCTTCTCACTTCCACTTAAAAGGTGTAGCAACAAATGCAATGAATGCGAATAATCCTTTACTATAGTAGTATTAACACAATAGCAGCACAAGAAAATAAAATGCAAAGGATCGCAAATTAAATTAAATCAAGTCTTTAACATTCAACAAAAAGACCAAAAAATAATAGACTTGCAGCTTGACTCTCTTATTGGTCCCCAGTGGAGTCTCCAAGCTGTCGAAACGTTTTTTTTAAAAGTCCCGACTTTATTTTAAAATCGAAAATGGAGTCACCACCAATCCTTTTTAATTTGGTGTGATTGGATCACCATAAAATACTTAAGTTTATTTAAACAAAATTTTTGGTCTTTAAAATCCAAAAAATAGGTTCGGGAGCCGGTTACATGTGAGGAAGGATTAGCACCCTCAAATGCCCAAAATTTGTACATAGTCGATTTTTAAAGGTCTTATTTTTTAAAATTTGGAAACTCATGTCCAAGACGTTAGGGCATAACATTCTCACATTTTCGAAAGTAAAGGTCATTTATTTAACCAAACATTAAATATTTTATTTTGAAATAGGGTATCCAATTACGTAAGTTCAACAAAAAGTCATACCCAAGACATTAGGACGTAATTTTTCAAATCTCCTCAATAAAAAAATGTTGGCTTGATTTTTTAAAACAATTTAAGGTGCTTGGTTATTTCAAGTCGAAGAGAAAAAACATACCTATTAAGTTAAGGCATGATTTCCTCGAATTCTCGAAGAGAACGATCATTCTTGATTTTTAAATCTCACATTTTATTTTAAAAGAGGGTATTCGATTATTTCAGATCGAAGAGAAAAATCGCACCTAGTAAGTTAAGGCATGATTTTCTCGAATCCCCGAAGTAAGGAACATTGCCTCGATATTTTTTAGATAATTTATATCTTTTACAAAACGGTATACAATTTATTTTGTTAAAATATTTTACAAAAGATGAATGAATATGTACAAATAAATAAAAATCATTAAAATAATGAATGCACATTAAATATTAAAATGAATAATATAATATAAATAAATGAACGATGATCAAATTGAAAATAAAACAAAATAAAAAGGGTTATATTAATTTTTAAAAAAATGGGCTTAAATAAAAAATATATATAAAAGGATTTAAATAAAAAAAAGAATAGAAAGGGAATTTTAAAAGAAATAAAAATAAAAGGATTAAATTTTTAAACAAAAGGTTTAATTTTAAAAAAAACGAATAAAAGGATTAATTAAAAAAATAAAAGGGTTTAATTTTTAAGAAAACATAATAAAAAGGGCAAATTTTAAAAAGAAATAAATTAATCAAGGATTAAATTTTAAATTAAAACAAAATTTGAAGCAAAAAGATTAAAAAAAAACCAATAAACGGGGTTACATTCAAAAATTAAAAAAAAAGACAGGAATTGCCCGAGAATTTTCCCAAATCTAGACACATGTTACCCTCACATGCTTTCCAGGTCAAAGGACGTAATTGAAAACAGAATCAAATTTCTAGGCAAGATTGAAAACAAGTACAAAATGGGCAAAAAGATGAAATTGGAATATAGGAAAAAGCGGAAGGATCATGAGCATAAATTTCCCACTGGTCCAAAAACACATGGATCCCCTTATAGTCGGGTCTGGTCTTCAGGTTGAAACTCAAAACGACGCCGTTTTGGGATGTTTAAGCCACACCCAAAACGACGCTATTTTGGGTGGCTATATAAATCCTTATTTCTTCAAAAAACTCACTTTTTCCCTTGGTTTAAAAAAAACTTCTCAAACCTTTCTTTCTTTCTTTTTTCTCTCTAAAATTCCCTAAGCCCAGCACTAGGGTTCTACCCTCCTCCGTAGTAGGCCACCAGTCGTAGGCGCCGGTGACCACTGCCCTCGGTGATCGAAGGTAAAAAAAATCCTTTTTTTTTAAATTATCACCAAACTTAGATCTAGGGTCAAAACTCCCTAAATCCAAACTAAATACCCCCAAAAGTTTGAAACACGTTCGGCACCTTAGGGTTTTTAAAAGGGAAACATATTTTTAGTTTTTTAAAATCCCTTTTACAAACATGATTTTTTCGAAAGGGTGGGTAGATTGCCTACCCTCGGAGACGGTGGCCTCAGCCTCTCAAGGTGGCGACGATTAAATGCTGCCCAAGTACGTCATTTTCCCTTTTCCTTTTATTTTTGCTATTTGTTGTTTATTTTCGAAATAGAAAAAATAGATAATGAAATAATATATATATATTAGTATATATGTGAAACAGTGATGCTTTGAAATACTTTTTAATGTTGAGTATTTGTTCTTCGTGAAACTGAAAAGAAGATTACAAAATTTTGCTTGTGGCTTTTATAGCCAAAAATACAAATTTATTTTTTGATCTTCTTTTTGCAGGTAAGATCGTCCATGGAAAGCTTCCAGCAAGTGGCAGGTGCTTTCGACAGTGGCAGAAGCGTGGGTGGTGTTAGGTGGCCTCGAGAACACACGACTGACATGGCGAGGAGCATGGGTGAGCGGTAACAGAGGAATCCCTAGCAACTATGGTTTCTGTTTTTCCAATATTTTTGGCTTCTTTAGGTTGTGCCTTAGATTGGGTTTTAAGGTTTGGTTTGGGTGTAATTTGGGTTTAGGTTTTGTCTAGGTTTTGATGTAAATGGACATTTGGGTATTTTGTGTAAATGGACATTAAAATTAAAAGATCTTTATTTTTATTATTTTTTTATTTTTCTTGTCTTGGACCGAACAAAATTGGGCTCAAACATCTTCCTTTCAGCATATTTTTATGCTCTTCCCATGACATGAGTCTTCCTTTAAACATAATCTCATGTTCATTCCGAGTCATGAGTCTCCTATTTCTACATATTCTCACGCTCATCCCGAGACATGACTTTTCCATTTATACATTAAGTGATTCAAGTACTTCCACAATAGGTAATAATTAACAATTCAAATAAGAAATCTAACGAACGAACTTATCGAACGAAATTACAATTTAAGTGAAACTTCATGAACTATTCCACGATTTTCCCCTTTTCACAATCGATGACTCGATCTTGATCTAACACAATAAATAAATCAATTATTTCATTAAATCATGTAATTTGATCAATTTACACATATAAGTCCTTTTCAAAAAATTTATGAAATTACCCTTAACCTTTGCATTTCTATTCAATTTAGTCCTTAGGGCCAAAACATGCCAAATAACCATTTCTAAGTTTAACCATTGCCAACCGAAAACTTTAAGAAACAATCTCAACTCTTACATACAATTATTTCACATAAAGGGCATGTAATTTTACTATTTTCACAATCTAATCCTCAAACCCTAAATTCATCAAAAATAACTTTTCAAACATACTAAACCTAACCTTTAAGCTTTCAAATTTTCCATAACATTCAAAGACAAGCTCATTCATCAATGGAAAATTTTATAACATTTGATAGAATCACAAACTAGTCCTTGTATTGACTAGATTAAGCTAAATCAGACTCAAAAACATAAAAATTACTAAAAACGATTAACATTTGCTTACCCAAATCGAAGCTCAAAGTTGGGAAATGAAAACCCTAGTTTCTTTATCTCCTAAGCCGTATGGAAGAAGATGAAATGAGAAAATACGATGAAATTTTCTATTTTTTTTCTTTTTTATTCATTTATATAGTAATGACAATTTTGTTATTTTTGTAACTTTCATAATTAAGCTCATATAATCACATTTAGCTTTAATTAATCACTCATTATTCTCTTAAATATCATAACATTCCACTAACTTAACCTCTATTGGCTAAATTACTTATTCAATCCTTCTAATAAAAAAAGTCTACCTTTGTACCTTTTTCAATTTAATCCCTTACACTCAATTAATTATCTAATCGATAGAATTTCTTAATCGAAATTTATTACAGTGCTAACAACATCATAAATATTAAAATAAATAAATTTTTGACTCGTCTCGTCGGAGTTGTGATCTCGAAATTATTGTTTCTGATACCACTAAAAACCGGGCTGTTAAATTCTGCCAGGAGGAAAGACGTTAGGGCTGTGCCAAAGGAGTGACTAAGTAGGCACTTATGCATACAGAACAAGATGACATGGGTGTGACTGAGTCTTTAAGTACAGAGGAAATAAATCAAGAGAGTAGTTATAAGCCCTTGTAACACGTATAATGAGGGTTAGCGATGCAAACGTAGCTAGTGCCATAACTAAAGGCAACTTAAGTAGAGAAATATAAATAGGCGCATTTGTACTGTAACTCCCCACCTAGTAAAAGCAATGTAAAATGTTTGTAAGTACACATTGCATGCCCCGATGTAAATTGTTGGGCAGCATCATTTAATAAGATGTATTTTGTAGAATATTCGTTTGATAGGTTTATGTATAAGTTTGTAATAATGATGTCACACCTGAGATCCAAATCTGACGAATGGGATCGGGTCAAGGGCATTACATTTATTGTTGTTATACATTATTAACTCCTTTTTTTTTGTCAACATTATAGGTCGTTCCTTCAATGATAATGCTAGCAAACAATATCTATGCATATCCATGTCAAAATCCAATGCAAATTTTCAACATGGTAACCACAACCGATAATTATGTTATATCCATATCTTCTTAAAATGCCATGTAAATGAAACTATTTGTGTTTTTTTTTTAAACAACAAGTAGCAGTTGTTGTTTAAGTGGTTCAAATTTACCTTATAATAGCATGCAACAAAGTACTAGTGTAATATCTCCAAATTCGTGTCAGGTATTCATTTTTTTATTTTATTTGTAGATATATAGTATGTTTGATTTTACATCAAATATTCAAGTATTTTTTTGTTAAACAACTCTTTAAAATTTATTTTTGTGGCTTTAATTATTTTAATCAATTAATTATAGGAATCAATTACTCATAATCAGGGATATCCAGATTCAAATCGTTAATCACAGGTTTATTTCATACTAACGCTTATTCTTTTATCAATGAATTATAATTATATATAATTTTCATAGTACTGCTTATTCTTTTATCAATGAATTATACTTTGTATATAATTTTCATAGTACCGCTTATTCTTTTATCATTGAATTATACTTGTATATATATTTTTTTTGTATTTGTTCCAATGATGTAGGATAAAGCCCTAGATTATTTTTTCGAAAGTTAGAAACATACATCATGGTGAAGCTATATGGCTACAACAAAGTCTAAATTTGGTGCTTAATGAAAATTGATATTAGACTATTTTTTTGTACGTGGTCGTTAATATGACCATTACAATGTATAAAAGACTTGAATGTTCTATGGTGCGATCGTGAATCTCTACACTTCCTTATTTGAGGTTCTTTAATCAAGTGTTGAATTCTTTAGCTACGTTTCTTTGGTGTTCCATAATGAGATTTTTGCTAGTTATTTGTTTTATATTTTAATGTTAATTTCTTATTTTATATTTTGATGTTAATTTCTTATGTTCCATGTTTGGATCTTATCAAGATCTTTTGCAATGAGCTATTTTCCTTTTTTTAGAAGATAAAATGTATAATTTCATTAATGAAATTACTACATGTAACACCCAAAACCCGACACCGTCGCCGGTTAGGGTTCCGAGGCTACTAACATCCTTGTCTCAACACAATTACGAATCACATCTCATTTCAATAACATTCATAATATAACTATACATTCAATTCTAATTCATCATTCTTAACTTATCAATTCAATCCATAATGACTTAATTAAACACCGCGAAACAGATGACAAAACACAAAATTCATCGAATCAGAGGTCACACAGTAGTGCCCCAAACCGTGTGCATACACGAATTACCAATGCACGGCCGTGTGAACATGCGAAATTACCCTACACACTTGTGTGTGAAACCGTGTTTTGGGTAATGTGTCAACTCGAAGATGGGCCATACAGCCGTGTATACCTGCGAAACACCATAAATGACATGCATAACCTTCATAAAACCAACTCAAGATATACCAAACTTGTAGTAATCCACATACCTATGATCATACCTCAAAGTAAGGCAAGTAAGGCTCTCAAAATTACCATATCATTGACAAACAACATCTACATGAATACTCATTTCTATATACATTGCATAACAATATACACATATTAGTCTAACAAGCAAACTCATACTTATCCAAAATATAACTTCATCAATTCACTCTAAACATAGCAACTTGTACAAAATACAATCTAGCAACCAAAATACATATCATTAAAATAGGTTCCAACATTCCCAACAGGCCAAGTCATATCCCTCGTACATGCCATATAACCAAGTGAGATAAAGTCTACCGAACCAGCTTCTGAGATAGTGTGATTTTCTTCGAGGTGATCCGATCTTCGACCAGCAAAACGAAATCTACAAAATAACAATAAATCCACAGGTAAGATTTCTAAGTTTAGTAAGCTTGCAAGTAAGTATAATTTACCACAACATTAAGTATCTTGCAATGATATAATTCATCCGAGCCTTGTTTACGAGATATCACTCCTCCTGAGTTGAAATGGCCTTATGCTCTAACCGAGATGTAAGCACTTCCTTGGCATTACGCTCTAACCGAGATGTATGCACTTCTTTAGCATTACTGTCTAACCGAGACGTATGCACTTCCTTAGCATTACACTCTAACTGAGATGTATGAAACATCATAACAATATACTCTAACCGAGACATATGCAACATCATAGCAATACGCTCTAACTGAGACATATGCCTTCTTTTGAACTGTTCGCCAAATCTTTCATACCTCATATCATCCGAAGTAACTCCAAGGTAAACATAATTAGCAATATAAATGTAAAATTTAACCATGCAAACTTACCGGACTAAATTGTAGTTACGGATAAACTTTAGGGACTATTCTGCTAATTTTTCTTTCCTTCGATCAGTGGCACGATCTTGATCTATCAAAATAAATCATCCAATCTCCTCATTAAATCATGTAATTTAATCATTTAATACATTTAACTCCTTTTTGAGAAATTTACAAAATTAACCCTAACATTTCACTTTTATTTAATTTAGTCCCTAAACACAAAACATACTAAATAACCATATTCTTCCTAAACCCACACCAGGCGATTGGTCCCTACAGCTCAACTATTTCAACACCAAGTTCACACAATTTCATCATTTTATCATTTTAGTCATTAAACACTAAATTCATCAAAAATCACTTTACAAAAATACCAAACCCAACCATCAAGCTTTTAAATCTACCATAAACATTCAAGAACAAGCTCTTTAATCAATGGCAACATTTATAACATTTGATAGAATCACAAATTAGTCCTTAGGTTAGCTAAATTAAGCTAATACGGACTCAAAAAGATAAAAATTACTAAAAACGGTCAAGATATACTTACCCAAATCAAAGCTCAAAGCTTGCAAATAAAACCCCTAGGTTTTTCCTCCTTTAGCCGTATGAGAGAAGAAGAAGAAGAAGGAAAAATGAAGAAATTCCTTCTTAAATTTTCTTTATTTTAATTTATATACTAATAGCAATTTTGTAAATTTGGTGACTTTTATCATTAAGCTTAATTAACCCTTTTTTAACTCTAATCAATCTCACCCAAAATCATTTAAATATCATATCAATCAACTCACTTAACCACTATTGGTTAATTTACTTATTTGGTTCTTCTAATTAAACAATTTTACTTTTGCACCTTTTACGATTTAATCTTTTTTACTCAATTAATTATCTAAACGATAAAATTTCTTAATCAAAATTTAATACGATGCTAATGACATCATACATATTAAATAATTAATATTTATGACCCAACTCATTGAAGTTGTGATCCCGAAATCACTCTTTCTGACACCACTGAAAATCGAGTTGTTACACTACATCATCAAATCAATAGGTAACAATTCTGGAACAATATCAACTTTCAAGAACATACAAAACAACAATTGAAAGAAATAATTATAGAGCATATCAATTCATAAACTCATCAAATTCGTACACTTTCTTTAGCCAATCAAAGCCAAACTAGTTGAAAACAAAATGATTAAGCATTGTTGAACAATGTCATTGCTTCTAAACAATTTTTAATCCAATGGTAAAACTGATCTTATTCTAACTGGTGGTGCCATAGAAATGGAACACATACTGCCAAGGTTCGTCCTTTCGAACTTGGGTCTGGTTGAAAATGACGGAGCTCCTGTTCTCACTTTTGGTGAGACAAGCACTTGAGTTGATGTAGGCCTGTAACACCCAAAACCCGAAAACCGTCATCAACTAGTGTCCCGATGTCCTTTATTCATCAATCACTATTCATCTTTAAATTTATGTCATTTGATCTTACATTACAAATGAAATACACCTAACAAATTATTCATTATCATTTAATTGTAATCACAATTCAACAAAGGAAAAAAGGTCATTTCTAAAATTTTTGGAGACTTCTACGGATACCAGTTGGAAAGGTATCGGTTGTTGTCAAGTCAATAAACAATTCATGAAATTGCAGACTTCTACCGATACAAGTGAGGCAACTACCAATACAAGTCATACTACTACCGATACTAAAAAACTCCAGAGAGCTGAGAAGTCTTACCCTGCAACTTCTACTAGTACAAGTATTTAAACCACCGATACCTCAATGTACAAAACTACCGATTCCTATTATACAATTACCAGAACAACTCAATTCAGAGAACAACCTCTCTCCTAGCCTGTACTTCTACTGATATAAGCATGAGTTCTACCGAAACAAGTGTATAGAATTCAATGAATCATGCCTAAACTAAAGTTCTCAACCATTCATCTTTCATAACTTAAAGACTTAACATGGAAATATATTGTACATAGATTTAACATTTCATACATCTCACATAGTATGTATATATCACATTGAACTAACATACAAACTTGTGCAACATTTAACTAAAATTCACAACAAAACATTTGTTCATCCATTCAAGTAGCATAAGTCATTTCATCCTAGTACATGTCATATAGCCGAGTGATGTAAATACTACTGACGAGCTCCCGGGATAGTGTGATGTCTTCAAGATGGTCCAATCTTCAAGTCACAGAATGAAATTTACAAAACAACAACAATTTCACTCGTAAGATTCATAACTTAATAAGTTTACAAGGTTTATTAATTACCGAATAACATGTGTTGAACAAAACTGTAAATCGATCGAGCCAGAACAGAATTGTACTTCAGTTATCGTTATTCATTTTACTCCCTGTTGACCTCAAGGGTCATGATGCTTGTTTTACTCCCTGTTGACCCAAAAGTCATTATGCTCATTTTTCTCCCTGTTGACCCAAAAGTCATGCCTGTTACCAGTACGATGCTATTCTTAGCCATCGGTATGGTATATTTGTTCCTTACGATGCTACTCACACTAAGCTGACAAGAGAATGCAATCAAGCATAAATCTCAATCATTGTAGGGCCTGTAATCCATTCTTGGATTCTATTCACTTTATAGTGACTCACAATGCCGTAGAGAATCCGCAACAAATGCAAGATCTCAGTCATCGGACTATTTAACTTTGGCACAAGGCTAGGTAATCTTTCTTTTATCGTTTCTATCTTTCTTGTCTTCAATTTGTTGTTTCAAACATCAACATCCATAACGAAGGCAGCTATAAGCAGTTACAAGTAATAATTTAACATATGAACTTATCAGATTGGATTGCAGTTGAGGAAAGGCTTCAAGGACTAATCCGCTAATTTCCCTTTTCTGCGATTTGTAGCACAATCGTAGTCTACATCCATAAGTCATTCAATTTCTTACATTAAAACACTCAACCAGATCATATAACATAATTTGATCCTTTTTGGTAAAATTATAATTTTACCCCTAACATTTTACTTTTATTCGTTTTAGTCCTTAAACACGATACATGCAAAATAACCTTTCCTCTAACATAACCAACACCAATCGAACAATCATAGGTCTCCACAAGTCCCTACACTTCAAATTATTTCACACTAAATACACACAAATTTCTTTATTTATCATTTTAGTCCTTAAACTCTAATTCCATCCAAAATCATTTTAAAAAAAGATTTAACCAAAGCATCAAGCATTCAAATCTATCACAAGCTTTCAAGAACAAGTATATTCAACAATGGAAAATTTTATAACATTTGACAGATTCACAAATTAGTCCTTAGGTTAGCTAGATTAAGCTAATACGGACTCAAAAACATAAAAATCAACAAAAACGGTTGTCATTTGCTTACCCAAATCAAAGCTTAAATCTTGAAAGTGTAAAAACCTTAACTTTCTCCTCTTGTCCGAATGAAGAAGAATAAGGTGAGAAATTATGATGGTTTTTTTATCATTTTCTTAATTTAATTTCATATATATACTAATGGCAAACTTGTAACTTTTATGACTTTTATAATTAACCTTATTTAACCATTTTGTTAACTTTATTAATCATGCTATATTCACCTAATAATCATGTCATTCCACTAACCTAATATTCATGCCATTACACTAACCTAATACATTTGGTTTAATTGACCATTTGTCCCTTTTACTTAAGCAAAGTCCACTTTCGTAATTGTTACAATTTAATCTTTTTTTTGCCAATTAATTATCCAAACGATAAAAAATTTTAACCAAAATTTAATATGATGCTAATAATATCACAAATATTTAATAATTAACATTTATTACTCGACTAGTCAGAGTTGTAATCTCGAAACCACTATTTTTGACTCCACTGAAAACCAAACTATTACACGGCCTTTGAGTGTTAGGTCTCGTGGAAGAAACAAGGCTCAACCATGCATGAAAATGTAGGAACATTGTTTGGTCCAAATTGAATAGTTGTGTACACTGGAAGATTTAACCCACCTCTATGAGCACTCTCTTGAAGCAAATTCTTATAGACACCAATTTCATCTTGTGCAGTACGGATAAACTCAAAAGAGTTTAGCTTCTATTTTTTCCCCAAAATGAATAATCAATATCTGCAAATTTCAGCTCAAAGACTAATGCAAAACAATTGGTTGCCTAATGCAAATTTAAGTAGGAAAATGGCATTTACGTAAGTCTAGCTTGAAAGTACATAAAATTTAAATTGATTGGACCAAAATTCTAGCAGCCAATGCTTTGGAAGAGCCTCTGTTGGCAAGCGTATTTAGAGCTACTTCAGTTGCAGCATGTTCATCTTGTCTCAAAGTAGAGCAAAAAGTAGGGTTTTGAAAGTCTCTCCATTAAAATTGAAAGTAGCTTTAAACTGAGGAGCATGATCTGGTCCTTCTCGAATGCATGAATAAGATGGCAGATTAAAGCAAATTCTTTATGCCAAGTCTTGCAATTAGTTCTTGTACATATCTACAAACATAACACATATTTGTTAACGAGAAATTGAAACTAAAAATCTACAATTTAACTTCACTTCCATACTAATACATTTGCAATATATATAAAGAAGGCTAAAGAAACTAATATTCAATTATCAAAATCATTAGATAGTGTAAGATTTCACCAAATTCTCAAGTGCAATATTAGATTAATAGATAATCAGAATAGATAAATTGTAAAACATTTAAATCAAAACACACATCATTTGTCTCAAACAGAGTCTATACAATCAAATAAGACTCATCAGAAAAAGAAAATATCAATCAAACTATTCAAAGAGGTGTTAAGGACAAAAGTATAAAAAAAAATTCTCGTTCACTCAAACTCGAAAAAGATCTTACATTTTCTTTATGTTCTTTCACTTTCTAATCAACCAAATAGAAACTAAAGTTTCGATCACATGATCCAAACACCCAATTCCTAAATAAAAAAAAATTCAAGTAAAAAGATAAAAGAAAATTTAAACCTATATTGATCTAGGTATAAACCAAAACTTAAAAAACAAAATAAACAAGATGTTAATTGACCTTCTAGCTATGTAGGCTTTTTGGGTATTTCTTTATTGTTGAGTACTTAAAAAATCTACGGAAAGTGATGGAAAAAATATATGGGTTTCAGTGAGAAAATGCCACTAGTAAAGTTAGTAGTAACATTTCCCCCGTTTTCTTTCAACAATTAAGAAAAAAAATGGAGTTTTTACTTTTGACTGCATTCAAAATGTAAAAAAATGGTATTTTTTTTCTTTTTCCTATTGAAATCTTGATATTTAGATTTCTCTCTGACTTTAGTGATAAATAAAAAAATAACATTTATAAAATCTAAAATTTCGACTATTGAGGATCAACCTAATTAAGCAACGAACAAGTAAAAATAACAGAATAAATTGAGAAATTGAACACAAATTTAACGTGGAAATACCCCACCGAAAAGGATAAAAAACCACGGGCAAAGATAATTTTACTATAATGACAAAAGAATGAAGAGTACAAGAGATAGAGATAAAAACTAAACCTCGAAAACTCGAAAAACAAAGAACTCTCAAAACGTAAACACTAAATTCTCCAAAAGTATTAGGAGTTCTAAACTCTAATTGTGTATTTTTTTAAAGTTGTAAAAGAGCCTATATATAGGCTAAATTCCAAGGTCAAATAATAATAAAATAATCTAGACTAATAAGAGTTTGGCTCAAACAAATAAACAGAGTTTAACTGAAAGATTATTTCTCAAATTTGACTTGAAATAGGAGTCATAATTCAACAAATCTCCACATTGACTCGTATTTCCACAATGTCATATTTTCCAAAGCTCGCCACGGGCCTATCTTGAACTATGCAGGGAATTAACTAAGTCGAATTTGTGCTTAGAAGCTGGAAGTCTTCTAGCCTTTGACTTGTGCACTGTCAAATCCAAACTAACCCAGGTATGATTTTCACGAACACAGTACCTAACTTTTCAAAACCTGCAACCAAAAGAGAACCTGTCTTCAACGAAATAGTCATACCTTTTTCTCTCCTATGACCAAGTTGCCCCCGCTCTAAACAAGTTGACTTCAACTACGTAATGGACGAGGGACGTTCGATTTCACCGGTCATTATAGAACCTTTCAGAATATAAAGACTATCGATCCTTTTACCTTTTAACAAAACAAGAGCTCCCCGAGACACCTTAATGCCACTTGACTCGATATTGATCCTGCAACCTTTTGAGTCTAAAATACTTAAGGAGATGAGATTCCTTCGTAAATCAGATGCATACCTGACATCTGATAGTGTCCTAATCCTACCATCATGCATCCTAATTTTAACAGTACCAATATCGATTACCTTACTGAATGAATCGTTTCCTATGCGCACAACTCCACCTTCAACAGAACTGTATGTGGAGAACCATTCTCTGTTGGGACACATGTGGAAAGAACATCCTGAATCTAGGATCCACTCGGACATAAGCTCGGAGCTTTCGCTCGTTGACACTAATAAGAAATTATCACCACTTTCATCGACCAAATTAGCACTAGTTAAATCTTCCTCATTATTCTGAGCAGCCTTTTTATTTCGTAATTTATAACAATCTGCTTTGACCTAACCTAACTTCTTACAATAGCAACACCTTTTGTCTCGTTTCTATGATGCTACCAAAATGGAAGCTTCCCTATCTGCCTTGCTATCTGAACCAAACTCATTGTCTAGTTTATATTTGCTTAAAAAATGGCCCTTCACATCCTCGAATGAGAGTTTGTCTCTACCATAAATCAATGTCTCCTTAAAAGACTTGTATGAAAGGGGTAAAGAGCACAATGATAGCATAACCTGATTCTCATCGTCAATCTGAACCTCAACATTATTTAAATCATTCAAAAAAGTAATGATTTGACTGATGTGATCTCTAAGAAGCTCACCTTCGTTCATGCGAAACGTAAATTGACGTTGTTTCAGCACTAAACGATTAGCTAGAGACTTAGTCACATAAAGAGTTTCTAGCCTTTTTCATAAGGCGGATGAGGTCTTTTCCATCAATACCTCCTGTAATATCCTATTTGAGAGGCACAACTGGATTGCAGATAGGGCCTTTTCATCAAGCTCTTCCCATTCTGACTTATCTAGATTCTCGGGCTTTTTCCCAATAATGACCTTTTTTAAGCCGGTCTGAACTAGAATTGCCATCATACGAGCTTGCCACATATTTAAATTTGTGACACCATCGAACTTCTTAATGTTGAACCTTGTTGTTGTCATCTCTAAATGGGCTGATCTATGAAAATCGAAATTACTCTGATACCACTTGTTGGAGATTAACCTGATTAAGCAACGAACAAGTAAAAATAGCGGAATAAATTGAAAAATTGAACACACAAATTTAATATGGAAAAACCCCTCCGAAGAGGATAAAAACCCACCGACAAAGATAATTTTACTATAATCGTAAAATAATGAAAAGTACAAAAGATAGAGATAAAAACTAAACCTTGAAAACCCGAAAACAAAGAACCCTAAAAATGTAAACGCTAAATTCTTCAAAAGTGTTAGGAGTTCTAAACTCTAATGGGTGTATATTTCTAAGGTTGTAAAAGAGTCTATTTATAGGCTAAATTTCAAGGTCAAATAATAATAAAATAATCTAGACTAATAAGAGTTTGATTTAAACAAATAAACAGAGTTTAATTGAATGATTATTTCTCAAATTTGACTTGAAATAGGAGTCATAATTCAACATCGACAAATCAATACCAACATATGTTTTCAATAAAAAAACTCACCCTCAACCTAAGAACAACAACAAAGGGAAAGAAAAAAAATCCTTCATCTCCCCTTCTCTGTTCATTGTCATCCACTAGTCTTATTGTTCACTTATCTTTCAATTTCTCTCTTTCAAATGGCAAAAACTCAGAATGAAAATCAACCCACTATATAAAATGAAAAACCCCCCATTGACAAAGAGAGAAAAGACTTAAGATACAAGAAGCTAGTCACTCCCCAATGCATATATATTGACAGAAATTTCAAAAGGGTTACTGCTCACATTTTTACTTCAATTGGATATGACCATATATGAGGTGGTGGGAAGGATCCATGGAATAATTTCTCATATTTATAAATATAAGAAGTACAAATAATATAAAAACTCTACTTATAATGAATATTATAGTCATAAATCAAATCAAAACTATCTTGACATTAATGAACATCCACGTGATAATAAAATATTTATAACAATTTTAAGTTAAAATTAAGCCAACAAAAAATACAAAATAAAAAAGGGAGAACTACACTTTAGGTCACCCAACTATGTTAAATGTCGTTTTTGTCCCTTAACTTTTAAAACTTTCAAAATGGTCACCCAACTAATCGAGTTTGTTCTTTTTAGTCCATTTCCATTAGGTTGAGGTGACAGTTCAAGAATTGGTGTAACAACAAATTTAGCCCTCAAATTTTACATATTGTATCAATTAATTCATAATTTTAAAAAAAAAATAACCCTCGACATTTCAAATAATCTCATGTTGATCCTTATTCTTAAAAAATCCAAAAAAATAAAAATACAAAAATATTCTAAAAACTATAATAAATTTTAAGAAAATATATTCTCAAATTACATATTATCAGGGAATTTGCTTCTCTAAAACATGTCTATGAAGTTGTTACGAAGCCTGTGGTGTTCTGTTTTTATATTTAAATGTTCTATTATAATTAATGCAATTAAATCATGCAGTCATTTCTAATTAGCCCCAGCAAGCAAGAAATTCTTGTTTGGATATGATTGACTTAATGAATGAGACTGCTTTGGCTTTTGCAGAGTGTTTTGGATGGCCAGACTAGAACTTGGAAAACTTTTACTCTTGGACGGTTGGGTGAGGAAGATAAATTTGCTCCTGGAATAATCAATGGAGGAGATTTTACCAAATGTTTCTCCAGAAATAGATTTTGTCTCTAGAAACAGGTGATGATGGCTCTGAGATTAAAAAGGTGATCCAATCATTGAATAGTCAATTTTTCCCTAAAAGATTTGGGAAGTCTTAGATATTTCCTTGGATTAGAGATAACTAAACATGGTGATTGTATGCATGTTTCTCAACAGAAATATGCTCGCGAATTGTTAGATAAAGCTGACATAGGAAATGCAAAATCAGTCCCTACACCAGCCACGCCTCATATTGTTGCTGATCCAATCTGAACCCCGATAGTGGAGCCACTGCCCACATGACTAATGATCCAATCCAGCTCACCAACTCTACCAGCTACACTGGTCAAGGTAAAGTAGTTGTAGGAAATGGTAGTTACGCTCCTATTTCTCATATTGGTGAATCATATATTTTTTTTGACTCTCAACGCTTCTCCATTAATGATCTGCTTTATGTTTCTGACATTCACAAGAGCATTTTTTCTGTTTCTAAGTTCTCAAAAGATAATCAAGTGTTCTTAGAATTTCATCCTTCATGTTGTTATGTGAAGGATCTGGCGACTCACAGGGTTCTGCTTCAAGGCATTGAGTCCAATGGGTTATACCAGCTGCTACCTACACCCTCCAACGAGTTTGCTTTTACTGCTTTCAATAACTCAGCTCCCTCCTCTCCTGTACCTACAGATCTAGTGGTTTCAGAGAATACAACAAAGTTGACTACATGGCATCAACGACTTGGACACCCCTCTACTCATGTGTTAAGCTCTGTCTTATGTGCCTATAATATCAATCTTTCTCGAAGCACAATTTCATCTCTATTTAATACTTGTGCTCTTGGGAAAAGTCACAAATTACCTTTTAAGTCTGCCACATCTGTATACTTTGTCCCTCTTAAATTGATTATTACAGATCATTGGGGACCTGCCCCTTGTTTTTCTGCTGGCTATCAGTATTATATCTCATTTGTGGACACTTTCTCAAGACATACATGGATCTACTTTCTCAAGTCCAAATTTGATGCCTTACAGGCTTTTCTAACATTTAAGCAACATGTTGAGTTACAACTAGGAACTAAAATTAAGCAACTTCAAAGTGATGGGGTAGAGAATTTTGGAGGTTTGATCTCCCTCTAAAGCAATTCGGTATTCAGCATCGATATTCCTGCCTACACATATTTGAGCAGAATGGTTTCATTGAACGCAGACACCGACAGATAGTGAAGACTGGTCTTGTGTTGCTAGCACAAGCATCATTACCTCTTTCTTATTAGGTAGATGCCTTTACCCCTGCAGTATATCTCATGAACCTTCTTCCTACTAAGTCTCTTCATGGGGCATCACCACTGTTGAAATTATACAATAAACAGCCCGATTACAAGTTCCTTAAAGTTTTTGGTCGTCTATGCTACCCTCTGCTTCGACCATATAACAAGCATAAACTACAGTTTCAGTCCACCCCTTCAACCTTTTTGGTGTATGCTCCTAACTACAGAGGATACAAATGTATTGACAAAAAGGGCAGGGTCTATATTTCCAGACATGTTCAATTTGATGAAGGTGTTTTCTCCATGTAAGTCTTTCTTCGACTTCTACGCTCACTCCATCTGATGCTTCAGTATATCTATCTCCTCTACCAGTCTTTTTAATACCTCCGAGAGTTGGTCCTCCTCACTCTCCAGACAACACTCCTGTTGGCTCTACCTTGTCTCCATCGATTACTACTCCTATGGACAGCTCACCTACTTTGTCACCTACAGTCTTAGCTACTTCTGGCACTAACGATCTATCTCTTAATCACATCGAGAATGATGCTCAGAGTACACAGTCAACTGATCCTGTTCCTAATCCCTCTCCTACAAATACTCATCAGATGATCACTAGAAGTAAGGCTGCTATCTTCAAACCAAAAGTATACACTACTTCAGTCAACTCATTTGAACCTACCACCATTCAGGAGGTAATGCTCATTCCCTCCTGGAAAGATAATGTTCATGAGGAACTACAAGCATTAATTCGAAACCGCACTTGGGATTTAGTATCCCCACCTTCAGACCATCATCTTGTTGGAAATAAATGGCTATTCAAGACCCAAAAAATCTTGATTGGATTATTGCTCGAAAAAAGGTTAGACTTGTCCCCTAAGGATTCTCTCAGACTGCGGGAATGGATTATCAAGAAACCTTTAGCCCGGTTGTCAAGGCTAACATAGTGAGAACAATACTTGATTTAGTTGTGTCAAGCAAGTGGTAAATCAGGCAGGTATATGTCAATAACGCCTTCTTAAATGGAGACTTAGCTGAGAAGGTCTTCATGCGACAACCACCAGGCTTTGAGACAACAGATAATAATGGAAATGTGCTTGTGTACAAATTGAACAAAGCCCTTTATGGACTCAAACAGGCACCTCGAGTCTGGTTTCAAAAGCTTCATAATTTTTTAGTTAAACATCTGCAGTTTAAGTCCTCCAAAGTTGACTCGTCTTTATTCTTCAAAAAGACATCATTTGGGGAAAATGTACTTCTTCTTGTATACGTTGATGATATCATCATCACAGGTGATGATGGCTCTGAGATTGAAAAGGTGATTCAATCATTGGACAGTCAATTTTCCCTAAAAGATTTGGGAAGTCTTAGTTATTTTCTTGGATTAGAGATAACTAAACATGGTGATTGTATGCATGTTTCTCAACAGAAATATGCTCGCGAATTGTTAGATAAAGCTGACATGGGAAATACAAAATCAGTCCTTACACCCATGGTAAGCTCACCAACTCTGTCTTCTCTAGTTGGTTCTTCTCTCCATTATGGCACTAAATATAGGAAGATTGTTGGAGGCCTCCAGTATCTCTGTCTGACAAGGCCAGACATTACCTTTGCAATCAAGATGGTAAACCAGTATATGCATTCACCCTATGATGCTCATTGGACTGCTGTTAAAATAATTTTGAGGTATATACATGGAACATTAGACTATGGCCTGCTATTTCAACCTTCAGCTATAAACTTAACAAGACTCTCTGATGTTGACTGGGCCAGCTCCCTTGAGGACCGTAAATCTACATCTGGTTTTTGTGTTTATCTTGGTGATAATCTTATTGGTTGGTCTTCTAAGAAGCAAAGAGTGGTTTCTAGATCCACATCAGAGGCTAAATATAGAAGCTTAGCTAATGCAACAGCAAAAGTCACGTGGTTTCAGTCCTTACTTAATGAAATTGGCATGCCATTACAACGAACTCCAGTGGTTTAGTGTGATAACACCAGCACAGTGTCCCTAGCAGCAAATCCAGTGCTGCATGCTCGAGTCAAGCATGTTGAACTGGATATCCATTTTGTAAAAGACAAAATCTTGGCTGGCAACCTGCAAGTGAACTATGTCCCTAGTAATGATCAAATAGTTGATATCCTCACAAAACCACTAACAACTGAAAGGTTTTCAAAGCTTTGAGACAAGTTAAATGCAGCTGCTATTAAAGAACTTCAACAAGGAAATGTAGGGGGAATATTAGAATAACAATAGAATGGACAGCTCAGCTCAGCTCAGCTCCTTCACTCCTCAACCGTTTCCAGCTCACCAAAATCAACAAATCCTTTTGTTTCACTTGTTATTGAGATGATTAGTTGCATTTACAATTCTGTTATAGGCTCAGCTTTATATTCTGTACTCAGGCACTTTGTATGGTATGATAATTGGATAAAAATTACTTTTTCATCTATATTTCGTTACTAGTCTCATGATTTTAATGTGTATGTTTTGAAAATGATTTTTAAAACACTATTATATTTTTTAGAATATTATGTCTTTTTATTTTTTTTTATTTTTTTAAATTAGGATCAATTTGAGATCATTTAAAATGTTGAGGATTAACTTTTTAAAATTAAGAATAAATTTGAGGTCTAAATTTGTTATTATACCAGTTTTTGAACTGTCACTTTATTTAGAGTTGACAAAATAGGCTCGAGCCCAAAAGCTCACTTGTGCCGATCCGAGCATGAGAAAATCTAAGCCCGACAAAACCAAGCCCAAGAAAGCTTGAGCTCACAAGAAACCCAAGACCAATTTGGCTCAAGCTTGAAATAAATCTAACTCAAAGCCTGAAAAAATCCAATTTTATAATTGAACAGTCATGATAGACCTTAATAAATAATATAATTTTATGATATTACTTAAAATATAAATAAATGATAATTTTTTTTTAAAAATGTATTCATAAGCATCACATATTTATATTAAAATTTTATTAATAGAAAAATAATTAACAATAACTTTTTATGTTAAATTAAAAAGTGAAATAATTTTTTAAAAATATTAATTTAATATAAAATATTTCCATACTATAATTATATATTTTTCATAAATATATAAAATTTATAATTATTAAAATCTATAAAATTAAACTTAAATGATAATATAATGAAATATTATAAAACTATTATAATATAGATTTTAGTAAGAGATATAGTATTATATGATATTATAATGTTGAATCATCTATGCATATATATATATATAAACTATTAATATATTATATGATATGGTATAGCATTATATAATATGGAAAGAGGGTAAACTTTTAAATGTAAGAAAAGTATAAGAAAATAGAGAATATTTCAACAAGCATAATAATAAACAATAATATATAACGTAGTAATATTATATAGAACTATTATTACAATATAAACTATAATAAAAGATATAGTATTACATGATATTATAATTTTTAATTATTTATGCATATATATATATATATATGACATAGTTTTATATAATATAGTAGAAGGGTTAACTTTCAAATATACGAAATGTATAGGGACTTAAAGCATATTTCAACCAGTATAATAAACAATAATATATGATAATAATTAATATATTATGTAGTGTTCTATTACTATAGTATGTGATATACTATTATATAATGAAATAATATATTTTATAAGTATTAATATAATAACAATTATTATATTATAGATTATAATAAAATATATAGAATTATGACCACACCATGTCAAGCAAAAGATTAGCACAAAATATAGAGATTTAAAAGTGATTTTGACTGCAAGTGTAACAGGTCAGTTGTAATATTTGTAAGTGTACAATGAAACACATAGAGCATTCCAAGGATCGAACCCAAAAGAGATTGAGTGATATATTGAATGAACAATGATTAAGCATACAATTAGAAAGTTTAGCTAGCTAATGGCTAAGTGGTATATTACGACAATCCATAAAACAAGGTGAATTGGGCTAAATTGTATCTAAAAATACTAAATTGAATAAACACCAAAATCACAAAATATTAATCAGAGGAAATAGAGTGCTCGATCGATATCCATGTTGATAATTAACTCTTAGATTACATATTTAAATTGCTTAAACTCCTAATTGATCCAATTTTACCTCTCGGTCACCATTTTACTCAATTAGACAATTTAGTCCAATTTATCTCTCGACCTCACTAGACTAAATTGAGAAAGTCAAATTTGTTCATAACTGTTGGATCTAATGCCCTAAGTGTAGTATATTTGTTTGTAAACTTGTAATATTTTTTCAACAGATTGGTTTATAAAACAAATTCATTGATTACATTAATATACATTACATGATTTTCCTTATATGGTTTTTGCACGCAAAGCAAAATGGAAGTAAATGTTGTTCATTGGTTGTCTAATGTTTAAACTAATACTAAGCGATATTACATGGTCAGATCTTAATACGGAAAGACAACTTGTATTAGTAGGCAAACTTAAATATGTCCTTAGTCTAATCGGAAATGAGCGAACCAATTGAAAGACTAATATGTCGTCTATCAAGTCCAATTGGGAAGATGCTTTGCCTTGAGCATTGGAACGAATGACTTCCAGAAGATAGAGACATAAATGTGACTGACTAGACTGATAGTACATCGGACTAGACCCAAGAGTAATAGATCCCGTTGATGAATTTATTCACTTGTGATGTTCATAGTGTGACATACTTAAATCCTGAATGGATGACGGACTACGTATGCATGACTCGTACACTTTGATGTAAGTAAAAGTCTGACTTCGAATAGATAAGGAACCGAAAGCTAATGTGTTGGGTGTACAACTTCTGCAATATGTAGCGTCATTCACAATAGTAGAATTCATAGTCCGAGACATGAGTAAATGATATCCTCTCATCGACATTACATGGTTGATGAAAACTAAACGTGGTTACAGGTCATTTATCTTTGTGAAGGATGACTTTATTACTATTTGATAGTAAGTTGACAAAAGAACTTTTGTAAGCTCGATTAAGACTCATATTTGATTCTTTATCATGAATTGATTGTGTTTATCGTTAGATTGCATTTATAAATGATTGCTTGATGTCTGATTGACTGTAGTTGCTCTAGCAACGAATGTAGCAACCTGCAGTTCGGACCTGGCGATCGGGTCTGGCGGAGGGTGTTACATTGACAAATAGTCCTAATTTTAGAGTGACTAACGTGGGAATGCACAATTACTCTTTTGTTACCATTTAACGGTGGAGTGACTAATTTGATCAATTTCTATTTAGAGTGACCAAATTAATAAAAAAATTGAGGACTAAAATAGAAATAACCAATATTTAAAGTGACTAACGAGATAATCTATCCTTTCAAATGATAGTATTTTAAATCAATTAATCGTACAAAAGTAAATGATGCCAAAATTATTTGTATTTAGATTCGGAAACGAAAGTTTTTTTAGACTGCTTAAAGAATGAAATCAATGGGTGAAATAAAATCCTCTGATCAAATTAACCAAAAATATTAACTTTATCTAATGATGTATTCACTAAAAGATAAAAATGAAGATTAATTTTTATACAAAGTGAAAAACTATTAATTCCTTTTATTTTCTTTTATACATAAATTTTGATTTAATGTACAATATGATAAATAAATTTTAATTTTATATAATTATATACATGATATTTTGATTTGATTAAATTTTTATAAATCATTTATAATAATATCACGTAACACCATTTTATATTTACATATAATGTATAAAAATAATTAGTGTATCCCATGTGAAAATTAATTGATATATATATAATATTTTCATACTGAAATCCTAGGATATTCTCTAACAAAATGCATATTGCAATCACATATCTTTTTTTTTTTTTGGTGAATTATAATAATAGGGATATAATTCGAATAACAAACGCGATTAATATAACTCGAACCCAAATCACATATGAGACGGTAAACACGCTTCATACCTGAGACGGTGAACACGCTTAACCATCAAACTATCACATGGATTTACATATCATAATCTTTAAGCGATTAATCCTATTAAATTACATTTATTAGTAAAACATGCTTGAGGGATTAATTTTATAAATAGGACAGAACAAACAGCAATAGGAAAGAAACGTATCTCCCAATCAAACATGTCATCATTAACATTTATTTTGTAGTCTTGTTGTTTCAACTCCTCTTTGCCTCACACCCATGTCACCGCACCCTCGCCTCCGCCGCAGCTGGCGGAAGGTGGCAACTCCTGCAAAAAAGCATCGGCATTTCCGCCATGCACATGCAACTCCTTAGCAATGACCGTGTCGTTGTCTTTGATAGAACTGATTTTGGGCCATCAAATCTGCCACTACCGAAATGGAAATGCCGTTTCGACTTGAATGACACTGCTCTCAAACAGGATTGCACGGCGCATTCAGTTGAGTACGATGTTTTATCGAATAAGTTCGGGCCCCTTATGGTCCAAACCGACGTCTGGTGTTCTTCCGGTGCCGTCACGCCCTATGGTGATCTAGTCCAAACCGGTGGTTTCAATGACGGTGAACGTAAAGTGAGGGTCTTTAGCCCGTGCAGTTCATGCGATTGGCAAGAATCAAATAACGGGTTGGCAGCCAGAAGATGGTATTCGACCAACCATATCTTGCCAGACGGAAGACAAATCATTGTCGGCGGTCGAAAGCAATTTAACTACGAGTTTGTTCCTAAAAACATAGCGGCCAACACGTTCGATTTGCCTTTCTTGTTTGAAACCAATGATCGAGAAGTCGAGAACAATCTCTACCCTTTTGTTTTCCTTAATGTTGATGGAAGCTTATTTGTTTTCGCTAACAATCGGGCCATTTTGCTTGATTACGTGAAAAATAAAGTTGTCAAGAGGTATCCGACAATTCCAGGTGGCGATCCTAGAAGCTATTCAAGCACTGGTTCGGCTGTCTTGCTTCCATTGAAGAACTTGAAAGCATCAGCTATTCAAGCAGAAGTTTTGGTGTGTGGAGGTGCTCCTAAAGGATCTTGTTCTCAAGCCACACAAGGTGAGTTCATTGGAGCCTTGAAGACTTGCGCCAGGATCTTAATAACCGACCCCAACCCACAATGGGTCATCGAGACTATGCCACTAGCTAGAGTTATGGGCGACATGATATTGCTTCCAAACGGCAACGTTTTGCTCATCAACGGGCCCGGGGCCGGGTCAGCCGGTTGGGAATTTGGTCGGAACCCGGTTTTAAATCCGGTTTTATACCGGCCGGATAACAAAATCGGAACACGTTTCGAAACACAAACCCCGACCAAGATTCCACGGATGTATCACTCCACAGCAGCATTACTTCGTGATGGCAGAGTCTTAGTTGGTGGAAGCAATCCTCATACTTGTTACAATTTTACAAGTGTTCTTTTCCCTACTGAACTAAGTTTAGAGGCATTCTGTCCGCCGTATTTGGAGTCTGAATTCAACAATTTGCGGCCAACAATCGTTGGTCCAAACACAAGTTGGGGATCAGCTACGGGAAAACGCTAACACTTGAAACGGAATTAGGGGTAAAGTAGAAGAAAAATTAGTGTGGATAACAATGGTGGCACCAGCTTTCAATACACATTCATTCTCCATGAATCAAAGGTTGCTTGTACTTGGAAATGACAAAATAACAGCTTTGGGGAAATCAAGGTTTAAGATTGAGGTAAGGACGCCAGGATCAGGTAATCTTGCGCCAGCAGGGTTTTATTTTTATTTGTGGTCCATCAAGACATTCCCAACCTGGGAATTTGGGTCAAGTTGCAGTAAAGAAGACGAAAGGATTCTTTGATTTCTTTCAAATATCCAAAAACAAATGTTCTGCTAATTTGCATGGTCGTTAAAGATTAGTTTGATTCCTTGCTGGTCTGTATACTTCTTATAATAACGAAATGTGAAATAGTTAGGTATGTTTGGTTCTTTTGTTCATTATATATGGTCAAATTATGATATATACCCAATGGCTTTGACATGTTACTTTTAGCTCAATATCAATGAACACTGTGGGGTTGGTCATCTACCTCTTATTATCCCACCTGGTCGTGTTCAGTAACATACAAGATCTATATGGGCTAATTGGGATAGATCAAAATGTCATTTTTATATGCCATTCATGTGTGGATGTTGGAGAGAAAGGTATAAACTACAAAGCTGTGTTGGATCAGAAGATGGATACAAACGAGAGAATTCGGACAAGTAAAAAGAAACGATGGTTTTTTTTTTTTCTAGAAATTGCGTAATCACGGGGCTTGTTGTGATTCTGAAGTTCACGGGCTTGCAAATTTTGGCTCAATAATGATGGGGGTTCTTTGTGACTTTGTATGTGGTCTATACAGCTAAAGCAATCGAAATGGGGGAATATCTTTCATTTCGGCATATAACAAAAAAAAAAAAAACCCGTGGAAGTTATATAGCTTAGTGATAATATATTTGGACTAGACTCTGCAAATAATAGTTTTTTATTTACTCATATGATATTTAATAAATATATTAGATTTCGATTAAATTTAAAGTTAAATTAAATCAAATATTTAAATAAAGATAAATTTTTTAACATTATTTTTTTCATCCACGATATTTGAACTAAGAAACAACCAACCCCTTAACATTCAATTTAATGTGTTGATTGTGCTTCTTTGGAATGTAAGGAAGAATGAGATGTTGCGTGGAAGACTCACCCCACCACATATAGCACTTAACCATGATAGGAGCTTGCATCATGAGTTCTAGAACAATCAACCAATGTTACCAAAGCAATCACCTCATATTCCTAGAGCCGCAAATGTGATGGTAGAGAGGAAGAGGCACATGGTTTGATTCACGAATGGGGCCATAGTACACGGTATCTGAATAAAGTAGAAACAAATCAACATACACCAGAGTTACAACACCGCCTCAA
This sequence comes from Kokia cookei, assembly GCA_039519145.1. NCBI lineage: Eukaryota > Viridiplantae > Streptophyta > Magnoliopsida > Malvales > Malvaceae > Kokia > Kokia cookei. The sequence goes on along the minus strand of CM076901.1, from coordinate 10,955,148 downwards.
GCATTGTTCATCGCCCGATCCTAGACCTGATCATGGCCAAGTTGTCCAACTCGACCGAAGACTGATCCGAAAAATAAGAAGATTTAGATAAAAATATAGATTTAAAAAATAGATTTAGACAAAAAATGAAATCCGTTTTTTAAACGGATTGGGTCTCGGGTTAGATTTTTTAGCTCGAGTCGAATAAATTAATTATTTTTAATACAAAAAATTATATTGTTGTTTTTTGTTGTTTTTGGTGTGTGTTTTTTATTATTTTGGTGTTGTTTTTGGTGTTGCTTTTGTTGTTATTTCTATTGTTTTTGCTGATATTTTTATTGTTTGGATGTGATTTTTTTATATGTTTTTATTATTGTTTCGCTGTCTTTTTTAATATTATTTAAATATTATAGAATTTATGTTTTTTTGTTATTGTTTCTACTATTTTATTTGTAATTATCTTATTATAAAAAAAATTTAATGTATTTTAAATTTGTTTATTTTTTAATGTTTGTTTTAATATTTTTAAGTGTATTTGATATATTATATTATTTTTTAAAATTTGTTGTATATAATACGGGCCAAGTCAAATTCGAGTTTGGCTTCTATAATTCGGATTAGACTTGGATAAAATTTTAGACTCATTTTTCGAGCCGAATCCGAACCTAGCAATTGGACTTAAATTTTTATTGAAGCCCAGCCCACAATCAACTCTACTCAATCACCATTTATGCCATTGAATCTTCCAAAAATTGTTGTGGGGAATTAAGTAAAAATATTATAAAGGTCTTAGTATTAAAAGTTAAATTGTATTTTCTTTTCTTTACTCAAAAAATGGATGAATTAATTCATATGTAATTGATCAAAGAGTAAATTAACCTTTATGTTAAAATTTACATCCATTTCTATTATTAAAAATTAATCCATGTATATCATAATATAATACATATAGCACGTCACGTATAACTGTCTAATTATTCTATTAATTATAGTAATTTTTAACAACTAAAATAATAAAAATTTTAATAATAAAAAAACTCATTTGTTGTTTAATTTAATGTAGCAAAATATAATTGTATTTCCTAATATTGAGACAACTGCAATGGCTTAATATAGTCTATCAGCAAATCAATCTCATTAAAAATTCTCCATTCCCTCACCGCAAATCAAGAAATGGAAGTCTTAGAATCTGATTCCATCACTAACGTATAACAAATAGCAAAAGTTTTAGATTACTGAAACCTCTTAATGTCATAGTTGGTATCACTCTTGTTTAAAAAATTAAATAAATTATATTATTACAGGATATTTTTATTTTTTATATTTTTATAAACTAATAAAAAAATATAATTAGATTTAAACAAAAAATATAATGTACTCATTTTTTTTTATATAAACTTAAATAAATATTAATATATCTATCACATTTATATAAATTTTAATAAATATTAACATATCTATCACACATTTTCGTGTGAAAACTATATATTTAAAACATAAAAATATGCTTTAATATAATATATAACAAATAATAAAATGAATGCCATAATAAATAAAATCAGTACAATATTAGAATCTCATGCATTATTCTTTCTCTTATAATTCATCAAAAAAAATATAAAATTATTAAATTATAAATAAATAAAATTTAAACATATAAATACACCATATTAAAAATATTTAATGAATTACAATTATATATTAAAATGTTATCATTAATCTAAATTATTGTTAAATTAACCTATAACACTTAATCAACAATATAACTAATACAATGCAAATTTATTGTTGGATTTTTTGAAAGAAAACTAAAATGCTTTCAAATAATATTTTAAATTATGAAAAACATTTTCTTAATTTTTCTAATAAAATTATAATAAAAATATACAATTAATAGAATAATAAAATATGCATAATACAATTAAAATATAAATATTATATTAAATTAAGTTTAGATTCATTGATAAAATTAATATTTAATTGATATAGATAACACAAATTCAAATAAAAACATTTTTATTATTTTTCCGACCAACTCAATCAGAATATAAATATGACCAATACTAATGATTCAGTTATTATCCACCACAATCCTTCGAAAAGCATGTTCTAATCCAACGCTGTCTCAAATATCATTCATCGCAAAGCCCACAAAACATGATGTGAATGAATCAGCATGAATATGGAAGTGATTAATGATGAAAATCTTTTAAAGATGTAATCCAGTTAGATTACATAGAATCCGAAATTACCCACAAAAACAACCCCTGGAAATTAAAAAAGAAAATTAAGCACGCTCCCCACGAATTCGCCTAGCGAGTTGAATATCCTTAGGCATAATGGTGACCCTCTTGGCATGGATAGCGCACAAGTTGGTATCCTCGAACAAACCCACGAGGTATGCCTCTGCAGCTTCCTGTAATGCCAGCACCGCATGGCTTTGGAACCTCAAATCCGTCTGCCAAACAAAAAAGGAACATAGTTATTACGCCATACGAACAAATTAAACCAAATGGGACTACCAGGGGTTCGGTTTCTTGAAAATATTTAGGCATTCAAATATATATATATACCTTGAAGTCTTGGGCAATTTCACGAACAAGACGCTGGAAGGGTAACTTGCGGATCAAAAGTTCGGTGCTCTTTTGATATTTACGGATTTCACGAAGAGCGACGGTTCCAGGACGGTAGCGGTGAGGCTTCTTGACTCCGCCGGTGGTAGGCGCAGATTTCCTTGCTGCCTGTAATTGATTGATTGAAATTCATAAAAAGATTATCAGAAACGTATTTAAAAAATAAAAGAGTCTGGAAAATTAAAACCCTAAAAAACACACCTTGGTGGCGAGCTGCTTCCTAGGAGCCTTCCCTCCGGTTGATTTGCGAGCAGTTTGCTTCGTACGAGCCATCTTTTTTCTTCAATACAAGGAGATTGAAATCCAAGATTCTGAAAGGTATACAATAATCCAGCAAATGAACGATCAGACCCACGAGAGAACAAGAAATCCAGAACCCAGAATGTAGATTATCGGAAATCGCTACTACCTTGATAAAAAGAGATTAGGGTTTTGATTTGGAGAGATAGGCGAATGAGGATAGCGACTTTAAATATAAGGGGAATGGGAGGGAGGGATTAAGGTCGGTTTAATTGAGGGACAAATATGGAAATTCGAAAATATCATTCAACGGCAATGTAGAGAGATAAAATATTGTGTGAAGGCTCGATCCGTGTGACTGAACCTGATTAGGAGTCTGAGCTGTGAGGATTGCCAGCGTGGAAAATTGCTATTATCAAATTCTTATTTTTATGGCTAAACTATGTGGTTAGTCCTTGTATTTTTAATGAATTTAAGATTTAATCTCTGTATTTTAAAAGTTAAAAATTAAATCCTCATACTTTTTCAGTTTAAAAATTATAGTCCAATTATCAATAATACTAGTATTTTCTGTCAGAATATATCAATTTAATATTTTATTTTCATTAATTATATGTCACTTCATACGATAATAGTCTAATCAATATGTTAAATTAATAAATTTTAGTAAAAAATATTAATAATATTAATGAGTAGATTTCAATTTTAAAAGTACAAAAGTAAAATTAATTTTTTTTAATTACATAAATTAAATCTTAATTTTTTCTCCAAAATTCTAATGGCATATTCTAATATTCTTTTTTTTAATATACTGGTGTGATTTCATAGCATATTCTAATATTCTAATTATTATTAGTATATATAAGACTTGATGATTAAGTTCTAATGGCTAAATTACCCCTTATTTTACCAAATCTTTCAATTAAGTAACTATATTTTTTAACTTTAATTTTTGTCTATCAATCTTGTACCTCCTACTGGTGATGTTAAAACCTGATATTATTTAACACGAAATGAACTGCCTTGTGATACAAAAATATTATTTTAATAAGTGACGGTGTTAAGTGATTGACATCGATTCAAAATTTTAAAAAAATAGATTAAGAAGAAAGAGAGTGCACTCTGATGATGTCAATTGAATTGAGGGACGTCGGTTATGGCTAATTTCATAATGGAGTGAAGGCGACGACTAGGGAAAATGGAGAACAATGATATTTTTATTTTACAATGGTGTCAATCACTTTAACGCCAACACCTATTAAAATAATATATATTTTAAATCATGGAATACAAATGGGTGTTCGTCATTGTAATGTCGATACAAAAAACATATTTTTTTTTATTAAACTCTCCAACAATCAGCAACCAATAATGGGAAATGATTGATTCGAATGTTGATCATAAGATGTTAGCACCACCCTCCACTATTCATTTCAGGTCATTCTTTTAACCAAAATATCAAAAAAATATGGCTCCAGTGGAAAAGAAGATGTTATTTATCTTAGGGGTTTCAAGTTCGAGCACTTGTGTGTGCAAGGTGTACGTGTATTGTCAAAGGGTTAAAAAAAGTATAAACAAATACTATTGAAAAATTCAAGAGGTGTTACCTTAACAAAATCTCCATCATATTTTGGGTTTTTTATACAAATGACCAAAATTTTTTATTATTTATAAAAATGACTCAAGTTCAAAAATATACACCAGAATGACCTAAAATGAACAGTAAAGATTCTAAATGACCATTCCATGGCCGACACCTCCTCAGATTCCACCCCAATGATTGGTACCAGGCATAAAAAATGATTTTTTGGCTCTCGGCCATGCAATGGGCAACACCCTTATATTTTTTTAATCCGATACTATACTGATATACGAAAATATGACATTTTGAAAAAAAAAATTAGGTGTCGGCAATATAAAAAATATTTTTTTCATAGTCGACACCCCAAAAAAATATTTTTTTGTTTATCAAATAAAAAAAAAAATTAGGTATTTGCCAAGCCATGACCATCATTCCCTTTTTAAGATAATAAAAAAAAATTTGAGTGTTTGCCAAGATATGGCCATCACCTCTTTTTTCAGATAAAAAAATATTTTTTGGGTGCTTGCCAAGTCATGACCATCACCTCTTTTTTCAGATAAAAAAATATTTTTTGGGTGATGACAGATAAAAAAAAAATTTGGATGATGGTCAAGCCATGGTCATCATCTATTTTTCAAATAAAAAATATTTTTTGGGTGTTTGTCAAGTCATAATCATCACTTCCTTTTTCAAATAAAAAAAATATTTTTTAGATGTTTGCTAAGATATAATCATCATCACCTTTTTCAAATAAATAAATATTTTTGAGTGATGATCAAGTCATGGCCATCACCCTCTTTATCAAATAAAAAAAAATTTTGGGTGATGGTCAAGCCTTTTTCAAATAAAAAAATATTTTTTTGGGTGTGTTAAGTCATGATCATCACCCTTTTTTTCAAATAAAAAAATATTTTTTGGGTGCTTATGAAGTCATGGTCATCACCCCCTTTATCAGATAAAAAAATATTTTTTTATCTAGTCATAGTCATCACCCAAAAAATATTTTTTTTTATTTGATAAAAGGGTGTCGGCCATGACATGGGAGATACCCAAAAAAATATTTTATTTTTTAAAATATAAAAAAGCAAGTGTCGGCTATGGCATGGGTGACACCCAAATTTTTTTTTTCAAAATATCGTATTTCCGTATACCAGTATAATATCGGATTAAAAAAATATAGGCTTGACACCAATCATTGGGGTGGAATCTGACACCAATCATTGGGGTGGAATCTGAGGAGGGTCGGCCATGGGATGACCATTTAGAATCTTTACTGTTCATTTTAAGTCATTCAAGTTTATATTTTTTAACTTGGGTCATTTTTATAAATAATGAAAAATTTTGGATCATTTGTATAAAAAAACCCCTCATATTTTAATTAAACCTCCCTTCTGCTTTTTGAGCGAGTGATAGGACCAACATCGAATTCATCGACTTTTAGTTTCCACTTAGCTTTAAGTTGTTCTTGCATCTGAGCCCAAAGTCTCACTAGCGATTCAAGTCTGAAAACTTCTTCATGGGACAACCTGTCTTACCTACCTACATGTTTTGTTGGAACTTCGTTTGGAACAAAAGTCATATCTTTTGTTGAGTGAGTCTGTCCCTTGATCAAAGTTTGTCAAACTCTCCTCTGTTTCTTTGCTTTTCTCGATAGCAAGACCAGAATCATTAGGAGCACCAAACATTTAGTTGAGCAAGAATCTCATCAATATTTTCAATTACATCAGACAAGGAAAGGGGCAACTGCTTTGACTATTCTCCCATTTCTTGCTGTGGCTCATCGGTGACTTCAATGGGGGAGTCGGGTGTGCTCTCTAGTTTCTTTTGTGTTGTTCTCTTCCACCTTGCCATGAGATCAAAAAACAACCGAAAAAAATAGAATATTGGAATACCAACAGCCATGAGAGAGAGAACCAAGCTGTGGTTGGATAACATAAAAACTCCTTTAAAGAACATATTATCACATAAATAAAGTTTGAATGAAACCTTATTACCTTCCCAAACAGATAATGAGCAGCAAACTAGGAAGAAAAAAATAAAATAAAAAAACCAATACCCAATTATATGCGACACAACCTAAGAGAGTTTCTCAAACTCTCAGACCGAGTGGCATCGACACTTTTCGTAAATACATCAGCGAGTACCCAACAAACAACAAACTTGTGTCTTTGGTGAACCATAGTCGATTGCACCTTTAATAAGTTCTTTTTGGATTATAAGAGAAGGCAAAAATTTAACAAGAAGACGACTAGCGTGATTTGAATCTAGGCCATGCTTAGGATAAACCCTAATTATTAACCAACACATTGGGTTTTGTATCTTTAATAAGTTGCTGCTGATATTTATAGTTGAATACTATTTTAGGGAAATATTTGAAAAGTATCAAACATAATTTATTAAAATAAAAAGGATTAAATATAAAATTAGTACTTGAACTAGTTCACTTCTCCCAAATTGATACTTATAGTTTTTTTGTCCCAAATTGATACCCAAACTTTTTTTTGGTCCACTAGTTTGATACTTGAGCCTAACACCGTTAAGTATGAGACATGTGGCAGAATAATATTGTGAAACGTGGCATAAATGACGTCATAGTGATTTCATAATCTAAAAAATTAATAAAAAAACTTTTTCTCCTTTTGACTTTTCTCTCCCCTAATTTTTCTATCGTTTCTTCTTCTTCTTCTTCGAGTTGGATTTTTAAATTTGGGTATCAACAAAACTGATCGAGTGATATTCTGGTTAAATCTCATCGATGTGTTGCTATGACAACAGCCTCTGGTAAATAAAGATGAAATTGTCATTGTACTTACCAAGGTAAATTTTGTTTAGTAAATTATTATGATTTAGGATTGTTTTGTGATGTTTAGTTAACTTGTTTTAATTTGCAAAGATTGTGGATCCCAAAACTGGAGAAGAGAAAGCAACCATAATTATGGTAGATGATGGAATCTGCCCAAATACAAACATGACAAATTTAGCAAAGTTGAAGCCTGGATTTAAAAAGGATGGAACCACTACTGCCGGTATATATAATCACAAACACAAACTCAGAATCAACAGGCGCTACTCTCTTAGGAGAATATATATAAACAAATAAATTTACACCCATTCATTTTCTCTTTGTTTTACTTTTCTCTCTGTTTTACTGGTTTTTGGATTCTCTAATTAATCTTTCGATTAAATTCTCCATTTCTTTTTTGAAATTCATCATCGATGGCTACCGCCATGATAAAAGATTCGAGCTTCAAAGAGGACTAGTTGGCTTCGATGACCACCGAGGACATTGTCCGAGCTTCTCGTCTTCTAGATAACAAGATTCTAATTCTCAAGGTCCTTCCTTCTCCATTTCTCTCTCCCTGTCTTACTTGATGTTATTTTACTACTTTAGATTTGGGTATTGATTAAACCTAAGTAATTTTTATATATAAGGTTAACCTTTTCAAGTGCTAATTTGGGTTTAATTTTTACATATTTTGAGCCTCCTTATTCATCAAAAAAGCCGAAGCACTTGGAACAAAATCTCTAACAAAAATATGCAAAATAGAGTTTGTTTTAGTTATGAACAAAATTCAGCTTAATTTCCTATAACAATGCTTTAATAAAATAAAAATTTGACTGCAAAGCAGAGTTTGTTTTAAAGTGAAGAACATATTAAAGAAGCTTAAACCTTAGAAGTGCAGGAAGTGGAAAGCACCTACTAGTGCCAGTTGACCTGTTGAACTGCGAAGAAGAAATGACAGAAAAATCGGTGGTAGAAAAGTCAAAAGGGAAAAAAAGTTTTTTTTTTTAATTTTTAGATTGTGACATCGTTATGATGTCACCATGATGCCATTTATTTCATATGTCACAATATTATTTTGCCACGTGTCTTAGACTTAACGATGTTACACTCATGGACTAAACCAGTGGACGAAAAAAAAGTTCAAGTATCAATCTAAGATAAGTGGACAAGTTCAAGTACTAATTTTATATTTAACCCAAATAAAAACCCTACAAATTAGGTGTAATTTTGTGGAAAAGATTTATTGTAAAAATATTTCTGGAGCAAATATTTATATTCAATTATTTTATTTCATGTTAGAGTTAATTGCATTCTATCAATAGTACCAATCAAAGGAAAAAAAAATGATTTTATTATTATTGGAGCTAATAAATATATGGAAAATAGTTTAAGTTTTTGGAATAATTTATGTTTTCTTTCTTCTTTTTCAAACGAGTAGTCAATTAATATATAATATAAAATATGCAATTGAAGTAAAGTATTTTTATAATTTCATGAATATGTAAAAAGAAGAGGATTGATTGTGGAATTTCTCAAAGCGGAAGGGTAGTGCTACAATAACAAAAAAAAAATCGGAGAGCTCTTCATTGCTATTTACCCATATTCCAAATATTGGTTTTTTTTTATGAAATTGACCCGAAAATACTAATTATTTACAAAAATGACTAAAAGTAAAAAATTATGTACGTAAATGACATGTTCTCCACAGTGATCGTCAATGTCGCTTGACACACAGGCGACATGGCCTCCTCATCATTAGCCAATCGTCGGCTTTTTAAAAAAATAATTTTTTTAGTGTCGTCACTATGTCAGGCGACACCAATATGTAATTTTCAAAATACCTATTAAAAATACAAATATTCATGGAGAAAAAAAAAGAAAAAAATTTAATGGGTGTCGTTTGTCTCACACCTACCATTGATGTGATTTGTTGGTCACAAATGCCCCCTTTTTTCCTTTTTATTATCCTTTTCTCTTTTTCTTCCTATTTTTTTCTCGATTTGCCCTTTTTTTCTCCTCATTTCAATTTTGCATGACCATATATTATAAAATTTAAATTTCAAATTATTTGAAAAAAATATGTTGATGCTATTCTAGTTTTCCCACTTTTAAATATTTTATTTCGATTAGTGTCTCATTCAAACTTGTTCACGATTTGATGCAAGAAATTCACATAATGTAAAATTTTTATCAAATGTAACATTTTTTATAAAGTATGAAATTTATACATGTTGACCAAAAATGTTGTTTAAAAAAATATACCACAAGTAGTCAAATTTACAAGTAAAAAAAATGTTGGGCACCCGAAGTTGTTCTGGGGGTAACATTGAGGTGCCCTTCATCGGTGTTCAGGTTGATCGTTGCGGTCCATATTCTCCTCACCCAAACTAACATCCTCATCATCCACGGACGAACCTTGAGGTGTATTGAACAAACTCGAAAAATTGTATGCCAGATCAAAGGTTTGCCTGGGGTGAAATATTGGGAATAAGGGCTATTGAGCTAAACATATGAACCTTTATTGATGATTACGATTGTTGATAATTAGAATTGTAATCAGGCATTTCTGGTTGATATACGTAGCATTGGGATCCCTGATCAAGGCTGTTAACCAGCAACTCCAAATGATAAGAACTACCTTCCAATTGTGAATGTGACCTCAAAGGTTGGGACTTGGGAACACTTTGGGTAGCAGGAGATGAATAACCTCGACAATGATATGGTTAACTCAATCCACTTTGTTGAAGCCCTCGTCAGTGCATGTGTCTCGGGATTACCATCAATTGCCCACCATATAAATAAGGCAACATGTTCTCTATGAACCAACGTTAGTAGTGGATCGAGAGTGTGAAATCAAAGAAACAAGAATGTAATTGAGGTCACCTCTCCATCCAAACGTTCCACAATGCAATATATTGTTGATGTTTCACTGCCCAATTCTTTCCTTCTTTTCCCCTTTTATTAATCTTATGGACATTGTCGAATATCTATGGAACGTCTGGAAGATGTTGTATGCACCCAAATTGTCACAAAACTTGATCCTCATTGTGCCACTCAACAGTTGAAAAGATTAACACGTGTGCGTTGATGCACCACGCAAGTGAATAGTTGTGAGCCCACGGAGGGATGACAACACACGAACTACACAATATTTAACATGGTGATAGTTAATGAGTCAAATAACATAATCAAAGTAATTAAACAAAATGAATATAATTTAATTTTTTTTTTAAATACATCATCCTCGGTGTATACCTTTATCATTTGTCGGGAGACAACGAGTGTCTCCGACTTTCTAATATCGAGATAAACATATCATCTGAAAACAAAGCAAACTTGTTAGCACCCATTCCCAAACAAAAAAAAATAATTCTTGATTCAAGTGTTATTTTTAACTATTTACAAGTGGCCACACATGTGATTAGTGACTCACTGATGCCGAAAATGGAATCTTGTACAATGCCCATGACTACAGCTATTTCTTGTGTGTCATGCTTTTTCGCTCGACAAAACTCACGGTACAACGTCGCTAATACCGCTGAGCCCCAACTATACAAACAAGCCTGGTGCAAATCGACCAATAGAAGCAAGTACATCATGTTGACATTATTATTTTTTGTGTCGGACATAAGTACCTCCTATCAGCTGCAATATATACGCTCGAGTAGCGTTCATCAGCTCTCACTTAGTGGCACTACTCGATAAGGTTTGGAAATTTTCTTTTAACTTAAAAAATTTCAAGCTGGAAAGCCTAACTTCCCCATCACCGAGTAAGCGTCCAAGCAATTGGTAGAAGGAATTTGAAGGGTCGACCACTTTACTTGAACTCGTGACCGCATCACTCTCAATTGGGAGCTCAAGTTGCAATGTAACAGCCCATTTTTCAGTGGTGTCAAAAATAGTGATTTCAGGATCACAAACACGAGAATAAAATTTTTATAATGATTGTTTAAACTAAATAAGTCAATAATAATTTTATATGGAATTTTTGAATTGAAGAATTTCAATTATTGAGTTAAAGGTTAGTATAAGTAGTTTGGCTCAAAAGTCAAGTGGTTTTAGAAAATGAGGTATGGGGACCTTATTTCTGAAATTAAGGGCCGTAAACATTTTTATTAAATATTTACGGAGTCTTATTATATGTGAATTGAAGTTTAGTTAGGTAATTTTGATGATTAATTGCTTAATTATGGAAAAATGAGTAAATTATAAAAGAGGTAAAAATTAATTGCTATAGATTAAAAAATAGTAAAGGCACCAAAATGGTAATTAAACCATTGTAAAAAATTCCAATCGTGATTACCATCCACTAACTTTTGGGTTATTTGTTCATTTAGTACTAATTAGTTTAGGACTAAATTGAAAATAAGTTTGTTTAATCAAAATTTAATATAATTGAAGGACCAATTATGAAATTTGACCCTCTTTAAATGACCTAATAATAGAAATGATGTGAAACTCTTTATATTTTGGTAAATTACAATTAAATCCTAATTAAATGAGAATTTACTAATTAGTCTTTTCTTAGTATGACTGGGAATGGTAGTTTCGAGGCCCCAACTTCGATGTGTCAAACTGGAAATATTAATTATTTAATATTTATGAGGTAATTAGTATAGAATTAAATTTTGGTTAAGAAATTTTATCGTTTAGATAGTTAATTAAATGAAAAGGATTAAATTGTAAAAGGTGTAAAAGTTAATTTTTTTTTCTAATTAAAAGTATTAGGTATCAATTGGAGGTTTAGTTAAGGCACCTAATTAGTAATTAAACCATCTATAAGGTATGTGGACGGTTTTGACTTCTTATATGGCTAAATTTCATGTAATTTAAAAGGGCAAATAGGTAAATTTGCAAGTTAAGTAATTAAATTAAAGCAAAAATTAAAATTTCATAATTTTTTCTTTCCTTCTTCTTCTTCTTCAACAAGAAGAATAGCCATTTTTGGGAAGGAAAAAGCTTTGGGTAGTTAGGGTTCATCAATTAGGTAAGTAAACATTGCCTGTTTTTAGTGATTTTTATGTTTTTGAGTCCGTATTAGGTTTATCTAGCTAACCCGAGTACTAATTTGTAAAACTGTTAAACATTTAGGTTTATGCCATTGATGACTTTAGTGTTTTTTTTTTAATTTTAATGATAAAATATTAAGCTTGATTGTTAAATATGACTATTTTGTAAAGAAATTTTTAGTAATTTTCATGTTAAAGGACTAAAATATAAAATTAGTAAAATTACAAGGACTTATTGTTAAATAAAAAAAATATGGAAAGTATTGGATTGCTATAATATTCGGTTGAACTTGTTTTTAAGGAAAAATGGTTAATTTGCAAGTTTTGAGCTAAATGACTAAATTGAATAAAAGTGAAAAGTTGAGGGTAATTTTGTAAAAATACCAAAAAGGCTTTTTTGAAATAAAATGTTTAAAAATTCATGTTGATTTAAATAATTGAATGAAATTATTGAAATAGATCAAGATTGTGCCCCAATCATGAAAAAGAAAAATTACTAATTTGCCCCTAGAGTTCACTTTAACTGCAATTTCGTCCGGTAAGTTCGTAATGTTAAATTCTTATTAATAATTGCTTATAACTTCTTTTCTAATGATTGTTTGAAATGAGAAATGACGATTGGAAACGTGAAAGATACAAACGACACGATGATGATTTCCCGGCCTTGTGCCAAAGATAGAAAATGGTCCAATGGTTGAGATCTTACATTTGTTGTGGATTCTCTACAGCATCGTGAGTCATCGTAAGGTGAATAGAATCCAAGAATGGATTACAGACCCTAAGGCGATTGAGATTTATGCTTGTTTGCATATTCTCATCAGCTTAGTGTGAACAACATCGTAGAGAACAAATATACTGTATCGATGGCTAATACTAGCATCATATACTGGTAATAGGCATGACCTTTGGGTCAATAGGGAGTAAAATGAGCATCATGACCTTTTGGTCAATAGGGGGTAAACATGACCTTTAGGTCAACAAGGAATAAATCGGATATCGGAAGTAAAGTTCTGATTTGGCTCGATTGATTTACGGATTTGTTCAATGCATGTTATTCGGTAAATTGATAAACCTTGCGAATTTATTAAGCTATGAAAGCTTACCAGTGAATTTGTTGTTGTTTTGTAGATTCTATTTTGCTGCTTGAAGATTGGATCACCTCGAATAAATCACATTATCTCAGGAGCTCGTTCGGTAGTATTTACATCACTTGGTTATATGGCATGCACTAGGATGATGTTACCTTTGAAATGCTTGATTTTGGTTTGTTGGTTCTTTGTTAAACTAAACTTGCATGCTCGCTTGATGTTGTAACTAAGCAAATATGTTTGTAATGAATTGACATGTGATTTTAATAGTCTTATGTTGAATGATGGTAGATAAACTTGAGGACTTGTGTAATTAATTGAATTCTGCATACTTGTTTCAGTAGAACCCTTGCATGTATCGATAGAAGTACAAGGCAGGAGAGAGATAGTTCACTAACTTGAGTTGTATCGGTAATTGCATAATAAGTGTCGATAGTTTTACCCATAGGAGTATCGGTAGTTTATGTACTTGTATCTGTAGAAGCTATAAGGTAGGACATATTAGCTCTCTGTAGTTTTTAGTACCGGTAAAAGCATGAGTTGTTTCGGTAGAAGCTCTACTTGTATCGGTAGAAGTCTGCACTGTTTCCTGAATTGTTTACTGACTTGACAACTATCGATACTTGTTTAACAAGTACCGGTAGAAGTATCCAAAGATCATGGAAATGACCTTTTTGCCCTTGTTGAGTTATGATTATAATTAATTGATGATTTATGACATGATATTAAAAGATGAATAGTAATAAATGAATAGAAAGATACCGAGACCTTAACCGGCGATGGTTTTCGAGTTTTGGGCGTTACAGACATGAAAAATACATGCCTTGATATGTGATATGAATATTGATTCCTGATTGATTGAAATGTTGTAAATGAATGTGTAAGATTAAATGAAATTAGTATTCTAAGTTGCAAGTTGGTAAATGTATAAATTGTGATTGATTTGTATGTAAAAAAAAACTCGTAAAGTTCTATAAACCTTAAGATCTTAGACTGGATATGGTTACGGTTTTTTGGTGTTACATGCAATGCAACATCTTCTAGTGTGATGGTGCACTCCCCACATGACAAATGAAAAGTGTGGGTCTCCAAATGCCACCGCTCAACCAAGGTAAATACTAAGTCAACCCTCAATTTAGCCATTCAAACCAATGTTGTTGTTCCGAATTCGGTGGCATCCAAGTATGACATAATACATTTGTCTAGACGGTAGCTCAAACCATGGACACACACCCTCAACACGTGGTAGTCACCCTGTCCATATAGTATGTGAAAAATCCCACGGTTGCACTTGAAAATTAGTTTCGTTCCAACTGTTGTTAGAACAAAAACGAATAGAAAGATTAAATGCAAAGTGGTGCTAGCAAAGTAAGAAGAGAATTAACATACGATATTTGTTCACGCAATTCAAACACAATGGTCCTACGTTTGCGGAGCCTTGCCCAGTGAATGATTTTATTCAACAATCGTCCGAACACCTATTGGCTTAAGTTGAATCTACCCTTACATAAAGAAGTAATTGCAACCCAAATACCGACCCTAATTGTCACAAATCACTATCCTAAATACCTCACAATACAACCAATAAACTCTCCATAGAATACCTAAAAGAGTGTCACAAAATAACCATAATAGAATACAAAAAAGCTGTCGACAAAGACACAACGACAAAACTGCTCTCACCACAAGAAAGAAAGAAAAGGTTGGTAATGAGAAAAACTTAAGAAAGTGAAGATCTTTCAGCTCTCTTTGTCATGATTTACTAAGGGAGAACGAAGTCTATTTATGGGCTATTACAAGAGCAAGATAAGCTCCTTTAAATCAACATATAAATAACTCCCTTGAATAAATTTGATATTTATCTCTAAAAATAACTCTTTGATCATTAAGATATAATAAGACTTCCATGCTAATCAAATCACCTCAAGGAAATCAATTGAGAGACTTAATATCCAAGTTGACCCATGCTTCTAATTTTGTCAAATATGCCACATTCAAGTTGACCGAACTCAATACAAACGAAACCTATTTAAGGCCCAAGTTATTGGCCCAAGTAGAGAATCAATAACATTATAACAAAACATGGAACAAGCAACAACAACTTTCCCAACAGTAAATATTATAAATTATTAACATTAAATTTAACCAATTCACATAGTGTTTATTATTAATTATTTATACACAATCAAGGACCAATGGTCACAAGGAGCATATGCTTATTTTTAGAGAAAGAATAATCCAACAAATACGAAATGATGAAGTAATAAAATAAATTTCATATGATAATTATTTTTTATTAGTAATTTTATTGTTGAATACTATCTTAGAATAACGTATTGTATACGGTGGTTTGATTTTAGATTTTATTACTTGTTTAGATAATTTTTTCTCATTAATAATTTTTTAATTTAGGTAATTATGTAATTATAATTTATACTACCAAACACGACATATAAAATCGTAACATAATTACACTTCATCAATCAAACATGTCTAAAAAATTATACTTCATTAGTCATTTGAGGGAGTTACGTTCCATTCATGATATGGTGAATCAAGATTGGAAAGTTTGTTTTCGTCATATTTCAAGAGTATATAATACAGTTGCGGATCATATGACTAAGTCCATGGCTACAAGATTTACCGAAGTTCAAGTCTTTGAAGTTTCATCTTCTTCTGTTCATGATCTAGTACGAGAAGACTATAATACCGGTTTGCATGCTGTAATGTTATTTTAATAAAATCGCGTAAAGCTGTTTTTAATTTATCAAAAAAAAATTATACTTCATTCTAATTACAAAAAGTATAATCATCACGCTTCATCTAATTATTATTGGGTGTCCAAAGACACCTTAAATTAGGGATAGTGGGATGAATTTGCACATAAAGTTTAAACCCTATTTATGGCACTATTTGATTTAAGATGGTTAAACTCTTTGTAAATTTGGAAGGTTTGTCGAAGACTTATTTTCAGAAATTTATTTTTTTATTTTTATATTTTAAAATTTAGGTCCGAATGTTAACATCGATAAAAATTGTTAAATTATTTTTGTATGACATTTTAAAATAAAAAAAATATTCACTTGGTAGCCATGTAATTTTAAAAAAATATTGAAATGAACTTAAAATTGACAAAAGAATTTTAGCTTTATTAACAATTGAACTTGTATTTTTAAATCCGAAAAGTAAATTGACTAAATTCTTTGAAATGAAAATAGAGAATTACATTCCAAATATAGGAAGAGTAGACAGCATATATTTTTCTTAGTTTCCCAAGGTATTCACTGGAGCGAGTCTAGTGACTAATCCTCTGCGTTCTGTATACCTATTAAGATAGTAGACGCTGACCATGAGTTTTAAAGTTGCTACATACCCAATACGAAAATTAAACTCTTGACCACTGATTAAGGTAAGAAAAACTATTACTATCTCACGTAACCCTTATGATTAACTTATAACATATTTTAATCCTTTAAAATCTACTCAAATTATTGCCATTTATGCCAATAATTTATTTACTTGAATGTATATAGTATAGATGCTATATATTAAACACTTTATTGAGTTGATGTCACAAGTTAATCAGATATCAATTCATTTGAATAATGACAAAAATACCTTATGTTATATTATTTTAAGAGATTTTTTACTTTTATTTTAAGCTTAAAGTTGTCAACATTTAAACTTTACCATTAAATCAAACATCATTTATTATTTTACCCAATTTTATAAATATATTACAAAATTCATTTATCTATAATGCAATTTTATTAAAATTTGAGCATAAAAATGTAAAAATAAGAAAAATTGAAAACGAGCCTTACTTTGATATTGATGACTATAGGGTTAAAATGAGTAATTATCCCACCTGCCGTGGGAGAAGGGAAAGTCAAGAGACGAGATCACCAAATCAACGAACGAAAACAACGTGTAGAATGAGACGGACAGTCTAATTTCTAAATAAAAAAACACCTCTAAGGATTTAGGACACGAAAAGAAGGGGCAAAAAATTCGTCTTCTTCTTCTACTCTTCCTTTCCACAGATTGCATCTTTTGATTTTCTTTCCTTTCCTCTCAATTTCTTCAACTGGTGAGCTTCTTCTCTACTTTACTCACATTTGTTTTTTTGGGTTCGATCATCTGTTTTGCTTTAAGTCCTCCTCAATTATTATTCGTTTTTAGTGTTTTCTGCTTTTACTTTAGCTGCTTTTGATTAATTTTTGTGGCTACAATGTGAGTTTTTGCTTTAACTGTCTTCGTATTTTCATTTCTAGGGTTCTAAGCTTGTTTTACGATTTTCCTTTTCACTTGTGACTTTAGGTAAGAATTAGATGGTTCTTTTGTTGTATTTTAGCTTTAAGAACCTCCACTTTATTTCATAGTCTTTCGATCAGATTTTTAGGACTGTGTAATCACTGCCATATTTGGCTAAAATATTGGGAAATCATTATGATTCACTTTGCATATTTAGCCTCCTTATTTTCATTCATTGTACTGCAAAAAAAAAGGTAGGGTTTTGTTAATCAGGTATATATATTTATAGAAATACTTTGGTTCTTCTTGTTTCTTTTCTTATTTTCATTTGATTTTATTTTTCCATGTAGCAGTTGAAAAAACTATGAATGAAAATGGAGGGTTCAAATTCAATTCCTAAGCCTCAAAGCAACTTAGATATACCCATTTTCAATGCCTCACAAATGGCTTCTCCTTCTCCTTCTTATATGCGTTTGAGTCCTGAGAACAACAATTCTAAAAGACCTGGGATACCTCCTTCACACCCCAACAACCCTACTGCTTCATTGCCTTATTCGCAACAGATCATTGGTTCTCGTCCTAATGCTCAACATGGGGCACCCAGTCACTCTAGGTCTTTATCTCAGCCCACCTTCTTCAACCTTGATAGATTGCCGCCCTGGTGCCCGCCCCCTTATCGAGATCCTCCTGTCTCATCTCCCTCAGATCCTTCTTCAAATGATGTTACTATGGAAGAAAGGTTTGCCAATTCTAATGTTAGGTCCTCACTTCCTTCACCTGTTGCTGGAGGATGTAATGAATTTGGCATTGGCGAGAGTTCAAGTCTACCTCCGCGTAAAGGACATAGGCGGTCTAGCAGCGATGTTCCATTAGGATTTTCTACTATGATTCATTCTTTGCCTCAATCGATTCCAATAGGAAGTCCTGGTGTGTTGGATAGGTCAGTTTCAGGTAGGGAGACTTCTTTTGGTGTAGGGAAACCAATTCAGTTGGTGAAACGAGAATCAGAGTGGAGAAAGGATTCTGGCAGTAATTTAGAAGTGACCGGTGAGAGGAAATCTGAGGTGGATGTTGCGGATGACCTGTTCAATGCGTACATGAATTTGGAAAATCTTGAGACATTGAACTCTTCTGGTACTGAGGACAGGGATATGGATAGCAAAGCAAGTGGCACAAAGACATATGGAGGCGAAAGTAGTGACAATGAAGTTGATAGTAGAGTACATAAACATCCAATCAGTATACAGGGAATGAGTTCTGGTGTTTCAAATGAGAAGAGGGAAGGTGTCAAGAGGAGGGCTGCTGGAGATATTGCACCTACTGTTCGGCACTACAGAAGTGTTTCAATGGACAGTTACATGGGAAGTCTGCAATTTGATGCGGATACACCAAAAGTTCCTCCTTCAGGACATCCTGGCAATCATCACTCTCCTGGTAGCTCAGGCGATGCAAATTCAAGTAAATTCAACTTTGAGCTTGGGAGTAGTGAGTTCAATGAATCTGAGCTTAAAAAGATCATGGAAAATGAGAAGCTTGCTGAGATGGCATCTGTAGATCCAAAACGTGTCAAAAGGTTTTGTAAATTGCTTCTCTTTCTCTCTTTTCTTTTAATTTTGCTTCTGGTGTTGCATACAATTGGGCATAGTTGATGTGTCTGATTTATTCATGACAGGATTTTGGCTAATCGTCAATCAGCTGCTCGTTCCAAGCAGCGGAAGATGCAGTACATCGCAGAACTGGAACAAAAGGTGCAAACTTTGCAAACTGAGGCAACCACATTATCTGCACAGCTAACAATGTTACAGGTGAGTATAAAGTTTTAATGTTATTACACCTTTTTCAACTTTAGTTGCTCTCAATTCATACTTAGCTGTTCCTTTTGTTGGTTTTCCTTGTTTAGAGAGATTCAGCTGGGCTGACAAGCCAGAACAATGAGCTAAAGTTTCGTCTTCAGGCCTTGGAGCAACAGGCCCAACTGAAAGATGGTATACATTTCTTTGTTCTTAAATCTTATGTCATTTGTTTCATTGAAGTTTCTTAAACGGCATACATTTTTTTTCTTTCTCATGAATCTTTGGCCTACCATAGGGTTTCCCACAAATCTATCACGGTTTTTTGAGTTGCACCAATTTTGTATTTTACCCTTCTTTGATATGTCAAATGTAATCAGCTCTCTAGTCATAGCGCTTCAACTACACGATCTTACTTCCATATATTGTTCTTATTCTTTTAGCAATTTGGATACACCTGAAATTGAATACCCCTGCATTTCTAGCAAAGATTATAGGTGAGTATTTCCAATTTTCTTTTTAGGTGTGTTTGTAGAAGGAATTTGGAGGAGGAATTTCTTCTAACATAGTTTTCAGAATTTACTTATTTGTGTAAAATAATGGAGGATTTCAAATTTTATAAGGAATTTTAAGAGGGGATTTGAGTAGAGGTGCTCATGGGTCAGGTCTGGTTCGGGCTGAAGCATGATATTAACAAATTTTATGTTTGACCAAGCCTAGCCCGATCCGAAATATGAGTTTAAAATTTTGTTCAAACCCATCCATATTTGCAAAAGATCTCATTTTACGCCCGTCTATATTATTTTTAATATTTTTAAAAAAAATATTTATATTATATTATTTTAATATTTAATAATTTTATAAATTTTTTATTTATTGATTTTTTTTAGTTATTTCAACATTATTTTGATGTTTACGTTAGAGTAGTATTATATATTTAGTATAGATTTATTTTTTTTAATGTGTTTTAAATTACATAATATATAAAAATAACATAATATAAAGTATTATAAACTTAAAAATGGGTTGGGCCGGGCTCGGGTCTTGAAGGTTCAAACTCGAGCCCGACCCATATTTTAAATGAGCTTAATTTTTTGCCCTAGTCTATTTTTCAGGCTTAATACTTTTGTCCAAATCCTCTCAAATTTTAGGCAGGTTTTTGGGCTTGGGCGGATAGCTCGATCCATTAACAATTCTAGAATTGAGTAACTCATTCCTCATAATATTATTTTATTTAATATACATGGTCTACGTCAAAATAGCATATTATTATTTAACTTTGATATATATATTTTTATTATAAAATATCTATAATTTTTTTCCAAATTTAATGATATTCGTATTGCATATTTTGTACTATTTATTTTTAGTATCATTATTCTTTTTGTAATTATTTTTTAACTAATGAAATTCTAATTATTTAAATTTTTTAGAACAATTGTTTACCCTAACAATGAAACTACAATTGCAAGAATTTTGAATTAATGAATTTTAAGATACTAGCATTTTAAAAATCTCTAAAATTGTGTATTTGCTGAAAATGTCTTTGCATTTTGAATTCATGTTGGTGTGGCTCTATATGTTTAGTTCTCTGATATTATCTCATCATTACTTTCTTGACTTGTATGGTAAGTTACCTTTATAGATGCACATATGGTTATTTAAGATTGGCATATATCCAGCACTAATTGGAGATGGAGGAGGCTTAGGCTTATCAAACATAGGATTCCTGATGGTTATTTTCTTTGTTGAAAATAACGCCTTTGCTCAAATTTAATGTTCAATATTATCTAATAATTTTAGTATATGGAAGATATGATCGGATATCAAAATTGTAATGTGATGATACATAGAATTTAATGTGATTTCTTTACAACAATTAGACTTTCGTTTAGATTTAGTCTATGACCATGCAATGCAAGGAGTGATGACAAGAACTTGCTATAATTTTTAGAAATGGAGCTATTTTTGTTATTCTGATGATGTTATCATAGCAAATCCTACATGAACGATGTTTGAAGAGGAACCAAATTGTTTTCTTTTCTTGTGGCTAGACATCTATTTCTGTTCATTTTGATGTCTGTTCTTGTGGTTAGTTGCTTTTAACTTACATTTTTATTTGTTTATGCCAACGATACATTTGTATCTGAACTAAAACATGATACTCTTTAATGGGTTTGGTGTTGCAGCACTAAATGAAGCATTAGCTGCTGAAGTCCAACGACTGAAGCTCACTGCCGCAGAGTTCAGTGGAGAGGTTCATCTTTCAAACTGTATGGCTCAGCAACTTTCCATTGATCATCAAATGCTCCAATTACAGCCTCAGCAACAGCAGCAGCGAAACGTTTATCAGATGCAACAACAACACCAACAACCTCAGCAGGGTCACCATAACCAGTCACAGACCCAGCAACAAAATGGTGATGCTTCTGCTGCAAATGAATCCAAGTGATGACCAGCGAAATTCCAGCATCAGTTTATGTGCAGCCATATTGATCATATCCAACTACATTCAAAATAACAGTGATGGTTTAAGAGGTTTCTACATAAATTAGATATATATAATATTATTTATTCTAGTAAACTTTAACCATTTTTTGTTCATTAGATGCCTTGTCAAATCTTTGACAAGGCATTGAAGGGTTGAAGCTAAACTCAAGCTCTGTTTATTCATTTATGGTAGACGCGAACAATCTCAGGCATTGCCTATATTTGATGGTTATATTATGCATTCTCAGCTTGTAAGGAGTAATGACTACATACTTTGCTATGAATAGATCCAGTTTCTTAGGGTTCTTCATGCCATTGCTTCCTCTGTATATTTGCTCCATCCTTTATGGCGATTTTACTATTTATTGGCAGACCAATTGCCTCTCAAGCCATGTCTGCCAGCCATACCCAGATTCGACACCAAATAATGGATTAAACAAATTCAAACAAATGCATCCAGTTTGTGCAAAAGGGTAGGAATGGGTTGGAGCTTAATTGCTTGAATGTTGTCTTGTTTGTTTCAGTGAAAAAGATGAAAAAAGATATGAAGTAATTTTAAAATTTGTGGTTCAGCATTTATTTTTTTAATTGATTTACAGAATGTTCATTTTGGTAGATATTTTGAAAAATAAAAAAAAATAAGTTGAAGAATGTTCGTTTTTGAAAAATAAAAAAAAATAAGAAAGGTTATAGGTACCAGTCACATTCAATTCCTTGTATTGAAAACCGTTGCTTTTACCATCTACTTCAGTATTTCGCCATGGTTGAACTGGGAGCGTATTTCGCCATGGTTGAACTGGGAGCTAGGAAGGTATGACTTTATTCTTTTTAATATTAAAAATATTATTTATTATTTAATTAAATACATGTTTTCCTTTTATTATTTACTTTATATTTAACTAAAATTATGCTTTTAACGTATTAAGAGAATAAAAAATCTAACCTATTTTACCTTTCAATCCGATCAAGGTAGCTTATATATACATATTATTTTTTAATTAAATTCTAATTAATTAATAAGAATCAGACTATATTTACATGTGGTGAGACTTGAATTTGATATTTCAAAGTTTTTAAATCCTCTACTTCTTTTTCCATTCTAAATTCTTGGGTTGATTTCATCAGCAAGCTAAAATAAAAATTTTCTTTCTCAAATTTTCTCTCGAAAGGAAAGAAATTTTCTAGCGTAAAATCAAAATTTACCAGCTTTCTCAAGAATTTACCAAATTTTCTCGTATTTTTCCACCAACCAAACAAAAGAGAACAAAATTCTTTCTTTTTTCATCATTTCTCATACAACCGTCTACTAAGTTGGGCTTTTTTATAAAAATAATATTAAAAAATTATTTAAATATAAAATGGGGTGGGAAATAGATTAATTACAAAAAATAGTGTTTGTTATAATAATTTTGGGTATCGTTTGACACATTAACAGCATCAATGAAATTTTTTTTAAAATTTATCGGTGTTGCAAAACTTCTTTTTTTAAATTTACAGGAATTGTCAATGTGTTAGGTGGTATCATAAGTTTTTTTTTTTTCATTTTTTTCATTTTTTTTTCTTTTCAAACCTTTCTTTTAAAAAAAATTCATTGATACCATCAATGTGTCGGGTGACATTCAAAATTACTGTAGCAATCATCTCATTCTCGTAGTTAATTTGTTCCTCACTTCATTTTTGTTTTTAATTAAATTTTATAATATTATTTTTGTAAAAAAGCCACTTTGTCTCTTCTTTTAAACAAGACTTGAAAATTCTTGATTTTGTTATACCTCGATTTCTCTCTCTACGAAATTCGACTGATTGTTTTGCTTGAGTTTTTCGAGAATGAATTTGAGTTCCCTTTTCACAGGGTTTTTTGTTTCATGTTTCGAAAGGGTTTTTCATGTGAGTTTTGTATCCGGTTTTCTTGTATTTTCTTCATGGGTTTCTGTGTACTTTTTGTGCGCTAATTCGATGAATGGTGGCGTGGGTATTGTAGCATTAATGGGGAATATCTTTTAACACCAATTCGAGATTTAGAAAAAGAAAAAAAAAAAAGAAAAAGAAGAGGAGAAGAAAAAGGAGAGAATATACAAATATTTTATACAAAGAAGATAAAATTTTTCTTTCCTTCACAAATTTTAAAAATGCAAATAAAACTTCAATTTTCCTAGACTGCATAATTCACTCACAGTGGCATTTAGGCAGATATGACAGTTCTCTTCCTCCTTATACTCCTAAACATATTTACTTTATTCTTCTGACTTTCGACAGAGCATTTCAAGATTCCAAATTTCAGCTCAAAATCTCAAAAAAAAAAAAAAAAAAATCATCGATCATAAGATGGACCTCAAAACAATCGCTTATCTAAATACAGAGAGAATCTACAAATAATAACAGTATGAACCACAAATCAATATTAAGAAACTAAAGCTATGATAAAAAACTAAAATAGAAACACAAACAGGCACTCAGGCCATACTTAACAACTCATAGAACCAAAAAGCAAAAAAAAAAAATTTGTATATAAAGTTATAAACACAAGAAAAATTGATTTTCTCAACCAAAAACACTTATTTTTTTTTCTTTTCAACTTTCAATCATTCACTCTAACCCAATCCATGGAACTTCCAATCCTTCAATCGTCCAATCTTGAACCTTAAAATTGATTTCCAACCCTTAACCCTGTTAATTGATTTCCCAATCAATTTTCTTTTCCTCTCCTTAATCCCAAGCAGTTTGTGTTTTTTACCCTAAACAAACCCATCTATTCTGATTTTTTTCCGTATAAACTTTGACCATTCAATTGCTCCTCCAACGTGGCAAGTTAACTGACCACATTAGTGGTCCCGTTAAGCCAATGACGAAAAAAATTAATAAGTGTCTGCTTTGTCACATTTCGATAACGTTAATGATTGTTTTATTATTTTTTGAAAGTTGAATGACTATTTTATTAGCTGCATCAAAATCGAGTTACTGTTAATGTAATTTACCCATCTTGTAACACCTAAAATTTTTTGATTTATCATATACCGATATACCTAGAAATTAATAGAATCTTGATATGAAAAATTTAGATTCATGATGGATTAAATTTATTTTAACCTTGAGGAGCCTATATACAAGGCAATTTTAGTTAATTGGACTATTATTGGCCCAAATAGGTAAAAATACGAGATTAAGGATAAAATAATAATTTTTTCATTAAAGGTATTTTAAACATTTTGAGCATACATGAAATTAAATATTAAAATAATTTCAAATTTGTGATGATGAGATGATGATAGAGCTTTTTAAATTAATCTTTATGTGTAAAGTAACCATTTAATCACATATTTGAATTATTAAAAATTGTTTACTTTTGATCACATTTTCTTTAAACATAAAAATAAAGTAAAAAGATGACAATATCATCATCTTTTATCCACACCTTAAAGGAGAAGAACATTCTCTATATTTCTTTATTTTTCTTCTATTTTCTTCACTACTTACCCATTTCTCTTCCAAATACTCATCATTTTCAACAATTTCTTGTAAAACCTTCAGTATTAAACCTTTGTTGAGTCATATCCCTCATCAACTCCATCATCCAAGAAGTTATGGTTTGAGCCTTAATGTGAGAAAGTGTATTAGGAGGGTGAAAGGATGTGAATAAGGTGTGAAGTTTTATGGTTTCCATCTCATTTATGCACAAAATCATGTTTATTTTAAGTTTGGGTGTTGTTGAGCCTTATTAATGACTATTTAATATTTTATTATTTATGATATTTTTGTTAATTATGAAGAAATTGAATAAGAAAAGACTAACACTAGCTAAGAAAAGGAAAAAATAGTGGAATAATGTGGAACTAAATTTCTCCAACAACTTTTGCGTATTTTGTGCGGTAAGATATATGAAAATTTATGAAATCTTTTATTTAAAGTTAATATTGTTTATACTTGATTTATTATTTTTATTGAATTGAATATGTTATAGTATATAAATATTTAATAATTATGAAAGTGTGGTTGATGGTTAGATAATAACTTTATGAGTGATTTTGAAGTTAAATCTCCTTGTGGAGACATTTATTGGAACATGAATCTTGATTTGGTGGGTTAAAATTATGAATAGAATCATTGTTTCGTATTATAATGGCTCTTGTATCAAACATTGTTTTAAATTTGTAAACTAGTTTGTAGATGCAAATATGGATGTTCTTGGAATATTTAAAAAAGACCTTAGTAGCTTAGTTAAATGATTAGGATACAATTTGTAACATCCTTCACCCGACCCGATCGTCAGGTCCAAGCTACATGATGCTACATTCATTGTAAACAACTATCGTCAAATACATAGTAAATAATCTTTCACATATGTAAAAAAGTGCCAGTCACATTCAACTCATATTAAAACAATCAATCTCGAGTCTTAATACGAGCTTATGATCAACTCGAGCATGAATTAAGACAAAATTACTAAGTTTTAAAAGTTTAGAGCCGTTGTCATGACGTTATATTTTTCACATCATGACATCGCCAAACAATATGTCACATCACGACCTCAGGCCACTCGACCTCGCGACGTTACTTACTATTGGTTGACATTGTGACGAGGGAGGATGGTCATCGGGACATGGACCTTGGTTTTGGCAAAAAAGTACAATTTTGTACCTGTTTTTATAGTTTCCAATCAAACCATTCAATATGATCACCTAAAACATTCCAAATTCGTAACACTTCATAACAAAACAAGTCATTTAACCATTTCTAATCAAAACCAATTAAATATGAGTTCAACCTATTACAAACCATCCATTTCATTACATTCAATCAAATGCCATTCAAACCAACCAATCAACCATTCAAACACCAATCTTTATCTAAGCCAATTCATATTTGAACATGCCATTTCACAATAATTTGAAACACTTATCCACATAAACATGTTAATAGCTCTTAGATCTTAAACAAGGACTTTAACAATCAAGATCATTTCACAAAAACATACAAAGCATCAACCTATCAATTACATAACCATTTCAATCATCTACTAACCATGTTACCATTTCTAGCTTAATCTATGTCATTCCACATGTCATACACATAAATATAGATCATCATATCTTTATGCATAAATACATATATGTCAACACCAAATGTGAATAAAAAACTAACCAAACATGTTATATGAAATAGTTAAGTCAAGTTTGCCAAATTTGTGACCATCTCTTTACATACTAAAAACACATCAAGACACTTAAATACATGCCACAACCTTAAACTCAAAATGATCGTATAATTACCAATTCAGTGATAGGATAGTGTGAGCTTCAAGACGATCCAACTTGATGAGTTCCGCAAGGTGACGATCTACAAGGAAAAGGGAAAACAACTAGGTAAGCATATAAGATGCTTAGTAAGTTCATAGGTATTAAAAAAAAACTTATCTTATCTTTTGTCTAGATATAATAAGCTACCATAACTTGACATAATTTGGCTAGAAATTGCAAATCAAACATCAACAATGTGAGTTTTAACTTGTAACTTAACCATATGATACCACAATCACATATCATGCTAATTCATGTCATTTTAATTAACAAAGCTTAAAACTTATTCAACCAAGGGATGATAAAATTGCATATATGTCAAAGTCAATATTCTAATCCATTGTTCAAGCTCACACCATATGAACATCAAGATCATTATATCTCGTTTCAATTTGTTATTTTATATAAATTGTTTCACCTGATGAACCCTAGTAATAGGACCCAAATACACGTGTCTACACTACACCAATTTCTCATCTGAGCTGAATATATAAACATGTCAAGTTACCCATTCGGACTAAACCTTTATAATGAAATTAGGTTACTCGTCCGAGCTAAACTTGTGTCATACATATTTGAGAATTCGCAATAAATGCTAAACCTCAGTAACATCTATAATCAATCCCGTACAAGCACGCTCAAGACCCTTTTGGCATATTAATCGTATCATAACCTTTACTAAGTTCACACGGGCATCTATAACACATGTAAACATTTCTTTTCAATTTAGTCCAATTCTAGCCTTTTAAAGCTATTCATAACCAAACACATATATAATTACAAATCTAATATACAAAAACCTATATAAACAAATACCATATGAACTTACCTAATAAAAAACACCAAACAAGTTGAACCTTCAAAGACAAATAGACAATTTTAGCTTTTCCTGGATTACTTCCGATTTGATCCAATTCTTGAACTATAAAATTATTCCATTCAATACATCAATATCAAACATTTATAAATTATTCCATGACATGAATGAACCTAAATAATCTCATTTTTTGATACCCTTAAAGTTTTACATTTTATTCAATTTAGCCCCTAAAAATCAAAATAACTGTATCCTTCAATTTTAAGCTTCAATTTAAAGACTAAATTTAATTACATTCATTAGAGACCATCTACTACTATTCATACCAAAATTTCACAATAATTTTGCATTTTATTTAATTTAGTCCTTATGTGCAAAACTAACAATTAAATTTTAGAATCTAGTCTTTTTCCATAACTTAAGCTTAAAATATATCAATTTAACACCAAATTCTTCAAGAAATCAATAATGACAACTTTCAAAAAACTTTAACAATTTTACAAATTGGTACATGGGTTAGCTACATCAAGCTCTCATGACCTCAAAAACATAAAAATTACAAGAGGAATTAATTGAGCTTACCTAATGTTGCCCAAAAGTTTGAAGCTTCAAAAGGGTTTTTCCTTAGGTTTTTTTCAGCTTTGGATGGCAAGGAAGATGAAAGTGATGACAAAATTCCACTAAATCTCTCGTTTATACTATGTTTAAAACTTAATTAACTTAGTTTAATTATACTAATTATGTTTTAACTAGCTTAATTAACCATTAGTTAGAAATTAGTGGTATCTTCCATCATCTTTCACTATAAAATCTTTCAAAATGGTTTAATTTTTCATTTTGGACCTTTGGTTAATTGCAATATAAGTCCTTAAGCTTTTGGAATTAAAAACTTATAACAATTAAACTTTTACAATTTAGTCTCTACACCTAAATTAAATAATTAATAGACAAAAATTGATGGGCCAAACTTTAATATATTTTTATACCAACTCCTTATATATTCATATTTAATATTTACGGATCCAGTTTACAAAAATAGGGTTCCAAAAGCACATTTTTCGTCACCACTGAAAATCAGGTTGTTACACAATTGGCATGCCAATAAGGGATTCCTACTTTGTACTTCTTTAATCCTGTTACTTGCAATTCAGTGCTCCTGTTCCTGTCACTTCGGTGTAATCATGATATGGTTTTTGGAAACTTGCACTTTAATGCTTTTGTTAATATAATTCTGAATAATTTGTCCTTAGTATCCCATCTTTGTTTTCTAGGCACACTAAGGGATAATGTTAACTAGCTTTGATTTTTGAGAATAGCTAGATTTTAGCTTGATAAATACAAATACTTGAATTGTTCGATTCAATTCTTGCATGTCTTCTCATGGTACTAAATTGTCATGTAGTTGTCATTCACATTAGTTCAAAGAATATTATATAATATTATCCATGACCTAAATCTCAATTCTGAATGTGAGTATATAAGGTATTATCCATACTATCTTGCTAAGCTTTAAGTTTAACGTGTCATTGTTTTTGCATGTAGGTCTTTTGAATAAAGGTTCAGTGCATCTTGGGGATCACAAGCAAATACCATTGTCAGCATTGAAGAGTATGAAATATTAGTATTTGCAATTGGTACCTAGTGGCATGTTCTAGAAAAGTCATTTAGGGATGCATATATAAACGTTCCATACAACTATTAGTTGTAACGGTGATGACATCTACTTTTATTTTGTTTATTTTTTATTGGCCTTGAGCCAAATTCTATAACTTTTGAATCTATGCATACAAGCCTTTGTTTTTGACGCTTCAGATTGGTTTTTTGGGTGATTTTATATAAGCTTAATAGGTTAGCTTAATATCTTAGTTGTTATGACATGTTATATCTCATTTTGAACATGTTACATGAGCATAGATTGTGACTTTTAATCTATTTTCCAAATGTGGTTTGGAAAAGTCTAGTTTGGAGGTGTTTTGGTGTTTGTTCTTGGCTAATAAAATATGTTATTTAAGATCCTAATATATCAGTAGAAGGGATTAGAGGTATTGACACGAGTGACTCATAATGCCTCAATGGTTGTTTAGAGAACTTGTATCAGTACATATTGGCACTTCTACAGCAACAAGTGCCCCAAACTTAAGAAACTATACATTTTTAGTTATTTTGACTTTTCGAGGTCAGTTTTGGGTCTCGAGCACCTCCGACCTCCCCTAAGCATCTTTAAAATGATTTTAAATTATCTTTAGAGTCTTTAATTGATCAAAACTTGGACAAATGATTTTATGAAAATATTTTTATAGTTTCAAGTTTATTAAAACTCTTATTTCCCTCAATCCAAACTAATCTACTTTAAGCCAATAAGCCTCAAACATATGGGTTATGAACTAAATGGGTTCTAGCATGTTTTCAATGACTCAAAATAATTTCAAAATTGTATATTACTCTTTCTTAAATATTGAGAATTGTTTTAAATAAATTCTATAAGGTTGTCGAATGATGTTTTACTAAAGGAAAAATTTTGAATATGGTTTGGAAAGTGCTCGGGTAGCACCTCCCATTCGTACCATATGTCAAGACATTTAACACCTCTCACCTGTCCTCGTTGTTGGAATTGAGTTACGAATGCTACAGTATAAGAAAAAATAATTATAAACAATTAACAGTAAAAAAAATTCAATTACTTTAATCAAGTCAATCATGAATTAACATTTAAAACTTTTCCTGAGTCCTATATGAGCTTACATGAGCTCTAAAGTTGAATCGAGAACAAACAAGGATCAATTTATAACATTTTCAAAAGTTAAAGATACTCATGCAAAACAGGGTCACACAAACATGTTTCCAGACAGTGTAACACTCTGAAACCGTGTGGACCAAATGTAAAATTTCATCAAAAGTCACAAGGCCGTGTGGATGGACCGTGTAA
Organism: Kokia cookei; assembly: GCA_039519145.1. Classification (NCBI taxonomy): domain Eukaryota; kingdom Viridiplantae; phylum Streptophyta; class Magnoliopsida; order Malvales; family Malvaceae; genus Kokia; species Kokia cookei. The sequence goes on along the minus strand of CM076901.1, from coordinate 10,924,261 downwards.
CAGCCCAGTTTTCAATGGTGTAGAAAATAGTGATTTCAGGATAACAACTCCAATGAGTCGAGTCATAAATTAAATTATTTTAATGTTTATGATATCGTTAGCAATGTATTAAAGTTTGGTTGAAAAATTCTATCGTTTAGATGGTTAATTGAGAAAAAGAGATTAAATTGTAAAAAAACACAACGGTAAGACTTGTTTAATTAGAAGGATTAAATAGGAAAATTAACCAATAGTATTTTAGTGAGTGGATTAACTTGGGATAAGTGATTATAAGAATGATTAATTAAGGCTAAGAAAGAAGTCAATTAAGTTAATTAAGAAAGTCTCAATATTTATAAAATTGCCATTTAGTATATAAAGGAAATTAAAAGAAGAAAATAAAAAAATTTCACTCATTTTCTTCTTCTTCTACACGACTAGTCAAGGGGAGTTAGGGTTTCACAACTAAAAGCTTTGAGCTTTGATTTGGGTGAGCAAATGGTATTTTTTTTTTAGTATCTTTTATGTTTTTGAGTCAGTGTTAGCTTAATCTAGCTAATCTAAGGACTAATTTGTGAATCTATCAAATGTTATGAAACTTGCCATTGTTGAAATGCTTGTTCTTGAAAGCTTTTAATGGATTTGTGTGTTTGATGTTTGAATTGAATCTTTTTGTAAAGTGATTCCTGATGAAACTAGGGCTTAAAGACTAAAATGTGAAAACGATGAAAATGCATGTATTGATGTGGAAATTATTGTGTGTAGGGGTTGGGTAAAACCCTAGAGAATTCAGCTAAGGTTGGTTGTGTAAGAGGAAGGTTATTTTGCATGTTTTGTGTTGAAATGATTAGATTGAATAAAATAAAAATATTAGGGGTAAAATTTTAATTTTCCCAAAAAGGATTGAATTGTGTTAAATGTATTGATTATGTGATTTAATGTGAAAATTTGCATATTTTTTGATTTAGATTACGATCGTGCCACGGAACGAGGAAAAGGGAAATTAGCATAATAGTCCTTGGAGCCTTTTCATCACTGCAATTCAGTCCGGTAAGTTCGTTAAGTAAATTTGTATTTAGTTATTATTTGTACCTATTCTATACATGTCAAGAATCTAATGGAAGCACTTAGAATTAAAGAGAATGAAAGAAAAGGAATCGACAAAGATAGCCAGCTTTATGCCGAAGAAACGAAATCGACGTGATGGCTTGGGTACCGCATATGTTGCAAGTCCTTGACAGCTCGTGCAAGCAGCATCGTGAGTTGGAAAAGTGATATAAATCCTAGAATGTATTACATGCCCTACGATGGCTGGGAATTATGAATAAGTGCATGTTCTCGATAGCTCGTGTGAGCAGCATCTGTAGGAGGCAGTTATATAAACAGACACCCTACCGATGGCTGGGGTGCCGCGTATGTTGCGAGTCCTCGATAGCTCGTGTGAGCAGTATCGGGTATTGGTAACAGAAATGATTTAGACAAGAAAGTTGAAATGCTAAATATGACTCGAGGAAGCAATGAGTTATCTTGGCTTGGTTGAGTTATAACTGCTTTAAGCAAATGTTTGGTAACTCTTTTATACTCTTCGAACTTACTAAGCTATGAAGCTTACCAAAGATGTTATTGTTGTTTTGTAGATTATTTTACTGCTTGAAGATCGGATATCTCAAAGAAGTCACTCTATCGCGAAGCTCGTTTGGTAGTTTTTCATCACTTGGTTCTATGGCATGTATTAGGAAGATTTTATCTTTTGTATTACTTGTATGGAAATGTTAGGTTCCTTGTCGTGAACTTAGTTGAATGATGAACATAATTTTTGTATGCTTGCTCAATGTGAAATGTAGACTTTAGGAAATGTATGCAATGACTTGGAAACTATGAACAATATGTTGGACTATTGTATTTTGAAGTTATGAAGTGTTGAATGATTGATAAACTTGAGTTTTTTATGCTTATTTGAATTCCGCATACTTGTTTCGATAAAAGTCATGCATGTATCGGTAGAAGTACAGGGTAGGAGAGAGGTTGTTCACTAACTTGAGTTGTATCTGTAGTTGTATAACAGGTATCGGGAGTTCTATTCATATGAGTATCGGTAGTTTGTATGCTTGTATCGGTAGAAGTTGCAAGGTAGGACTTCATAGCTCTTTGGAGTTTTTAGTATCGATAGAAGCGTGACTTGTATCAATAGAAGTGATACTTGTATCGGTAGAATTATCTCATGTATTGGTAGAATTCTGCACTTTTTTGAATTGCTCACTGACTTGACTTCTACCGATAATTGTCCACTAGGTACCAGTAGAAGTCTCCAAAAATCATGAAAATGACATTTTTACCCTTTTGAGATGTGATAGTAATCTATTAACAATTTACGTTGTGCTTGATGCATTCATTTATTTATATATGATTAAATGAAATAGTAATATGAGATAAACTACGATGGAAGATCGGAAAGACATCGAAACCTTAATCGGTGATGGTCTCGAGCTTTTGGTGTTACAAACTGTGTAAAAAACTGAGACCGTGTGAAAAACTAGGTGACCAAATCTACAGTAGTCACAAGGGCGTGTGGCTAGCTCGTGTAACAATCTACAGAGAGCACATGGCCATGTCATCTACATGTGTGTGACACACAACCGTGTGTCAGCTAGTGTGATGTAAAAATATGCCATTAAGTATTTAATTCATGCCAAACCAAACCAATGGCTTAATGGTTCACATTTGGCCATTCAAATCTGCATAAAACCAATCTAAGCACATACTAGTTCATCCTTTTAGCCAACCACAAAACCATACCAACTATCCCACATGTAATGAACATTTTGGTAAGCTTAATAATATTTTGACCAATCATTCAAACAAGGCACACCAAACGTGTAACACCCTTAACTTGTCTCCTTCGTTAGATTAAGGTTACAAAGTGTCACGATACAATTCAGAACAAATATTTGAAAATTTTAAAAAACTTCACTAACTCAAATTAAATATAGTAAAATACACTTATAGGCCTTAAGTCGAGCTTACGAGGCCCTAAAAATAGTATGAAAACATTTAGGGATCGTTCTAGAACAAAACAATAAATTTGAAAATTTTTGGAAACAAGGGTCACACGACTGTATGGCTAGATAGTATAGCAAAGGCTAGCCCGTGTGACCTTACACACGACTATGTGGCTACTCCACATGCTCGTGTGGCAACTCTACATGCCTGTGTCTCAAACCGTGTGCTAGACTGTGTAACTCACTAACTTGGTTCACACAACCATTTCTCAGACCATGTGAACCCTGCACCTAAGATGAACAGTGGCACACAACCGTGTGGCCAGGCCGTGTGCAGCACAAATGACCCCTAAACAAGCTATTTTCTACTCACATGCATTCACACCAAGCTCAACCATTCCCACAACCATTCATATGACCAAAACACATTGAAACACACTCCAAATTATAACAAGACAACCAATGTTATTCAATTCCAAATAATGGCATGCATAAGAATTTATCTTCTAACATTTACACCATGTTTACAATCATCAACAAATGGCGTTAAAACACAAAGTAGACTTGGAACCTAATTTAATGAAGCCAAAATAACATTCAAGCCCTAATACATGCCATCTATAACCTTAATCAAAGTAACCGAAAGCTACCAAAATGATGATTGGATAATGTGACTGTGCTCCAATGAAGTTCTAACCGATCAAGCTTTCCGATGATCTACAAGAAGAGAAAGAAAAATACATAAGAATTTAATGCTTAGTAAGCTCGTAATAAACTAAACAAAAACTTACCAAATAGGCTTAGTTTATAAAGTCAATGTGTAACACCCAAAACTTGATGCCGTCATCGGTTAGGGTTTTGAGGCTTATAGAACATTCACTAATAAAGAAATCACATTTATCGAGTCTTATTTCATTAACACACTTAGTAAATTTAGAGTACTGATCATTCTATAATGTCATTTCCATGTATGTCATTACAATTCACCGGGACTTGATTGAAATAAAACTGAATTATAACACGAAACATAGAAATTCACTGAAATAGGGGTCACACAGCCATGCCCCAGACTGTGTGCTAGACCGTTTGCATACACGAAATACCCTTACATGATCGTGTCACAAACCATGTGACATATCGTGTGGACATACGAAATTATCCCACACACCCATGTGTGAAACCGTATGCTGGGCCATATGTATTCTCGAAATAGGGCCACATAGGTGTGTCTCAGCCCCTGTTTGTCCATGTGAACCTTGCAACTATTTACCCAGGACACACGCCCATGTGGTGGCTTGTGTGTCAGGCTATGTGTGCCTACCAAATGACTAAAATCTGCAACAAAAATTCATATAATCGAACATAACATGTACAAATCTTGACCAACCTACCGTCCTATTGTTACATGACCTAAAACATGCAACACATAAATAATTGACCAAACTTCCAATTTCATACATCCACAATAGAGCATTTCACACCATTTCCATTCATACACTTATAAACACATTACTGTCTCCACTATCAATTTCACAAAATAATACCATGCCATATACATACTAAACATTCATAATACTTATAAACCTAGCACCAAATCAACTATAATCTCCTAGCTGCATATCATGTAACAGCCTAGTTTTCAATGGTATAAGAAATTGTGATTTTGAGACCACAACTCCAATGAGTCGAGTCATAAATTATTAATTATTGCACATTTTTTACGTTTTTAGTGTCATATTAAATTTTGGTAAAAGAATTTTATAGTTTGAATAGCTAATTAAGCAAAAGGGACTAAACTGTAAAAGTTACAAAAGTAAAGTACGTTAAAATAGAGGGACCAAATGAATAAATTAACCGAATGAAATTAGTTAGTGGATATGCATAAGATAAATTGAATGTAATGAAGCTTAATTAAGGTAATGATGAGTTGAAAGATTAATGATGAAAGATGAAGAAATTACGAAAATGCTATTAGGTATATATATATGAAATTAAAAGAAGAAAAATAGAATATTTTTCACTTCTTATTCTTCTTCTTCTTCTTCTTCCTCATGGCTAGGGCAAGGGAAACTAGGGTTTTGCATTCCAAAGTTTGAGCTTTGGTTTGAGTAAGCAAATGTTATCCGTTTTTAGTAATTTTTATGTTTTTGAGTCTGTATTAGCTTAATCTAGCTAATCCAAGAACCAATTTATGAATCTGTCAAATGTTATAAAACTTTACATTGATGAAAATACTTGTTCTTGAAAGTTTTGGATATATTTTAATGCTTGATAAATAGAATAGTTCATTTTATAGAATGATTTTTGATGAAATTAGGGTTTGAGGACTAGATTATGAAAATGGTGAAAATAAATATCCTTGTTGTGAAATAGTTGAATGGAGATGTTGGGTGAACACACATGGATATTTTACTGTTATGGGATTGAATGGAAAATGGTTATTTTGCATGTTTAGACCATAAGGACTAAATTGAATAGAAGAAAAAAGTTAAGGGTAAAATTATAATTTTTCCCAAAAGGATCAAATTATGTTAAATGATTTGGTTGTGTTATTTAATGTGGGAATTGAATGATTTGTGGATGTAGACTACGATCGTGCAATAGATCGCGAGAAAGAGAAATTAGTGAAATAGTCCCTGAAGTTTTACCACAACTGCAATCCAGTTCAGTAAGTTCGTATTGTTAAATTTTTACTTGTGACTGCTTATAACTGCCTTCTTTATGAATGTTCATTATTGGAACAACAATTTGAAGATATGAAAGATAGAAACGATAGAAGAAGGATTACCCAGCCTTGTGCCAAAGTTAAATGGTCCGATTACTAAGATCCCGCATTTGTTGCGGATTCTCTACAACATCTTTAGTCACTATAAAGTGAATAGAATCCAAGAATGGATTACAGGCCCTACGATGGCTGAGATTTATGCCTGATTGCATACTCTAGTCAACTTAGTGTGAGCAACATCGTAGGGAACGGATATACCGTATCAATGGCTAAGAATAACATTGTACACTTGGAACAGGCATGACCTTTGGGTTAACAAGGAGAAAATGAGCATAATGAACTTTGGGTCAATAGGGAGAAAATGAGCATAATGACCTTTGGGTTAACAGGGAGTAAACGAATAACGATCAGTGAAGTACAGTTCTGTTTTGGCTCAACCGATTTACAGTTTTGCTCAAAACATGCTATTCTGTAAATTGATAAACCTTGTGAATTTATTAAGCTATGAAGCTTACTAGTGAAATTTTTGTTGTTTTGTTGATTCTATTTTGTGACTTGAAGATTGGACTATCTTGAAGACATCACACTATCTCGAGAGCTCATTGGTAGTATTTAGATCACTCGATTATATGACATGTATTAGGATGGAATGACTTATTCCACTTGTATGGATGAATAAATCTTTGTTATGATTTTGAGTTAAATGTTGCACACATTTTCATGTTAGTTCAATGCGATCTACATACTATATGAGATGTATGAAATGTTGAATTTATCTACAATGTATTTTTCATGTTGAATTTTTAAGTTATGAATGATGAAAGGGTGACAACTTGAGTTTAGGCATGATTCCTTGAATTTTGTACACTTGTTTCGGTAGAACTCATGCTTGTATCGCTAGAAGTATATGGTAGGAGAGAGGTTGTTCACTGACTTGAGTTGTTTCGGTAGTTGTATAATAAGTATCGGTAGTTCTGTACACTGAGGTATCGATAGTTTAAGTACTTTTATCGATAGAAGTTACAGGGTAGAACTTTTCAGCTCTATGGAGTTTTTAATATCAATAGTAGCATGACTTGTATCGATAGTTGCCTCACTTGTATCGGTAGAACTATCAAGAGTATCTGTAGAAGTTTGCACTATTTCATGAATTATTTTCTGACTTGACAACTACCGATACGTGTCCACCGGGTACTAATAGAAGTCTCTAAAAATCTTGGAAATGACCTTTTTGCCTTTTTTGAATTGTAATTACAATTAAATGATAATATTTGACGTGTTGGGTGTATTTCTTTTATAATGTAAGATCAAATGACATGAGTTTAAAGATGAAAAGTGATTGATGAATGGAGTGACACCGGGACCCTAACCGATGACAGTTTTCGGGTTTTGGGTGTTACATATCAGTAAAATAGGGTTCAAATTTTTCAAGCAAGCACAAAATACAATTGCCTAGTACATGGCATATAACCAGGTGATGATAAAAATACCAAACGAGCTCTGGAGATAGTGTGATAGCTTCGAGGTGATCTGATCTTTCGACGACAAAATGAAATCTACAAAATAACAACAATCTACAGGTAAGCTTACAAAGCTTAGTAAGTTCGCGAGTAAGAATAATTTACCACATCATCAAGTGTCTTGCAATATAACATAATTCATTTGAGCCTCGTTACGGAATAACACTCCTCCTGAGCTGAAATAGCCTTATGCTCTAATCGAGACATGAGCCTTTCAAAGCTCTACCCGAGCTATAATAGCTTTACGCTATACTCGAGACATAAGCATTCCAAAGCTCAACCTGAGCTATACATAGCATTATGCTCTAACCGAGACGTAAGCAATCCAAAGCTTTATGCTCTAACCAAGACGTAAGCAAATCCATAACCTTACGCTCTAACCGAGACGTAAGCAGTCCATCGAAGTAGTTGCGAAGTCTTCCATTTGCCAATTCATCTAAAGAAATTCCATGATAAATGTAATTAGAAATATAGCTGTTAAAAATAATAGTAAGAACTTACCGGACTTATTTGCAGTTAAAGTTAAGTTCTAGGGACTATTCCGTGATTTTCTCTTTTGCTCGATCTGTAGCACAATCTTGATCTAACACAACAAAGCATTCAAGTTTCTTACTAAATCATGGAATTTAAATAATTTAGTACATTCAAGTCCTTTTTGGAAAATTTACAAAATTACACCTAACATTTCATTTCTATTCAATTTAATCCTTAGGCCTTAAATATGCAAAATAACCATTTTTCATTAAGTCTTATAGTAGCTGAACATTCAAGAGCATTCACTTAACCCTACATGCAATTATTTCACATAAAGTACATGTAATTTCATCTTTTTAAGAATTTAGTCCTTAAACCCTAAATTCATAAAAAATCACTTTACAAAAAACATCAAACCTAACCACCAAGCTTATAAATCTACCATAAAGTTTCAAGAATAAGCTCATTCATCAATGGAGAAATTTATAACTTCTAACAGAATCACAAATTAGTCATTGAGTTAGCTAGATTAATCTAATACAGACTAAAAAACATAAAAGTTACTAAAAACGGACGAGATTTCAGTCACCAAATTAAGCTCAAAGCTTGGCCGAATGTAGCTTGGTGTTTCTCTTAGGGTTTCGACTAGAGGAAGAAGATGAAAGAAAAATAGAAAATGATTTTCTAACCTTTTGTTTAATTACTTAAGTTTTTATGTAATTTACCCTTTTACCCTTTAATAAATTACATGATTTCCTTCTAATTTAGTCAAAACTGTCAACTAAATCTTTAAATGATCTAATTACCATTTAGGTGCCTTAGCTATCCTTCAAATTGACATAAAATACTTTTAATTAGTGATATTAAACTTTTGTCCCTTTTACAATTCAGTCCTTTTGCTAAATTAACTATCCAAACGATTAAATTTCTTAACTAAAATTTAATAAGACTCTAATTACCTTATAAATATTGAATAAGTAATACCTATGACTTGACTCGTCGAAGTTATGGTCCCGAAACCACTGTTTTTGACACCACTAAAAACCGAGTTTTTACATAATGACTTATTCCGTTATCATGCTCACATGAAAACCAATTCCTAATTTTCAGTGACCATCCTCACAAGTTAGTGAACTTCTACGTAACACATTCCACACACGTGCGCGCGCGCGCACACACACACACACACACACACATATATATATAATCTAATGTAACATTTATACACATCAAGCATTTGCTTAAAACTTTAATACCCGTTGAACCAAATGAAACTACATAGGATACACAAGAATCGTGCTCGCACAAAGTGTGCCAGTACATGTAATTATAATCATATCCTATAATGCTCACACAAGTTGTGGGTCGGGATGTTAGACTACATGATGCCGCTCACACGAGCTATGGGTCAGGATGTTAAACTACATGATGCTGCTCACATGAGTTGTGGAGAATCCGCAACAAATGCAAGACCTTAGCCATCAGTAGGACATCCAATACCAGCACCCGAAAACGTATAATCCCTAATGACGTGTCATTTGTATCCTAAGTGTTCATAAGGTTCCAACAGGGCATGTATCCATATCATTCCATAATTCTAAAAATTTTACGTACATTAATAAATTAACAAATTAACAATTTATATACAAAGAAATCATACAAGGTACAACATTAATAAATTAACAACCACGTTACAAAATAAATTAATTTACCAATATACGAGTTTACCTCGACTAACACGATTGAACAAAAAAACTGATGATTAATTTGTAACCTTAGCCTTCACACGATTCAAGTCTGGTTGTTGCGTATTTTGATCTAAATAATAACTTCATTCAATTAAATAATTCAAATTACTCAAAATAACTCATTCAAACTTATAATCCAGTTTAAGGTGAATTTAAGAAATTACCCATAACACTTTAACATTTGTGCGATTAAGTCCTTGAACTAAAACTCACATTTTAACCACAATATATGAAAAATTGAACTAGCTAATTTTTCTATGTTTTCATTTTAGCCCAAATTTTCTATCATTTCATATTATTTACATTGCATATATCTAGATTCTCAAATAGGTCTTTGTACTCAAAATCATCAAAAAATCATTTAACAAAAATATTTATGTTTGACCTTCAAACTTAAGGATTTAAAAACTGAGTTGACAAATATATTTATCTCATTCAAGGTAAATCCCTAAACTTAACACTTTCACAAATCAACTCCTGGGTTAGCTAGATCAAATTAAAACGAACTTAAAAACACAAAAATAATTGGAAATAAACCTTAAAATCTTACTCAAATAGAGAAAAGAGTTGGTTGAACCTTCTTTGTTCAACTATAGAGTCTTCACATTGGAGAAGAAGAGAAATTAAAGGAAATTTATGTTTTTTTCTCTTTTTTTAACACATTTACTATTTTAATATTAATTTACTCATGAAAATATCAATATTTGGTCACCTAACCATCCACTAATTTTTTTGATACGGTATAATTACCATTTATGTTCATTTAACTCCCTTTTCATGACTAATTGATACATTTCACTAATAGAATTTAACTTTTGTAACTTTTATGATTTAATCCATTTTACTTAATTAACTAACCAAGCATTTAAATTTCCTAACCATAATTTAATATGAACATACTCATCACTCATAAATATTAAATTAATAACATTTTTTTGATTCATTTTTCGGAATGTGTGGTCCCAAACTACTGTTTTTGACACCATTGAAAAATTGGGCTGTTACAAAACATATTAAATTTCAAGCTAAATCTAAACATAGCCAACATATGCCATTTAAACTTTTACCTTTACTTGAAAAAATTGCCAAAGTGCACATTTAGTACACAACTCATTTACCAATCAAGATAACATCTATACACATTAATTCCTATACTTAAGCATCACATATCTAAACATTCTCAATACATTGGTTTAACCATTTCGCATTCAATACATCAAATATATATCATACTCCACTGCCAACAACCTTACTTATATACTTGTCAACAAGCATTCAAACATTCACATTGTTCCTAGTTCAAACTTAAAAAATTAAAAGAAGACATATGTAAAAAAAAAGTCCTATTTGCATGCCACATAAGTAAGTCCAGAACGAATGAAAATCTACCAAAATGAAGACTGAGTAGTGTGAGCTCTACATTGATTTGATCCTTTCGTTTCACAAAATGCCAACTTCAAAAATAGAAAACGAAATAGAATAAGCATTTTGTATGCTTAGTAAGTTCATAGGTAAAATTTCACTTAACTTACCTTGATCAATCAACAATTTAAAACAATTAAGACATACTGAGACTAACATGAAAATCCTTTGGCATTTTGTTACTTTCACATTTACGTTAACAAGTACATTAAGAGGTTAGTCTATTTGCGACAAAACCTTGAAACTAAATTCATATACATATACAACTATTTTATTATACATCATATACTATTTGAATTATGTTCAGACTATAAACATAACCATTCAATTCATGATCATACCTTTCAATCGTTTCATTTCCATTTTTGTCACTGTTTACATTTTATGTTTTCATAGTTGAATCAGTGCTACTCAATTAGAAGTATTAATACATTTTCACCATGCATATGAATTTAATAAATTATATCCACTTTTAGTCATAAGACAAATACCATCACACATATATGCTTTCTTTTATACTATTTAGCTCGATGAATTAGATTATTAGATTCAGATGCATGAAACTAATTTACTTCCCAAAACTATAGAGTTGGTTTATTTAAACAAGTTTTATTCGATGCTGCTCACTCAAGCTGTCAAGAATCCGCAACACATGTTGGATTTCAGCCATCGATAAAGTATAATGCGATGCTGCTCACTCAATGTAACCCCTCTAACTCGTATCCGTCGTCGGATTAAGGTTATGAAGTGTTACCGATCAGTGAACACATTTAACCTCAATTTAAACATACATCTATTTTGTTCATGTTAATGAATATATATATATATATATATATATGACCTTAAATCTGACTTTTGAAACCTTAAAAGTAGCTTAGGATTAAATCAAGACTAATTTAAAACAAATCAGAAAGTTTTAGAAAAAGTTAGAAAATTTGGTGAAATAGGGGCACACGGCCGTTTCCTTGCCTGTGTGTGTATTCTCAATAAGGTCACACGATCGTGTAATAGCTCGTGTGTGGTTTCAAAGTTGAGTCACACGACCGTGTCCCAACTCGTATGCTTGCCCATGTGTCTGTTGCACCTAAATTGTAAAATGTACATGGCAGTGTGGGGTGACCGTGTGTGGCACATGATCGTGTGAAAGCCCGTGTCTCAAGCCGTATGCTCAGAAAATAACCCCTAAGACAAGCCAAAGTAATGCCAAACCCTATCCAACAAGACCCCACAACTATACATGTATTCCCATTACCTTTTTACATACTAAACAACCTACCTAATCCACTAACCAACATGCCATTCATAGGCACCACATTTTACCTTACCCAATGCATTCAAACTTACATGCTCTTAACTTGAACAAAACACTTATATAAGTTCATAAAAGTGACCAAAATGCAAACCATGCTAGGGCACTGCTAACCTATCCAATATATACACAAAGTATGAATAGACCATAACATTCCCAATGCTTAATTCATATCAATCTTTACAAAACAAACCAGAACCATTCAACATCTCAATGTTCTAGTTTAAAACTATGTCAACCATGCCAAAATAACCATTCCAAAATATGTCATCATACCATAAGGGATCTAATATCTATAGATTCTGCATGAGGGTTTATTCACCTATACTTGAATCTATTATTTACATGCCACATTTAAAACATTAACCACAACAAGCTTGGCCCAACTCAAGGCAAGCAAATTCTCTGGAAAAATCTTTTAACCCTAACATATGCCATTTATAACCATTAACCAAAATAACCATAAATACCAATTTATCGAATATATAGTGTGAGATACTCCAACGAGATTCCAACCGACTAAGCTTTCCGATAATCTACAAGACAGAGGAAACAATTACGTAAGAATTTAATGCTTTAGTAAATTCGTATCAAAGAAACTTACTCAACTAAATTAAACAACCAAACCTACTCTCCTCATGTCTTATGTCAAACTTTCTTTCCTATACACATCCCCTCACAAGGTTAGTGAATATAACATTACATATAATCCCAAGTAAGTCATGGCATATACATGATAAACATTTAGGCTTCATCCATAATCCATCACCCATACATATATCCTTTACACATACTTCCCATTGAAATCCTATGGTTAATAGATAGTAAGTAATCATAACAACTATAAAACATAACATATATTAAGAAATGGATTTCGTTCATATTTCATCCATCACATGATAAATTATCATCCATTTTCATTTCGTATATGCATATTCAACTTTCCATATCATATAAACATTAAGTCTTTATATATGCCTTTCCATTGACCTTTTCTTACCCGTTGAACCTTTTCGAATAACATCCGATACTCGAAATCCCTTTTCATGTAACTATAACATTTCCTTTTCCTTTTCAACAGTGCTCACACGAGCTATGGGTTGGGATGGTAGCTACATGATGCTGCTCACATGAGCTGTGGAGAATCCGTAACACATGCTGAATCTCTACCATCGGTAGGACCTTCAAGATTAGCACCTAATACATATACTTCCTAATGACATGTCATTTGTATCCTATGCATTCTCTAAGCTCAAACAGGTCTCTCTTTCCATATCTTTATCCGTGACCTTCACTTTCACAGTAGCATTTTCAATAAATTTCCATGAAATTCCCTTTTTTCATACTTAACTTTAATTCCCTTTTTGGATATAATATCTCATACAACTGTTCATTAAATTCACATGTTCATAAATTCATCATTAACTCACTTTAATTATTAAATACAATTAATCATGTAATACATAATAACCCATCCAAACCAAAGCATTATGTCATTCAATTTAATTAACATTATATTTTTGATCCATGTTATCAAAATATTATGTAATCATTAATCTATTTTATTTATGACATAGTATTTATTAACATGACATAGATTATAACACATAATAACTTAATCCTTATATGAACTTACCTCGATTAAAACGATTGCTAAAACGAAATCGACAACTAGTTTGAAAATTTTAGCTTTTTCCTCTATTAAAAACCAATCGTAGTGCTTCTTTATTTAAATAATAATTTTCATTCAATTAATACCAAACCAACACTTAAATAATCAACTTTATTCAATTAAGTCCTTCCATCATCATTTTACAAAATTACCCCATCATTTTTCCTTTTATTGAATTTAACTCTTAAATCCAAATCTTGCAAATTTACCATTTTTAGCTAAAATCCATGTTAGCAGAATTTTCCTTAGGTTCATATCAGCCCATATTTTTCCATATTTTATACATTATTCATGGAATTTTTCCTATTTCTCATATAGGTCTTTAACCTTAAAATCATTAAAAACCACTTAACAAAATACTTATATTTAACAACCAAGCTTAATAGTTTGTCATAAAATTTCAGAAACATAACAAATTAATCCATGGTAAAATTTTAAACATTTAACAATTTAACAAATTGACCATGGAGTTAGCTAGATTAAGCTCATACGAGCCTAAAAACATAAAATTAAAGAAAAACGGTGAAAGAAACATACCATGCATGTGAATTTCACAATGGCCGAAAGCTTCAAAATGTCTACCATGGAGTTTCGGTTTTGAATAGAACAATTGTAGAAGATGACAACTTTTTCTTTTGTTAGGCTATACTAGTTTTAATTTTTAATTTCTTAATTACTAAAGTAGCCTTTAAAGTTCATGAAATTTGCCATGCAAACTATCCATGAATATCGACTAACTTTAGGTATGGTATAATTACCATTAATGTCCACCAATTCACCCTTTCATAGCTATTTGATGCATTTAACTAATAGGATTTAACTTTTGTAGCTTTTATGATTTAGTCCTTCAAACTTAATTAACTATCCATATATTAAAATTTCTGAACCAAACTTTAATCAATTTCTAAAACCACTTGACTTTAAGGATTTACCACATAAATCTAATTACCCATTCAAATAACATAAATTATCAATTCAAAATTTATTATAATACTATATTTGACTAGTAAATATTAAGTAATAAGATTTACGGACTCATCAAATTTGTGATCTCGAAGTCACTATTTCTGACACCATTGAATAAAGGCCTATTACACTTAAGCTATCGACAATCGACAGCTTATCTAGATATAAGCCATTGCTAAAGAATAATTTGGTTTGGTCACACAAGCTGTAGGTCAGGTTTACTTTTGCAAAATTTATTCAATGCTGCTCACTTAAACTGTCGAGAATCCGCAACACATGCTGGATATCAACCATCAATAATGAAAACCCTTAACAACACCCGATTTATTTTTGAACGTTCATGACATGCCATTTGTATTCTAATTGTTCACAAAATTCATACATGCGTCGCTACAGTTTCTATATCATTTCAACCCTGTAATCATATAAACACTTTTCACGTATTGAATAACAATCTATATACATTTTAAACATTGTAACATAATCACATACATACTATTCAATTACATATACCAATTTACATAATTTGATACCATGTATATATTCATTTTTACAATTTAGTCCATTTGATACCATAATTCATTGAAGTTACATTAATTTAAATTAATAAACATGATATAATAAATAAATTATAGTAAAATATACCTGAATATATATTTTTTGGTAATAAAAGAAAGCCTTAAGCTAAGTTACAATAAGGCTAAGTAGATATTTTAAAATGTCCTATAGAATAATACATATCTTTATCTAATAGACTCTAAATTCTCAATGGTGGGTTAGCATGAATAACCAGATGTTCCACTTTGCCAGAAGCCTCCTTAGCAAATCAATCAACCACTTTGTTTCTTTCTCGTATTTTGTGACAAAATCTCATTCCCCAATCCTTCAAGCTCCATTCCTGTATGAGTTTAACCTCACTATATTTGTTGGTAGTAACAAGACCAAATTGAATGGTAGATATCAACAGAACATTATCACTCTCCATCTTCACTCGACAGGACCCCTTCAACCACGCAATCCTTAAACCCATAAGTAGCGCTTTAGCTTCAATCTGAAAAATATCGGACAACCCCACCTCCATTTTAAAAACCCAAAGCCATTCGCCATCCCTTCCTCTAATTACACCCCCTTTTGTTGCGCCTGGTTTAGCATATGATTTTGACCCATCTAGATTCACTTTCACCCAGCCATGCATCGATGGTTACTAGTGACTCCTCGTTGTGGATCTGCATAACCAATTTCCAGCCTCTCTGCTGAGGCATATCGAACGCGTCTAAGCTCCAGCATTATCCACTACTGCAAGATTACTTTGGCTACCTTGGATAAAGATGAACTCATGTATATTTTTCCATATGAACTAAGCTGTTATTGCAAAGAAGGTGGACCATTCCCCATACTCAAATTCTAGCCTACTCTCATTCACAGTATTTCAGATTGTCTACTCCTTCATCGGCATATGGAAAAATATATCCTATTTATTGTTAGGAATAACAGATTTCCAAATAACTTTAGAGCATTGGCAGTCCCTAATAGCATGTAAACATTATTCCACAGCCATTGCACATCTATCACAGAACGAGAAATGAGACATACCTCTTCGGGTTCGATTGTCATTCGTCAGGAGGCTATTCTTAGCAAACAGAAAAAGAAACATACGAACTCGTTGGGGCGCCTTGAGTTTCCATATTAAGTCTACACCGGCCATGTCAGTAGTGGCTCATTCGAGACATATGTGTTTGTAATATTCGGAAGTGAAAATTTGCCTCCAACTAACCATCTCCAAGAGATGTGATTTTCTCTTGCTTCCAATGACGGAGGAGAATAAGCTACTACCCAAGCTATTATTTCCTTTGGAAGTACTAATTCAAGCCATTCAATATGCCACTTCCCTTCCACCATAATATCACACACCCTAATAGTTTCTTGTATAGGTGTAGTACCAATGTAATATTGCTGCAGAGTACCTATTTCTTTAATCCAGTAATTGTTCCAAAAATTGATCAATCTTCTATTTCCCAATGACCAAAATATACCGTTCACGAACTCGTCCCATATATTAGCAATAGAATGCCATGTATAGGACCAATTATTGCGGTGTAATACCTCAAGAAGTATTCCATGAATATTGTACTTGTTTCTTAGGACTTGTACCCAAACTTTCTCTGTATTTGCCACAAGATTCTACCCCAGCTTTATAATAGCCTGATTTTTAGTTGTGTCGAAAACAGTGATTTCAAGATCACAACTTCGACGAGTTGGGTCAAATATTAATTAGTGAATATATATATGATGTCATTAGTGTCATATTAAATTTTGGTTAGAAAATTTTATCGATTGAATATTGAATTGAGTAGGAAGGATTAAATCATAAAAGGTGTAAAAGTAGAGTTAAGTAATTAGAAAGATCAAATGAATGAATTTCCCTAAAGTATTTTAGTGGGTGGGTTATCATGAGGTAAAATTGAATATAAATAGGATTAATTAAGGTTTAAAAGGGGTTTAATTAAGCCTAATTATGAAATTCATAAAAAATTACAATTTTGCCATTAAGTATAAAAGTGAATTTAAGAAGAAAATAACCTATTTTCTTCTAATTTCTTCATCTTTTTCGGCAAGCACAAGGAGAAGCTAGGGTTTCATTCTAAAGCTTTGAGCTTTGATTTAAGTAAGCTATTGTCACCCGTTTTTAGTAATTTTTGTGTTTTTGAGTACGAATTAGCTTAATCTAGCTAACCTAGGGACCAATTTGTGAATTTGTCAAATGTTATGAAACTTGCCACTGTTGAAAATGCTTGTTCTTGAAAGCTTTTGATGGATTTGTATAGTTAATGTTTGGGTTGGATCTTTTTGTAAAGTGATTTTAGATGAAATTAGGGTTAAGGATTAAAATGTTAAAATAGTGAAATTATGTGTATTTGGTGTGAAATAAGTGAATTATAGGAATTGTAGAGGATAATGGTTATTTGGTTGGTATTGGTTGTTTAGGAGAAAGGTTATTTTGCATGTATTGAACTTAAGGACTAAATTGAATAGAAATGCAAAAGTTAGAGGTAGTTCTATAATTTTCCCAAAAAAGGATTTATATGTGTAAATTGAATAAATTACATGATTTAATAGGTGAACTGTTTATTTGTTGTGTTAGATCAAGATCGAGCCACCGATTGCTGGAAGGAAAAAAATCATAAAATAGTCTTTGAAGTTCCACCTAAACTGCAATTTCGTTTGGTAAGTTCGTTTGTTAAATTTCCTATTTGGACTGTAAATATTACCTAATAGAGAAGTACTAGAGACACTTGATGTATAAATGAAAAAGTCATGTCTCAGATTGAGCATGATAATTTATATGAATGGAAGACTCGTGGCTCGAAACAAGCATGAGGATATATTTAAGGAAGACTCATGTCTCAGGATGAGAATGAGAATATGATTAAAGGAAGACTCATGTCTCGGGATAAGAATGAGAATAAGATTAAAGGAAGACTCATGACTCAGAATGGGTGTGAGATTATGTTTAAAAAGGAGGACTTAGGACTCGGTAGAGCATAAGATTTGTCTAAAGAAGAAGTTCTGCAACTCTGATGTTAACTGTTGTTACGATGCTTATTGTTGAGCCATGATTTACTGGTTATGAACTTACTAAGCAAGAAAGCTTAGTTACAAACTTACTAAGGTAGAAAGCTTACCTGTGTACTGTTGTTTTGTAGATTTCCTTTTGGCTGGTTGGAGATCAGATTACCTCGAAGATATTACACTATTCATAAGTTGGTTCGGTAGTGCTTACATCACTTGATTATATGGTATGTACTAGGATGAATTGACTTGAACTTCTTGTATGGATGAATGAATATCTGTAGTGAAATCTTGATGAATATTGGTCAAGTTGGTATGATAGTTAAATATGATATGCATACTATATTGTGTTGTATGTAGGGTCTTGAAACCATGAAAAATGTGTTGGTATATTTCATTTGAAGTTATGAAGTGATGAATGGTTGAAAACTTTTAGTTTATGCATGTTCTATTGATTTCTGTATAATAGCTTCTGTAGAACTCATGCATGTATCGGTAGAATTACAAGGTAAGAGAGAGGTTTTTACTGACTTAGATTGTATCGATAGTTACATAATAGGTATCGATAGTTCTGTGTATGCTTGTATTGGTAGCAAGGATGCTTGTATCGGTAGAAGTTGTAGGGTATGACTCCCTAGCTCTCTGGAGTTTTTAGTATCGGTAGAAGCATGACTTGTACCAGTAGAAGTTACACTTGTTCGGTAGAACTTACCCAAGTATCAATAGAAGTCTGCACTGTTTCTAAGTTGCTCATTGACTTGACTATTACTGATACTTGTCCAACAGGTATCGGTAGAAGTCTTAAAAATTCGTGGAACTGACATTTTTTTTCCCTTTTTGAGGTATGTTGACATTCAATTGATTATCATGTTGTGTATTTTGGATTACCTTATTAAAATAATAATAAACGACACATTAACGAGAGAGTAAATTTAAAATAAGGATGAAAGAACATCGGGACCCTAACTTGTGGTAGTTTGGAGTTTTGGGTATTACATTTAGTGGTATCAAAGCCTATGGTTTAGCTGATTCTTGGAATGCATAGTGTGAAATTTAAAGTTTAGAAATACATGCCATATAAACCTATGATAATGTGAAATTGGTGAATCCGATCTAACCTTAGTTTTTGCAGATAATTGAAAATGTCAGACTCAGAGCGAGATGAGACAAATGAGGTAAACAATAATATTCTGAAAAATAATTCTTGAACAAGTCACGGAGTACCAATATTACCGATGACAGAAAAAGAAGTCAAAAATATCTTCTTTGGTTTAATGGGGCAATGGTTCTTGGAATTCATGAGAAACAACCCGATGGCACCGCAACCTCCACGTCATGTGGCACAGCCTGCTATAAGACCTGCAATACTGCCCTTGCCACTTGTTAGGCCTCCACCTCCCCTAGTGGTTGAACAAAGGTGACGAGTCCCAACTAATAAGGTGAGGAAATATGGTGCAGAGGAATTCAGAGGTAGTATTGAGGATGATCCTTCTAGGGCTGAGTATTGGTTAGAGAACACGCTTAGAGTTCTCAATGAGATGACTTGTCCCCTGATGATATTTCAAATGACATAGATTTTCTCCCCAATTTAATGTTTTAATTGTCTCTTTTGTATTTCATTTAGCATGAATCATTATCATTTTATATTTAGTTTCCATAGTTTCCAACTCATTGTTAATTAGTTTAAATTATTGTTATTTTTATCTATTTTTGTACTAATGTTAATGCAAGCAGCCAATATATTGCTTCTTAATATTGTCAGCGCAGGAACTCAGTCTAGAAGCTTAATGCTGGACGAATGCAGCCAAAAAGATCAACTGAAAATTGCGACCAAGAGATGTCGTCCCATTGAAACTGAATCTCGAATGAGTAGAATCAAGTTGAATTCACAGCTGAAAGCACTAACGTAGGAATTTCATAGATGTCGCTACAATTATGATTTCAGAATGTGCCCAGCGGTACAGCTACTAGAACTATGTGAGTGCACAGCTGTAATCTAACTAATTTTGACTGCTGCAAGATCTAGATCTAGATCTGAAAATGAAGGCTGAAACCTGCAACATTTTGGAGGTTATAAATAGACGAACAAAAGATAAAGAAATCATAAAGAGCGAAGGGATTTAATTCTGAAAATTCTGTGCGAATTTGAGATTTGAGCTGGAAATCGGGGAGCTGATGAAGCAAGTCTGCAAGCACTTCTGACGGGAGGTGCTTGATACAAAGCAAGAGGAACAATTAAGGAGTAGACCTAGTAGTCTAAAGATAGTAAGCTTCATTGTATTCTTTAATTCTTCTTAAACGATAATGGATTTTGATGATATTAAATGAATACGAGAGTGTCTTTTAATGTTAAATCATTTTGATTCTTATTTTACACTGCTTATCTGTTTATTCTTGGATCTAACCGCTTTATGCACGAGAGTGAAATTGAAGTATGCCGATATCGAGGGATGCGGTTATAGGTTGGGTTAACAAGTAAGTTAGGCGAGAGCTGCTTGGCACTGGGACAAACTCCAGTTACTTGTTCTTGAATATACATCGTTGCTCGCATCGAGAGGTGGAGTGATTGTGGATATTCAAGTCGAGATTAAATAGAGAGTTATTGTTGGTAAGAACTCAAAGGGACTTCATTGCAGTGACATTCCATCTATATTTTACCTTGTCGACGTATTCAACGTTGTGATTTAGTAGAATCAGTGAACCATTTATGCCCTTTTACACTTGATCATATTTACATTTTATGCATTTAAATATTCAACACTCAATACTCAACACAATTGAATTTATTTTCAGTATACTGACATTTAACCTCTGAAGTTTAACTCCCATTATGTTGACATTCTTGATTATTTTAGTGTGAAGATCTGACATAATTGCACTGACATCCTTACTCACATCTTACCTGATTACAATATTAATTGCTTCGACATTTAGACATCAAGAACCCATTCCTCGTGGGATCGATATCCGATAGAATTGTCTATCAACTATACTTTCATCGACGTGTGTCTGCTTGAACATTACTTTAACGTAAAAACACTGGTCATCCTCTCGAAGATTTTCTAAGATGTGTTGTATCATTGTTGAAGGATGAAGCTTATCACTGGTGGACGACCTTGTTAGTCGTAGTTTCTATAAATGAAATTACTTGGGAATTCTTTGAAACTGAATTCAGAAAGAAATACATCAGCAGAAGGTACTTAGATCGGAAGAAGGAAGAGTTTCTAGATTTGAAATAAGGAAACAGGTCAGTGGCAGAATATGAGAGAGAATTTTTGCAACTCAGTAATTATGCTCAGGAGATTGTGCCAACTAATGAGGATATGTGCATTCGATTTGAAGATAGGCTGAATGATGAATTTAAAATGATGGTAGGTGGTTCAGAGTTGCGATCGTTTGTTGTTTTAACTGACCGTGCTCAAAAGATGGAAAAAAATATATAACCATAAAAGATAGAGGGAAAAGAGGTTCTAAGAATTCGGTAAAAAGAGTACTCTTAGACCATTCTCAATGCCGCCACTGAAGAAATTCAGAGAGAATGAGAACCGACCCACTGCAATGTCTAGATTTCAATGCAATAGTAGGATTATGCAACCTGATTCGAGATTTCAAAATCGGCCAACGAATAGTGTTGCCAGCATCTGTAATGTACCAAAACCTGCTTGTGAACACTGTGAAAAGTTCCATCTTGGAGAGTACGCACTAAGGAAAAACTCGAGTTCTAGATATGGAGCCACAGATCGTTTCATTTGGTTTTGTCCGATGGCATCTGGGGCAAATGAAGACAGAAGTGTGAAACCCTCCTTACACCACAAAATAGTAAATGACCAGGTTAGAAAGTGGTATTGTGGGAAGTCGAAGCGAAGCAAAAAAAGGTGTAAACCGGTCTTAGGGTCGGGCACCTGCAGGCACATATTCTATCCATGCTATAGAGGAAGCTGTCGCGCCAAATATTGTTATTGGTATATTTTATCTTTTTAATGATATTATGTGTGCAGTGATTGATCCAGGGTTGACTCACTCTTATATTTGTACTGTGTTGGAAAAAGATAAATTGTCTGTTGAGGCGACTGAAATTAATGTGCAAGTTACCAACCCTTTAGGTCATAGTATCGTAGTTAATAAGGTGTGTCGTAAATGTCCACTGAAAGTCCAAGGCTATTAGTTTCCTGCTGATTTGATGTTGCATCCCTTTTATGATTTTGATGTAATATTGGGTATGGACTAGTTAACCGAGCATGATGCAGTGGATAATTATAAGCGGAGACAAATTTGATTGAAGTGTTTGATAGGTGAAATGATTACAATTGAGTCTAATAAGTTGAACAGTGATGTGAATGTGATTTCAGCTATGTCTGCTCATAAAATGGTTCGTAAAGGGTGTGAAACATTCTTGTTATATATGCTAAATACTCGAGAGTTAGGGATAGAACTGAATCAGGTTCCAGTCATTAATGAATTCATAGATGTGTTTCCTGACAGTTTTGCCTCCGATCACGGA
This sequence comes from Kokia cookei, assembly GCA_039519145.1. Taxonomy (NCBI): domain Eukaryota; kingdom Viridiplantae; phylum Streptophyta; class Magnoliopsida; order Malvales; family Malvaceae; genus Kokia; species Kokia cookei. The sequence continues at coordinate 10,901,376 of CM076901.1, read as the reverse complement.
AGTAGAGTTTGGTATTGATTTGGTACCGGGCATTGCTCCGATATCTATTCCACCATATAGGATGGCACCGAATGAGTTGAAAGAATTGAAAGCACAGTTGCAAGAATTACTAGATAGGGGTTTCATCCATTCGGGTGTATCACCCTAGGGTGCACCAGTGTTGTTTGTGAAGAAAAAGGATGATTCGATGAGAATGTGTATTGACTATCGACAGCTAAATAAAGTCACATTAAAATATAAATATTTGTTACCTCGTATTGATGAGTTATTTAATCAGTTGAAAGGTGCAACAATATTTTCTAAAATAGTCCTTAGATCGGGTTATTATCAGATGCGAGTTAAAAATTGCGATGTACCAAAGACTGCGTTCAAGACTCGATATAGGCATTACGAGTTTCTAGTGATGTTGTTTGGATTGACAAATTCTCTTGCAACATTCATGGACTTAATGAACAGAGTCTTTCAACCTCAGTTGGATATATATTTGGAGGTATTTATCGATAATATACTAATCTATTCCAGAACAGTGAATGATTATGCACAACATTTGAGAAAAGTATTACAGATTCTAAAGGAAATGCAGCTGTATACGAAATTTAATAAGTGTGAATTTTGGCTCAGAGAGGTTGGATTTCTGGGGCATGTTGTTTCTTTGGAGGGAATACGGGTTGATCCGAGTAAGGTTTCTGCTATTCTTAATTGGAAAATCCCTAAGAATGTTTTTGAAGTATATAGTTTTCTAGGATTAACAGGCTATTATCGATGATTTGTTAAAGATTTTTCCATTATAGCCTTGCCAATGACAAAGTTACTTCAGAAGAATGTTCAGTTTGTTTGGTCAGAAAAGTGCTAGCAGAGTTTTGATCTAATGAAGAAAATGCTAACAGAGGCTCTAGTCTTGACACAACCTGAGACAAGAAAGGAATTTACGATTAACAGTGATGCCTTATTGAATGGGTTGGGTTATGTATTGATGCAAGTACGGAAAGTGATAGCTTACGCCTCTTGACAGTGGAAGCCACATGAGGGGAATTATTCGACTCATGATTTGGAGTTAGCAGCCATTGTCTTTGCATTGAAGATTTGGCGACATTATCTTTAAGGTGAGAGATGTCATATCTTTACAGATCATAAGAGTTTGAAGTATTTGATGATGCAAAAAGAATTGAATTTGAGACAGCGATGATAGTTAGAGTCACTGAAGGATTATGACCTTGTGATTGATTATCATCCGGGAAAGGCTAATGTTATTGTTGATGCCTTAAGCTGGAAGTCGTTGTTTGTGTTGAGAGCCATTAATGCACATTAATATACCTTTAATAGATGCTCTGGTGCAGATACCCAGTTATGAAAAATACATGAAGGAGCTATTATCAAAGAAAAATAAATTGTCCGACATCGAGACGATTTTGCTCACAGAAGGGTGCAACGCTGTGCTTACAAATAAGTTTCCAACCAAGATGAAAGATAATGGAATCTTCACAATCCCATGCTCTATTGGGAATCATTATTTAGGTATGGCTTTATGTGATTTGGGAGCAAGTGTTAATAATTTTTTATGTCTACTTTCGATGAAGCCCACTGCGGTAACATTGCAACTTGCAGATAGATCTTTAGTACAATCGGAAGGCCAAATCAAAGACAACCTTGTCCAGGTTGATAAACTTGTGTTCCCTGCTAATATTATAATCCTAGACTGCGAAGCAGATAAAGAAGTGCCTAATATCTTTGGGTGACCATTTCTAGTAATGGGACGCACACTTATTGACGTATTCAAGGGAGAACTTATCATGCGTCATAATGATGAGCATGTGACCTTTAATGTGTATGAGGCATCTCTACGCAGGAGTAAAGAGTAATGCCACCACATCGATGTACTGGATGAAATCATTTCGGAAGAATTCAATGCAAGGAATTCAACAATGTTGGATAAAGATGCGTCAACATTCACTGAGGATGATTGTAGCGATAAAGAGGAGGTTAACAATTGTGAGCTGAGACAGAATTAGCAATTGGAATCTCTTGATTTGTCTAACAGGACAATCCTAGTGTTTAAACCATCTATTGACCAAGCTCCTACCTTGGAGTTGAAGTAATTGTCAACATATTGAAAGTATGTTTTTGTTGGTGACAACGAGACATTACCTGTTATTGTTAATGCATCCCTTGACGCAATGCAAGAAGATAAGCTCATCGCAATTCTGAAAGAACACAAAAGAGTCATAGCCTAGAGCATAATAGATATCAGAGACATCAGTCCCTCTTTTTGCATGCACAAAATTAGGCTAGAAGATGAAAAGAAGTAATCAATTGAGTAGCAACGAAGACTCAATGAAAAGATGAAAGAAGTAGTAAAGAAGGAAATTATCAAATGGTTAGATGTGGACATTATATACCCTATTTTCGATAGTGATTGGGTAAGCCCCGTTTAATGTGTTCTTAAAAAGAGTGGTTTCATAGTTGTGACTAACGACAAGAACAAGTTAATCCCTACTCGCATTGCAACGGGATGACGAGTATGCATGGATTACAGACGACTGAATGCAGCCACAAAGAAGGACATTTTCCACTACCTTTCATCGATAAGATGCTGGATAGGCTAGCTGATAAAGCTTATTATTATTTCTTAGATGGTTACTCTGGATACAACCAAATTGCTATTTCACCAGAGGATCAAGCAAAGATAATGTTGACATGCCCTTTTGGAACATTTTCTTTTCGACGTATGCCGTTTGGGTTGTGTAATGCGCCAACAACATTCTTGAGGTGTATGATGGCAATATTTTCGGACATGATCGAGGATTCTTTAGAGGTATTCATGGATGATTTCTCTATCTATGGACAAAATTTCGACCAATGCGCTAACAATTTGGCGAGAGTCTTGAAGAGATGCGAGGACCCAAATCTAGTTCTGAATTGGGAGAAATGCCACTTCATGGCAACTGAAGGCATTGTTGTCGGGCATCGGATATCTTGTCAAGGCATCAAGGTTGATAAAGTAAAGGTAGAAATCATCAAAAAACAACCACCACCCATCAACGTCAAAGCAGTAAGAAGCTTTCTTGGACGCGCTGGCTTTTATAGAAGATTCATTCAAGATTTCTCTAAGATAGCTAAACCATTATGCTCATTGCTAGAGCAAAATAAAAAGTTTGTGTTTGATGACATTTGTCTGGATGCATTCATGACAATAAAGAAGCAGCTAATACAAGCCCCAATTTTCGTTACACCGAATTGGACACAACCGTTTGAACTAATGTGCAATGCAAGCGACTTTGCTATTGGAGCTGTCCTAGGCCAAAGAAAAGAACAGGTATTTCATTATATTTACTATGCTAGTAAAACCCTAACTGAAACACAGGTTAATTACACCACGACTGAGATGGAGTTGCTAACAGTAGTCTTCACATTTGACAAGTTTCATTCTTATCTTACCGGCGTGAAGACTACAATTTACACGGACCACTCAACATTGAGATACCTTTTCAACAAAAAAAGGCCAAACCTAGACTCATCAGATGGATCCTACTCCTTCAAGAATTTAACGTTAAAATAAGAGATAGAAAATGATCTGAGAATCAGGTAGCTAACCACTTGTCTCGGTTAGAAGTAAGAAGTGAAGATGGGAAAATGTCTCATATTGTCGAAGCATTTCTTGACGAGCAATTATTCTTTGTTGACGCATCACCATGGTATGCCGATGTCATCAATTACCTTGTATGTGAGAAGTTACTCATGAGTGTTACTGGTCACAAGAAGATCAGGTTCATACGTGATGCTGCCAAATAACACTGGAATGACCCATACTTATTCAAGATATACGTCGACAATATCATTCATCGTTGTGTACCTGAACAAGAAATGATGTCAATCCTGCAACACTGCCATGATACCCCTTATAGAGGACATTTTGGTGGACCAAGGACTACTGCTAAAGTCTTACAGTCAGGATTTTATTGGCTTACATTATTTCAAGATGCCCACAATTTCTTACAACAATGTGATTGTTGTCAATGCATTGGTTCCATATCTCAATGCAACAAGATGCTCCAACAACCCATCATGGAGGTAGAGCTCTTCGATGTCTGGGGTATAGACTTTATGGGACCATTTCCAAATTCTTTTGGAAATGTGTATATATTAGTGGCTGTTAACTACTTCTCAAAGTGGATTGAAGCTATTATGGTGCCAAAAGATGACGCTTAGACGGTGTTGAAGTTTTTTCATACGTATATCCTCACGAGATTTAGAACACCGAGAGCGTTGATAAGTGACCAAGGCAATCATTTCTATAATAACCAAGTGGCGACTGCATTAAAATGATATGGTGTGAAGCATCGTATGGCTACCACATATCACCCACAAACCAATTGTCAAGCCGAAGTATCCAATCGACAAATTAAAAGCATACTTGAGAAGGTGGTTAATCCATCTAGGAAGGATTGGTCTGCGCGGCTACATGACGCATTGTGGGCGCTTCGCACTGCCTACAAAACCCCGTTGGGATGTCGCCATATCAACTAGTGTTTGGAAAGTCTTGTCACCTACCCGTTAAACTTGAACATAAGGCCATGTGGGCAATTAAGCAGGTGAATTTGGACTATGATGCTGCTGGAAAGAAAGACTATTGGACATCACAGAATTAGAAGAAATTCGATGCCATGCTTATAAGAATGCTGCGATATACAAGGAAAAGACAAAGAGATGGCATAACAACATTATCTTGTGTCGACAATTTCATCCTGTCTGTTGGTACTTTTATTTAACTCACGTTTGAAATTACATCTAGGAAAATTATGATCGAGGTAGTCAGGTCCATTCAAAGTAGTCGAAGCATTCTAAAGCAGCGCGGTAACAATCGAAAACCTAAAGGATGAACAACAATTTAAAGTAAATGGTCAACGTCTTAAACATTATGTGAGCCCAAATTTTCGAGAACCAGATGAAGTTGTCAACCTGGTGACATTTAAATAATGTCGACGCATTTTTTTATTTCCTTTTATTTATTTCACTTTTTGGTGTTGTTTCAGATTCCTAGCAGAAATAAAAATCATCATTTTGTCGATGCATTGAAGCACTGATTATCGGCGCATTCTGCGATGAGTCAGCATTATTTTTTTGGCAAGAATCACACTAATTGATTTCTTTCTATCCTAGCCATTGGATCAAAACAAATCGGTACGATCTGTAGCCTGACAATTTATGGCTGCAGACGCAACATTTCCCCGTATTTTCCAATCATCACGGTTAGGTTATAAAATCTCCCCATTGCAATTACTTTTTCTCTTCACATCCACCATTGTTACTGCATTTCATCTTCTCCATTGTCTGCATATTTTATTTTCTAATCACAAAGCAGTCCTTTTCGGCAAAACTTCTTGAATTTCTCACCATGGCAAAAACCCATGCTTCAAGAAACACTCCCAAAACCCCTTCAAAGAACACCCCGACCACTTCCACTATGGCTCCGTCCACAGGACCACCACCCTCATCCACAGGCCCAGTCTTATTTCTAACGACTACGGCCAATGACCGTTACCACAATATCATTTTAAAACGTAACATCCATCCAGAATAAGGACTCTAACTTTCTCTACACTAGACCTTGGGAAAGCATGCTCACCGTACTATCAACCATCTCGGGTGGGAATATTTTTGCGACCTTCCTTCTAGCTAGTCCCCACATTGGTTATGGAGTTTTATGTAAATCTGGTGGATCAAGAGCAGGAGTTTATCTTTGTATGAAAAGGGCTTGTTCCATGGAGCGCTGCGCAGATCAACATATTGGTAAGGATTCTGGAATGGGTGGACGACCATGTACCCTTTTTGCATCGTTTGGAAGATGATTCTATGTCCCAAATGATGAAAGATCTTTGCATCGAGGGCGCTACATGGACAGACAATGGATTTCACAACTTTATAATGCACAGACGATACCTTTTAATTTTTGCAAGGTATGGTTTCTTTTTATCAACAGCCATGTTATGCCTTCGACCCATAATACTACGGTCACATTAGAGCGTATGTGTCTCCTGTGTTTCATTCTGCACTACCAACACATCGACATCAGTGAGCTCATACATGCCCAGATCTCAGATGTTGAGGAAAGCAAACTGGTATCCTTCCTTTTCCCTTTCTCATTATGCTGCTTTGTCAACATAATGGTATTGTGCCCAAAGATGGTGAGGAGGTCTTGGACAACAAAGGCCCAATCAACGATATCTCAATTGAGAGGATGACACGAGGCCGAGATACAGCAGTGGCTAAGGAAACCTCTAAGAAAAGGGATAAAAGAAAGGGTAAGAAGAAGGCTGACCAATCTGATGTGCCGACAGAGTCCCAAATGGCAAAGAAGTTAGCAATGATGGAACTACACTTGGACCGCATCGATATTTGATCCATCCACACTGATAGTATAGTAGACGACATGGATCTTCGGCTCTACAAGTTTATGCCTACACTAAGGTATGGAATGAAGCCATTATTGATGTATTAAGCCAGATCAGTAAAACTTTATTACCAGACTTCCAAACCTTCCCATCAATCTATCGCCCAATGAAGTACTCATCTTTTGAGCAACCTACTTCTAAAGGTAGGCCTACACCTGCACCTACACCAATCAGGTTCATATTTTCGATGATGGGAAAGATGATCGGCACTCGCAGATTGATGACGATTATCACTGCCACATCGTCCACTTATTCGAAGATGAGTTTTCCAATAGTCTGGGCGTAAATATGGCTGAACAAGCAGCAGTTGGGAAGGATGTTGAAGCAGTGGACTGTGCCTACACTAGCCCAGTTAAACCTTAGTAGCAGGTGGAAGAGGAGGCGTACCAGGGGAGGATCAGTTGAAGGAGAAAGATGAAGAAAAAGAAGAAGAAGGAAAGGAAGAAGATAAAGAAGAAAAAGAACCTACCGAGGTGTTGGAGGAGAAAGAAACCAATGCCCCAATAATGATCGTTGAGGATGTTGTGGGGGCATCCAGCTCAGATGAGGCTCTACCTACTGTGATCCAGGCTGAGGTTGTCACTGGCGAGATAGAAGAACTGAATCCTCTGGTTATTGTGCCCTATGTGGCACCACTCACAGAAATTCACCCATCAGAGGTGACAACTGATGAGGCTACTACCCAACCTGTCGAGGAGGAGCAATCTGTTGAGCCGGTTGGATTAAAGGATAAAAAGTAAAAGAGACACAAGGACAAGAAAAGGAATAAACACCATGACGAGGGAGAGCACCCAAAGAAGAAGAAGAAGAAAACAAAAGCAGCCTTTGCATCAGCTGCTGCTGAATAATTTGGTACATTTCTTTTTAGTTAGTTTCATGCACTCTTATTGTGCCTGCATTTTAATTATCACTGCATTCCTTTTAGTTTAGTGCATTGTAGTTGCATTTCCATTATTTCTGTATAACTATTGTCAGTGCATTGAGGACAATGCAGACATTAAGTTTGGGGGAAGATAATGTGAATGGTAAATGTAACTACACCTTCATGTTTAACTTTTATTTTGTTTCTTTAGTTAATGAAAAATTACAAAATTTCAACAGAAATATGCCAACAACTTTTATTTTGATGCCTAATTCTTGAATTGTTTGAATGCTGATGTGGAAATTGGATGAATATGATTGAATAATGAGTCTGCTATTTTTGAATGAATAATTGAAATTGCTTCAGTAATGGATGGATAGTATTGGTGTTGAATCTTGAACTAACTGCCTAGTATAGCGACATTGTATTAATAAAAGACGCTCCAATATGAGTGCATTGTGACTTTTAAGGGAGAACACTCCGCTACAGTCTTAGAAAAGAAAACTCATCTAGCCAAAGGCTGTAACTGCAGGAGTGTGTGTCGACACAATTACATGCCTCCTAGGGGTTTGTTGCACCCCATCGTTACTGCCCAGGAACAAAGGTAGAGTAATCAAATGACATCTTTCAATCACTTGAAAAACGAAAAATGAGAAAAAGAAGAAAGAAAAGAAAAAGAAGAATAATTTGCTGAAATGGTTCAAGGAAGGATAAGATTCAATGTTTAATACTAACATTGATGAAGTTACAGTTTTAAGTTGTTCATACCTATAAATTGTCACGTATCATTCTATTATATGAATGCAATTTAAACATTAGGAATTTAGAGAATTCAAGTTGTATGAATAATGATTGCGGTGACATTTCTAATTGCTATTTTGTTAATTTTTGTTTACTTGAGGATAAGTAAAACTCAAGTTTGGGGGTGTGATGGTATTTTAAATGACATAGATTTTCTTCCCAATTTAATGTTTTAATTGTCTCTTTTGTATTTCATTTAGCATGCATCATTAACATTTTATACTTAGTTTCTATATTTTCCAACTCATTGTTAGTTAGTTTAAATTCTTGTTATTTTTATCTATTTTTGTACTAATGTCGGCGCAAGTAGCCGATATATTGCGTCTTAATATTGTCAGCGCAGGAACTCAGTCTAGAAGCTTAATGCTGGACGAATGCAGCCACAAGATCAGCTGGAAATTAGGACCAAGAGATGTCATCGTATTGAAACTGAATCTCGAATGTGTAGAATCAAGCTGAATTCACAGCTGGAAGCATTAACGTAGGAATTTCATAGATGTCGTTACAATTATGATTTCAGAATGTGCTCAGCGATACAGCGACAATCTGCAGATCTCTGAAGAACATACTAGAACTGCGTGAGTGCACAGCTGTAATCTAATTAATTTTGACAACTGCAAGATCTAGATCTGGATCTGAAAATGAAGGTTAAAACGTGCAACATTTTGGAGGTTATAAATAGACGAACAAAAGATGACGAAATCATCAAGAGCGAAAGGATTTAATTCTAAAAATTCTGCGTAAATTGGAGATTTGAGCTAGAAATTGAGGAGCTGATGAAGCAAGTCTACAACCACTTCTGATGAGAAGTGCTTAATGTAAAGCAAGAGGAACAATTAAGGAGTAGGACTAGTAGTCTAGAGATAGTAAGCTTCGTTGTACTATTTAATTCTTCTTAAACGATGATGGATTTTGATGATATTAAATGAATACGAGAGTGTCTTTTAGTTTTAAATCATTTTGATTCATATTTTACGCTGCTTATCTGCTTATTCTTGATCTAACTGCTTTAAGCACAAGAGTGAAATTACAATGCGCTGACATCAAGAGATACGATGACAGTTGGGTTAACAAGTAAGTGTGGTGAGAGTTGCTTGGGACTGAGACCAAATCTAGTTACTTGTTCTTGAATACACATCGTTGCTCACACCGAGAGGAAGAGTGATTATGGATATTCAAGTCGAGATTAAGAAGAGAGTTGTTATTGGTAAAAACTCAAAGGGACTTCATTGCAGTGACATTCCATCCATATTTTACCTTGTCGACGCATTCAGCGTTGTGATTTAGCAGAATTAGTGAACCATTTCTGCCCTTCTACACTTGATCATATTTACATTTTATGCATTTAAATATTCAACACTCAATACTCAACACAATTGGATTTATTTTCAATACATTGACATTTAACCTCTGAAGTTTAACTCTCATTACTTTGACATTCCTGATTATTTTAGTGTGCAGATCTGACATAATTGTACTGACATCCTTACTCACATCTTAATTGATTACAATATTAATGGCTTTGACATTTAGACATCAAGAACCCATTCCTCGTGGGATCGATATCCGATAGAATTTTCTATCAACTATACTTGCATCGACGTGTGTTCACTAGCACATTGCTGTGACTTAAAAACACCGATTATCCTCTCGAAGATTATCTAAGATGTGTTGCGTCATTGTTGAAGGATGAAGCTTATCACTGGTAGACGACCTTATTAGCCATAGTTCCTAGAAATGAAATTACTTGGGAATTCTTTCAAACTAAATTCAAAAAGAAATACATCAGCAAAAGGTACTTGGATCGAAAGAAGAAAGAGTCTCTAGATTTGAAATAGGGAAGCAAGTTAGTGGCAGAATACGAGAGAGAATTTGTGCAACTCAATAAATATGCTAGGGAGATTGTGCCAACTAATGACGATATGTGCATTCGGTTTGACGATAGGCTGAATATGAGATTAAAATGATGGTAGGTGGTTTGGAGTTGCGATCGTTTCTTGTTTTAACTGACCGTGCTCAAAAGATGGAAGAAATATATAACCATAAAATACAAAGGGAAAAGAGGTTCTGAGAATTCGATAAAAAGAGTACTCTTAGACCATTCTCAATGTCACTACCGAAGAAATTCAAAGAGAATGAGAATCGGCCCACTGCAATGTCTAGATTTCAGACCAAGAGTAGGTTGATGCAGCCTAATTCAAGATTTCAAAATCAGCCAGCGGATAGCGTTGCCAACATCCGTAATGTACCGAAACCTACTTGTGAACACTATAGAAAGTTTCATCTTGGAGAGTGCGCACTGAGGAAAAACTCATGTTTTAGATGTTGAGCCACAAATCATTTCATTCGGTGTAGTATAGTGGTATGGCTGAAAGTCGAAGCGAAGCAAAAGAAGGTGCAAACAGGTCTGAGGGTCGGGCACTTGCACGCGCATATGCTATCCATACCAGAGAGGAAGCTGTTGCGCTTGATATTGTTAGTGGTATATTTTATTTTTTTAATGATATTGTGTGTGCACTGATTGATCCAGGGTCAACTCACTCTTATATTTGTATTGTGTTGGCAAAAGATAAAAAGTTGTCTATCGATGCGACTGAAATTAATATGCAAGTTACCAACCCTTTGGGTCATAGTGTCGTAGTTAATCAAGTGTGTCGTAAATGTCCACTGAAAGTCCAGGGCTGTGAGTTTCTCGCTGATTTGATGTTGCTTCCCTTTTATGAATTCGATGTAATATTGGGTATGGACTGGTTGACCAAGCATGATGCAGTGGTTAATTGTAAACAGAGACAAATTCATTGAACTGTTTGATAGGTGAAATGATTACAATTGAGTTTGGTAAGTTGAACAGTGATGTGAATGTGATTTCAGCTATGTCTACTCAGAAAATGGTTCGTAAAGGGTGTGAAACATTCTTGGTATATATGCTAAATACTCGAGAGTTAGGGACAGAGCTGAATCAAGTTCCAGTCGTTAATGAATTCATAGATGTGTTTCCTGACGGTTTTACCTCCGATCAGTGAAGTAGAGTTTGGTATTGATTTGGTACCGGGCACTGCTCCGATATCTATTCCACCATATAGGATGACACCGACTGAGTTGAAAGAATTGAAAGCACAGTTGCAAGAATTACTAGATAGGGGTTTCATCCATCCGAGTGTATCACCCTAGGGTGCACCAGTGTTGTTTGTGAAGAAAAAGGATGGTCTGATGATAATGTGTATTGACTATCGACAGCTAAATAAAGTCACATTAAAAAAAAAATATTTGTTACCTCGTATTGATAAGTTATTTGATCAGTTGAAAGGTGTAACAATATTTTCTAAAATAAACCTCAAATCGGGTTATTATCACATGCGAGTTAAAGATTGTGATGTACCAAAGATTGCGTTCAGGACTCGATATAGGCATTACAAGTTTCTAGTGATGTTGTTTGGATTGAAAAATTCTCTTGCAACATTCATGTACCAAAGATTGCGTTCAAGACTCGATATAGGTATTTATCGATAATATACTAATCTATTCCAGAACGGTGAATGATTATGCACAGCATTTGAGAAAAGTATTACAGATTCTAAAGGAAAAATAGCTGTATACGAAATTCATTAAGTGTGAATTCTGGCTCAGAGAGGTTGGATTTCTAAGGCATGTTGTTTCTTCGGAGGGAATACGGGTTGATCAGAGTAAGGTTTCTGCTATTCTTAATTGGAAAATCCCTAAGAATGTTTCTGAAGTACACATTTTTTTAGGATTAACAGGCTATTACCGATGATTTGTTAAAGATTTTTCCATTATAGCCTTGCCAATGACAAAGTTACTTTAGAAGAATGTTCAGTTTGTTTGGTCAGAAAAGTGCTAGCAGAGTTTTGATTTATTGAAGAAAATGCTAACAGAGGCTCTAGTCTTGACACAACCTGAGACAAGAAAGGAATTTGTGATTGACAGTGATGTCTTATTGAATGGGTTGGGTTATGTATTGATGCAAGTAGGGAAAGTGATAGCTTACGCCTCTTGACAGTGGAAGCCACATGATGGGAATTATTCAACTCATTATTTGGAGTTAGCAGCCATTGTCTTTGCATTGAAGATTTGGCGACATTATCTATATGGTGAGAGATGTCATATCTTTACAGATCATAAGAGTTTGAAGTATTTGATGATGCAAAAAGAATTGAATTTGAGACAGTGATGATAGTTAGAGTTACTGAAGGTTATGACCTTGTGATTGATTATCATCCGGGAAAGGCTAATGTTATTACTGATGCCTTAAGCTGGAAGTCGTTGTTTGCGTTGAGGGCCATGAATGCTCGTTTGTCTCTAGAGAATGATCATACGCAGCATTTGAGAAAAGTATTATAAATTCTACAGGAAAAGCAGCTGTATACGAAATTCAGTAAGTGTGAATTCTGGCTTAGAGAGATTGGATTTCTAGGGCATGTTGTATCTTTGGAGGGAATACGAGTTGATCCGAGTAAGGTTTTTGCTATTCTTAATTGGAAAATCCCTAAGGATGTTTTTAAAGAACGCAGTTTTCTGGGATTAACAGGCTATTACTGACGATTTGTTAAAGATTTTCCCATTATAGTCTTACCAATGAGAAAGTTACTTCAGAAGAATGTTCAGTTTGTTTGGTCAGAAAAGTGTTAGTAGAGTTTTGATCGATTGAAGAAAATGCTAACAGAGGCTGCAGTCTTGACACAACCTGAGACTGGAAAGGAATTTGTGGTTTTTAGTGATGCCTTATTGAATGGGTTGGGTTATGTATTGATGCAAGTAGGGAAAGTGATAGCTTACGTCTCTCGACAATTGAAGCCAAATGAGGGGAATTATCCGACTCCTGATTCTAAGTTATCAGCCATTGTCTTTGCATTGAAGATTTGGCGACATTATCTGTATGGTGAAAGATGTCATATCTTTACAAATCATAGGAGTTTGAAGTATTGATGACACAAAAAGAATTGAATTTGAGACAACGGTGATGGTTAGAGTTACTGAAGGATTATAACCTTATGATTGATTATCATCCGGGAAAGGCTAATGTTATTACTGATGCCTTAAGCTGAAAGTCGTTGTTTGCATTGAGGGCCATGAATGCTCGTTTGTCACTAGAGAATGATGGTTCTGTCATACTTGAACTCAGAATGAAACCACTATTTTTACAGCGGATTCGAGAGTTGCAAAGAAAGGATTCCAAGTTCATCGCTAAGAGAGAACAGATGCAGAATGATGCTGCTATTGGATTTACTGTTGATAATGATGGTATGTTATTTTTTCGAGGTAGAGTGTGTATTCCTTATGATTATGATTTAAGACGGGACATTTTGTCAGAGGCTCACTGTAAAACTTACTCCATTCATCCGGGCAGCATGAAAATGTATAACGTCCTAAAGAAGATGTATTGGTGGCCAAGTATGAAACGAGAAATCTCAGAGTTTGTAACTCAATGTTTGGTGTGTCAGCAAGTAAAAGCCGAGCATCATGCACCGTTTGGATTGTTGCAGCCTATTACTATTCCAAAGAAGAAATGAGAGCGAGTCACTATTGACTTTGTTACAGGGCTACCAGTGACACAGAGGAAGAAAGATTCAATCTGGGTTATAGTTGACAGATTGACCAAGTCAGCTCATTTCATTCCTATTCGAGTGGATTATCCGCTAGAGAAGCTGGCAAAATTGTATGTATCTAAAATCGTGCTTCTACACGGGGTGCCAGCATCGATCATATCCGACAGGGACCCACGATTTACCTCAAGGTTCTGGGGTAAGCTGCATGAAGCTTTGGGAACCAGACTGAATTTTAGCACTACATATCATTCACAGACAGATGGTCAATCAAAACGGGTGATACAGATTCTAGAGGACATGTTGCGATGTTTCATACTTGAGTTCGAGGGTAGCTGGGAGAAATACTTATCGTTGGTAGAGTTTGCTTATAATAACAGCTATCAATCCAACATTAAAATGGCATTATTTAAGGCATTATATGGTAGGAAATGCAGAACACCTTTGTATTGGTTAGAATTGAGTGAACCTAAGTTGATTGGAACTGATTTGATACACGAGATTGAAGACAAGGTTCAGGTTATACCAGATTGTTTAAAGGTAGCATCTGATTGATAGAAGTCATACGCAGATCTTAAGAGAAAGGATATAAAGTTTGCAGTCAGAGATCGAGTTTTTCTGAGGGTTTCACCTTGGAAGAAAATATTACAATTTGGTCGAAAGGGAAAGTTGAGTCTGCTGTTTATTGGACCATATGAAATTTTTGAGATAGTTGGGTCTATAGCTTATAAGTTAGCTTTACCCCCAGAACTTTAAAAGATTCATAACGTATTTCATGTTTCGATGCTGAGACGGCACAAATCAGATCCTACTCATGTGATTACACCTTATGAGGTTGAGTTACAATCAATTTTGTCGTATTTTGAAGAGCCGATTAGAATTTTGGCCAGTGAAGTAAAAAAACTGTAAAACAACCGAGTATCATTAGTAAAGTTTCTATGAAATCGTCACAGTTTAGAGGAAGCAACATGGGAGACAAAAGCTTCAATGAAATCACAGTACCTTAATCTGTTTACTGGTAAGAAATTTCGGGATGAAATTTCCCTTAGGGTGAAAAGTTGTAATAGCTTAGTTTTCAGTGGTGTCGAAAGTAATGATTTCGTGACCACAACTCCGAAAAGTCGGGTCAAATATTAATTATTGAATATATATATATGATGTCATTAGTGTCATATTAAATTTTGGTTAGTAAATTGTATCGATTGAATAGTGAATTGAGTAGGAAGGATTAAATCGTAAAAGGTGCAAAAGAAGAGTTAAGTAACTAGAAGGACCAAATGAACAAATTTCCCTAAAGTATTTTAGTGGGTGGATTATCATGAGCTAAATTGAATATAAATATGATTAATTAAGGTTTAAAAAGGGATTAATTAAGCCTAATTATGAAAGTCATAAAAATTACAATTTTGCCATTAAGTATAAAAGTGAATTTAAGAAGAAAATAACCTATTTTCTTCTAATTTTTTCATCTTCTTCAGCAAGCATAAAGAGAAGCTAGGGTTTCATTCTAAAGCTTTGAGCTTTTATTTGAGTAAGCTATTGTCACACGTTTTCAATAATTTTTGTGTTTTTGAGTTCGTATTAGATTAATCTAGTTAACTTAGGGACCAATTTGTGAATTTGTCAAATGTTATGGAACTTGCCATTGTTGAAAATGTTTGTTCTTGGAAGCTTTTGATGGATTTGTATGGTTAATGTTTGGTTGAATCTTTTTGTAAAGTGATTTTGGATGAAATTAAGGTTAAGGATTAAAATGTTAAAATAGTGAAATTGTGTGTATTTGGTGTGAAATAATTGAATTATAGGGACTTGTAGAGGACAATGGTTATTCGGCTGGTATTGATTGTTTAGGAGAAAGGTTATTTTGCATGTAATGACCTTAAAGACTAATTTGAATAGAAATGCAAAGGTTAAAGGTAATTATATAATTTTCCCAAAAAGGATTTATATGTGTAAATTGGTTAAAATTACATGATTTAATAGGAGAATTGATTATTTGTTGTGTTAGATCAAGATCGAGCCACCGATCGTGGGAAGGGAAAAATCATATAATAGTCCCTAAAGTTCCACTTGAACTACAATTTCGTTTGATAAGTTCGTTTGTTAAATTTCCTATTTGGACTACTATATATTACCTAATGGGGAAGTACTAAAGACACTTGATGTATAAATGGAAGACTCATGTCTCGGATTGAGCATGAGAATTTATATGAATGGAAGACTCGATGCTCGAAACGAGCATGAGGTTATATTTAAGGAAGACTCATGTCTCAGGATGAGAATGAGAATATGATTAAAGGAAGACTCATGTCTCGGGATGAGAATGAGAATAAGATTAAAGGAAGACTCATGACTCGGAATGAGTGTGAGATTATGTTTAAAAAGGAAGACTTATGACTCGGTAAAGCATAAGATTTGTCTAAATAAGAAGTTTTGCAACTCTGATGTTAACTATTGTTACAATGCTTATTATTGAGCCATGATTTACTGGTTACGAACTTACTAAGTGATAGTATTACAAATGACATAGATTTTCTTCCCAATTTAGTGTTTAAATTGTTTCTTTTGTATTTCATTTAGCATGCATTGTTAGCATTTTATACTTAGTTTTCATGTTTTCCAACTCATTTATAGTTAGTTTAAATTCTTTTTATTTTCATCTATTTTTGTACTAATATCGACTCAAGCAGTCGATATATTGCGTCTTAATATTGTCATCGTAGGAACTAAGCCTAGAAGCTTAATGTTGGACGAATACAGCCTTAAGATCAGCTAGTAATTATGACCAAGAGGTGTTACAGCATTGAAACTAAACCTTGAATGAGTAGAAGCTGATTTCACAATTGGAAGCACTAACGTAGAAATTTCACAGATGTTGCTACAATTATGATCTCAGAACGCGCTCAGCAATGCAGCAACAATCTGCAAATCTGTGAAGAACATACTAGAACTACGTGAGTACACAGCTGTATTCTAACTAATTTTGACAGCTACAAAATCCAGATCTTGATCTGAGAGAGAAGGCTGAATCATGAAACATTGTAGAGGCTATAAATAGACAAACAAAGAAGGAAAGAGATCATTAAGAGCTAAGGGATTTAATTCTGAAAATTCTATGTGAATTTAAGATTTGAGCTGAAAATCGAGGAGCTGATGAAGCATGTCTACAATTACTTCTGACGAGAAATTCTTGATGCCGAGCAAGAGGAACAATTAGGGAGTAGGCCTAGTAGACTAGAGTTAGTAAGCTTCGTTGTACTCTTTAATTCTTCTTAAACGATGATGGATTTTGATGATATTAAATGAATACGAGAGTATCTTTTGATCTTAGATCATTTTGATTCTTACTTTACACTGCTTATCCGTTTATTCTTGGATCTAACCGCTATAAACACGAAAGTGAAATTGCAGTACGACAACATCGAGAGATGCTGTAATAGGTTAGATTAACAAGTGGGTTAGGCGAGAGCTGCTCGGGACTGGGATAAAAACCAATTACTTATTCTTGGATACACATCGTTACTCGCACTGAGAGGTGGAGTGATTGTATTTGAGTCGGGATTAAGTAGGGAGCTGTTGTTGGTAAGAACTCAAAGGGACTTCATTGCAGTGACAATTCATCTATATCTTACCTTGTCGACGTATCTAGCGTTGCAACTTAGCAATTCAGTGAACCATTTCTACCCTTTACACTTGATCACTTTTACATTTTATGCAATTTAAATATTCAGCACTCAACACATTTGATTTACTTTCAGTACATTGACGTTTACTCTCTGAAGTTTAACCCTAATTGCGTTGACATTGATTGACTATTTTAGTGTGCAAGTTTGACATATTGCACTGACATCAGTACTTACATTACATTTAATTTCAGTATTAATTGCTCCGACATTTAGACATCAAGAACCCATTCCTCGTGGGATCAATATCCGATAGATTTGTCTATCAAATATACTTGCATCAACGTGTGTGTGCTTGCATAATCATTGTGTCGTAAAATCACTGATCACTAAGCTAGAAAGCTTACATGTGTGCTGTTGTTGTTTTGTAGATTTCCTTTTGGCTGGTAGAAGATCGAATTACCTCGAAGACATCACACTATTTGAAAGTTGGTTCGGTAGTCTTTACATCACTTGGTTATATGACACGTACTAAGATGAATTGACTTGTACTTCTTGTATGGATGAATGGATCTTTGTTGTGAAATCTTGATGAATATTGGTCAAGTTGGTATGATAGTTAAATATGATATGCATACTATATTGTGTTATATGCAAGGTCCTGAAACCATGAAAAATGTGTTGGTATATTTCATTTGAAGTTATGAAGTGATGAATGGTTGAAAACTTGTAGTTTATGCAAGTTCTATTGATTTCAGTATAATTGTTTCGATAGAACTTATGCTTGTATCGGTAGAAGTAAGGGTAAGAGAGAGGTTGTTTACTAACTTGGGTTTTATCGACAGTTGCATAATAGGTAACGATCGTTCTGTGTATGCTTGTATCGATAGCTAGGATGCTTGTATCGATAGAAGTTGCAGGGTACGACTCCCTAGCTCTTTAGAGGTTTTAGTATCGGTAGAAGCATGACTTCTATCGGTAGAAGTTATACTTATATCGGTAGAAGTCTATATTGTTTCTAAGTTGCTCATTGACTTAACTACTACCGATACATGTCTAACAAGTATCGGTAGAAGTCTCCAAAATTCGTGAAAATGACATTTTTGCCCTTTTTGAGTTATATTGACATTTAATTGATGATTCATATTGTGTATTTTGGATTACTTTATAAAAATACTAATAAACAACACAGTAACGAGGTAGTAAATTTAAAATAAGGACGAACAAACATTGAGACCCTAACCGATGATGATTTTAAGTTTTGGGTGTTACAAGCTTCATGAGGAATAACTTATTCTGATCCTGTAACCGACATAGGCCCAAATCGCCATTAGAGATAGGTTTACAACAAATATCCAACTTACAAGCGATGGTTTCCTGCCCGACTTAAAGGAACCCTACAAAAAGCTACGAGCCAGCTTCTCTATCTCATTATATAAATATATAAGGATTTTATCCATTGACATGAAGTAATTCGGTATTGCTAGAAGCACTGATTTAACCAATGTGAGCCGCCCCGCAAGTGATAGCTTTGTTGCCTCCCATCCATTGAGTCTCTGAAGGACCTTATCTAATATTAATTGAAAAGTTTCAATCCCCACTCTATTATGAAATAATGTAACCCCTAAGTAGATACCAAGATCATCCATTTTGGTGTAGCCAAGAATGGTACAAAGCATCTCTGAAACATTATTGTGAACATTGTTTGAGAAAAATACCTTAGTTTCCTTATAGTTCACTCGATGGCCAAAAAATAAACAAAAGGACTGAAGCACTTGTTGGAGACATAAAACATTTTTTCTATTGGCTTTGCAGAAGAGGATAAGGTGGTCCGTGAAGAATAAATGGGAAATACCAGGCCCTCGTCTTGATAGGAACAATGGCTTCCAACTCCCACTATCATAAGCTGTCTTAATCAAGTGTCCAAGCCTCTCCATGCCTAGTACGGATAAGTATGGTGATAATGGATCACCTTGCCTAACCCCTCTAGTCGGCTTAAAAATCAGTGAGCATTCCATTCCAGAGTAGTTGTATAGATGAGGAAGTGACACAGTGCATTATGACACGAATAAGAGAACTAAGTAACCCTACATCATGTAAGGTGTCATTCAAAAAATCCCAACGAACCCTATCATAGGCTTTCTCTAAATCAACCTTTACTGCAAACCAGCCCACTCTACTCTTCATAGTTTTCATTCTGTGGATTGCTTCCTGAGCTGTTACAATATTATATGAGATATTACAGGAAGGTATAAAACTAGACTGATTTTGCTTCACCAAGGATTGCATCACTTGTCGAAGACGGATAATAATAGTTTTTGTGACCACTTTGTACAACACAATACATAAGCAAATTGGCTGAAATTGTTGAATTGTTTCAACATCAACTGTCTTAAGGATTAGCACCAGCAGCGTACTATTAACGTTAGGTCCAAAAGACTGTCCCGAGAAAATATTTCGAACCGTCCTATACACACTAAGGCCAACAATATCCCATTTTCTTAGAAGAACTTCGCATGAAACCCGTGTAGTCTCGGAGCTTTGAGAGGAGCCATGCTAAACATCAAGCTCCTAACTTTCTCCATTGAAACCTTTGCCTCAAGCATTTGGATGACAGAAGAAGGAATTTTCGAAAAGCAACCCCGAATAGGGCATACCTCTATTACATTCATATCCACTGAGTAAAGATTTTGAAAGAAATCCACAACATGTTTTTTCAATATCTCCTCATCGTAACCCCAACTTAGATCTTCCGCTTTCAGCTGAACTACTTTATTTTAATTTTGCAGTTTTAGTATCTGTTGATGGAAAAAAGTAGTGTTTCTATCCCCTTGTGTAAACCATTCACTCCTAGACTTTTGGAACCATAACACTTCTTCTTGATTCAATATATTTTCAATCTCCAATCAAACATCAGCTTCTCAATCTTTAAGTCTCTTTGTGCTTTTTCGCTCCAATGCCCCTTGTATTCTCTTCAATTCCCATATAGCCTGTTCCTTCCGAGCAAAAATGTTCCCAAATACTAACTTGTTCCATTCTTGGACTATTTGAGAAAAAGATTCCAAATTACTCAGCACTTCATCACTCATATTTCGTACTTCCTTAACCAAATCCATGAACTCTGGATGCGTTAACTAGCTAGCGAGAGACCGAAATAGCCTAGCACATCTACTCGCAACTAGCTTATTAGTAGTAATGAGGATTAGCTGATGGTCGGATTTAAGTTTGTGAAGATGTTTCACAGTTGAATCCAAAAAACTAGAAATCCAATAGTTATTGCAAAGCCCTCAATCAAGCTTTTGATAGAGCGATCCCCTACACTAAGTAAAGCTCAGACCTTTGAATCCCATGTCGTGAAGCCCATTCTTAAACACAAAGTCGCAAAACTGATTACATCCTATTTTGCTAGATTTTGAGCCCCCTTTTCTGTCCTCGCTACTTAATATCGCGTTAAAATCCCCTTCCAAGAGCCAATGTTCTTTAATACCTGTGGAAAATTGGCTAAGATGCTCCCATAATTATACATTATGAGCCTGTCTTGGACTAGCATAATCAACAGAGCAAATTAAAGAAGACTGACAACCTTGCTTCCTAATACACATGTTGATGAATTAAGAGTGAACCTCATGAATTTCAATACTCATATTATTCTGCCATATGAGCCAAACACCTCTTACGGATCCATTCATTTCCACCTGAAATAAAAATTCAAATCCTAGTTTGGAAATAACTAATCGACTTTACTTCTGTTGATTCTCATTTCAAATAACGTTACTAAATAACGCTACTAAGTCCGATATAAACTCCCTTCTATATTCTTTCAAATAGCTATGAAAGCATGGGTGTCGCACCCTTGAGAATTCCAAAAAACAATAGGTTTAAATCCATAATAATAGTATCAAAGAGAGAAGGACTAACCCTTAATCAGATTATGCCTCCATTCCCTATTCATTCCTCTCTAACACTAACGTTTTTGGATCACCTAACATTGTTACATCCTCATCCACTTCCTTGTCCAGACCCTGCAAGATTCTCTCTACCGTCAAATTCATCGGCATTGAGGGTGAGTTATCACTTGAGAATTTAGATGGATTTAACTTAGGAGATCCACTCAAATTATTTCCTCTTATTTCCCGACTCGATATATTCAAAATAGACCCAATATGGCAAACCATCTTTCCTACTCTATCGCAACTGTCATTCACCCTTTTAGTAATGCTTTCAACTTTATTAGACAATTTCACAGTTATGTGTTTCTTTCTATTAAGCATAGGGTTGATAAATTGAAATTGGATAGGCTACACTTTTTCGCCCAACACAATTGGGCCCATTCTAGACCCATCATCAAAGGGAATTTTGGATGGGCTAGAGGAAGACGTACCCATCTTATTAACAGGTTTGAGGACATTCACCAAAGGTTTGTTCCTTTTTTCCAACAGAATCCCTTTCCCCTTATTTTTGGAAACTCTTTTCGCAATATCTCTAAATTTATTCCTTGATTTTACCGTTTCAAGAGATTTTGACATTACTGCATTTCCAAAAATACCACCCCAATCAATGCTTATATCTTCTCCATTAGTGTCAACACCATCTTCCCAATCTTCTTGATCACCACCAATATTCTTGTTGAACACATCAAATCTAGAACCTCCAATTGTGCCACCAAAGGCTAAACTCTTCTACTTCTACTTGCTTTTGTGGTCCCTATGCTTTCTCTGATGTATGACCTTCAGTCATCTCCTTCCGATTTCCCTGTTCTTGACTGAAAGGATAACGTTCTCTTGCATGTCCCCATCGCCCACATCTAAAATAGATCAATGGTAGTGACTCATATTGAACTCGCTGTGTTCGACCATTTATTTTAACCTTTGAGATTAGCGATTTCACCAAGTCCACATAAACCGTAAGTCTTGCAAATTGACCCCGTGAATTATTTTCAGTATTCCGATCAATTTTGGCCACTGGTCCAACAGCTCCTCCAATGAATCGTAGCAAGCTCTTAGTATACATCCCCTCAGGCAAACTCGAGAGACGGATCCAAACTAGAAGCCTTTGGGGCATATCTTGATCCGTCGAGAAGGAAGGTGTCCATGGTCTCATCAAGAGATAGTGACCAAGAATCGTCCATGGTCCTCCAAACAACGCCTCAAGATAATCCTCCTCATTTTGAAATCTAACTGAAAAATAGTCATTCTCCAGATCTAGAACTTGTATTGGCTGCTTCGTTTTCTATAAGATATGTAGTCTATTAGACATAGACATTAAAGACAATTTCCTCCCAAGTAACTTAACTATTAACGTTTGTGACATCCGCTTGGCGATGAAGTTATGAACACGACTAGAAAAAGAAATATTTGGAACGCCATTCACAATCTTCTGCTTCGTATCTCCATCCTCCAGTATAAACTCATCATCCTGCTACATCTCCTTCGAATCTGTCGAAGTGCCTAGTAACATGTCTTTCCATGATCCTTTGGTTGCATTATCAGTATGCGACTTATCACCTTTTTCATCCAGGATGGGATCGTCCGGATCCGGAGGTTCATTTGGACGGCGACGAACTTTTTTGAACGACCTTCCAATGATATCTTCGATTGGGAGAATTGCTTTGACTCCAAAAGATGGAAACATCTTAAGCAGTATCGTATTGTTAAATGGAACACCTCTTTTACACCAAAATATTAAAGAAGGCATACTTAAATATCTTTAACATCATCGTTATCACCATGACTATTATCATGAACACTATTACAAGTAGTAAAACAACTTTGTTTTCATAATAACTTTTATAATCTAATAGTAAAAATCATTTAATAATCAATTGAAATTTTCATGTGTGATGCTTGAAAGTTATCCGATACATATTGTACCAAAATTCAATACCACGTATATGTTATAAAATCTTATGATGCTCTAATAAATTATTGTACTTTATAATTCAATCTAAAATTATAATCCAATCATTCAACAATAACAAATTAATCAATAAAAAAAACAAATTAATGAGTCAATTAGATCCTATTGGATTTCTCTTTTTTTTCCCTTTAATTAAAGGCAATTGATTAGTAATACTCTTTCTCAAAATTTTAATCAAATTTCAAGTATATTTAATAACAATAATTTAATCATAAAAAAATTTAATCATCCAAATATCATGCATATTTATAATTTAATAAAAGAATCTTAGTTAACTCTAATAAGTGATTTTAGTGGAAAAGAAGATGTTATTTATCTTAGGGATGTTGGGTTCGAATATTTGTGTGTGTAATTGACAATAATAAATTTGGGGATATTTTTCATAAATTTTCTGATTTCTTATTTGAAATTAATTAGGTTTGAAAAAAAATTCTAAAAGTATTATCGTTAAAAATATTGCAAATAGGTATCCAAAAGTTACTTTTAAAAATTTTGAATTTCTGTTAATTCTTTTGAAAAAATTACTCTTTATTTCAATATTTTTAAATTAAATAAAATACTAATTAATATTTGTTGATAATTTCTTAATCTTTTAACATTATACATGGGTTCTCGAAAATAATTCTTCATATTACTATAAATGATTAATATAAATATTTATATTAAAATTTTATTGAAAGAAAATGTTATATTAAAATTTTCAGAACTTTGATTTCTTTGTAGTAATAAATTCTTTTTGGCACTACACCAGTGGTTGCGGGCGTAATGTATATGGGGAATTCCAGCAACAACGACCTCTAACGTGCGCCTCACTCTCTTCGACAAATTCCATTAACGCCACCCTTTTCACTGCTCGTCGTCCCTCTGGTAGGTCTGTTTTATTTTCCAATCTCTCTATCTCTACCTATTTCATGAGTTCTTTTTAGTTATTTTGGAAACCCTAGATTTTTGTTATTTCTTTTTCATTTATTCTTTTCGAAATCTTATTTCCTCATTGGATTACGTGCAGTAGAGGGAGAGTAGGACCTAGGCATTGACGATAGTTTGTGAAAACTCTTTAATCGGAAGAAACTCTATCCATATTTAGCTGTAAATAGAATTTTTGTGAACATTTAAGGATTGGTCGAGGTTTGGAACTTTTGGCTTATGGCTTTAGTTGCTTGTATGAAGGATTCGAAATTATGAGCTTTGGGTTTTTGGTTATGGAGAGATGGAAGTGATGATGGTTCAAACTTGAAGGCAGGTCCACGATTGCAATTTGATTTGGTTATAATGTTGAGCTAGGGTTAGGAAAGGTTTCATTACAGAATTCCTTGAAAGTTAGGGACAAGAAAATGGATGGTGGTGGGAGCTCTAAGAAAAGATTGAAGGTCACAGCGGTGGAGGTTGGTGTTGATTCAGATGATGATGAACCCATTTTGTCTTTGTTGAAGTTAAGGAAACCTAAGAATCCTAAAAAGGATAAGGCTGGATTGGAAGGCAGTGTCGGGAAGTGCCAGAAGGTTGAAGTTAAGGCAGGTAAAGCTGTGGACAAAGATGAGGAGGATTTTGGGGGAATGAATGATACATTGGCCAGCTTCAGAAAGAAGTTAAAGGATCCTAAAAAAGATATTGATCCAGGAGCAATGAGGGTAAGGAGTTATTCTTTAAATAAGTCTGTGGAGGGTGGTGGAGTTTTGGATGGGAAATCTGTGTCGAACGCTGATGTGAAAGGTCAGGATATTGGTGAAGACAGGTCTGATGAGGTTACTGATAAAGTTGTTGGAAAAAAGTGTAGAGGGAAAGTAAGGAGAACCAAGTCAGGTTCAAAAGCGAAGCCCAGTGAAGTTGATGATGAATACAGAGCTAAGCTTGAGGAAGATCAGAATGAGGGACGTTTGTTGCCTGGGGAAGGTTCGTATCGTTCAGTAGGGAAATCTTGCCCAATTTTGAGTTTGAAACATAATTGCGAGGCTGCTCATCATGCTTCTGATTCAAAGAATCCTAGCAGAAATTATGGTGATAGTTCTCATTCAGTTTCTAGTTCAAGCTTCTCATATTCATCCTCCAAAGAATGCAACACAGCTGAGAATCAAGGATTTGACCATAGTCTGTGTCAACAAGAAAGCATTTTGGAACCAGGTGACTTAACTGTTAAAAAGGATCCTACAGAGCATCCATGTTGGTCATCTAAAGTTTGTGACAAGGAAAGATATTGTCATTCCAACATTGAGCTCAGGGACAATTTCTCAGCAATTGACCAGAGGAGTAAGCCAGGAAGTGAAAGTTCACAACAAAATAAACATAATCTGTCACTGTCTGTTGTTGATTCACTGAAGATGGAAGAAACTTGCACTGACATTCCAAATTCTCGCACTGAAGAATACTCTTTAGAAACTTCCGTTCATCCCAATGAACTTGTTGCCTCCTTTCAGAGATGCAACTCTGCTCCGCATCAACCTTCTGAAGATGCAAGCCATGGTGCTTGTGGTCCCAGCCTTGATACTGTTTTCATCAGCAAAGAGGCCAATGTTGACTCTCCCACTTCAATACCTGATGAAAATGAAAGTGGCCATGAAGATGCAGTCTCTCTCCCTAGTTCTGAAATAAAAACCAGCAAGTCATCAGCTGTCCAGCGAGGTGGGCGCAATATTAAAAAACGTAGACACGGAGATATGGCTTATGAAGGGGATGCTGATTGGGAGAATTTGCTAACCGAGCAAGGGTTTTTTGGAAACCAACAGTTTGTAGACAGTGATCATTCCTTTAGAGCAAGAGAGAAGTTTGATGAGGCAGCAGTATCATCTGGGCTGAAAGCTCGTGCTGTGGGGCCAGTTGAGAAGATCAAATTTAAGGAGGTGTTGAAGTGTCGAAGTGGGCTACAGGACTACTTGGAATGCAGGTTTGTGAGTATGTATATAGTTTGGTTTGCTGTCCATAATTGTTATGAATGTTTATGAGTATTGGTTCCTTTTTATGTTCTTATTCTGTTTTTGTTTTAAACGATAAACTATAGCTGTTAATTACATCAAGAGTTTGGGTGCAGCTTTCCAGGTAGCATCTTTTGTAGTAATTTTTACTTTTATTATCTGTAGTTTGGCATCTAGAATCATTCATAAAATTTAAGGATTTGTACTTAGTCACTTCCTTTGATAGGAGTTGATATGATTGCTAATTTTCAATGTGCTGCCTTCAGATTTTCTATTTTAAAAATTATGTTTTCTTCAATAGAATTTAATTCCTTGGTGCTGCAGGAATCATATCTTAGGTCTTTGGAGTAAAGATGTTAACCGCATTTTGCCTCTTGTTGACTGCGGTGTTAGTGACACTCCTTTAGAGGATGAACCATCCCGAGCTTCCCTAATTAGGGAGATATATGCATTTCTTGATCAGGGTGTAAGTGTTTGCTCTTAAATGAGTAAAAATTTATCTATATGTTAGTTGATGGATAGTTTTTTTGCTCATATTTTAGTACCTTCGGATATTATGTTGATCTTGAAGTTTGGATAACCACTCTTTGCAGGGTTACATAAACTTTGGAATTTCTTCAAAGAAAGAGAAGGCTGAGCTTAGTGTTAAGGAGAACTACATACTTCTTGAGGAAAGAAAAAATGATGGTAATTCTGTTGCCTCTGTTGCTGATTCAGAGGATGGAGTTGCCTTTATCCTTGGTCAGGTCAAGAATTCTAAAGCTTCTATGGATGCAAAGACTGTTGTTAGAGTTGTTGATGAAAACCAGGCATCTGAAGCCACAATAGAAATAGCCGAAGTATTGGTTGATTCGATCACACCAGAATTGCCTTATAAATGCCAGCAAAATGGCAGCATTAGTACAAAATTAAACACTGGATTGATTAGTTCGCAGGTTTCAAGTACTGATATATCTTGTGATGCAATTGACATGGGAGTAGCCCCTGTAGTAACTCCAGAAGAAAGGAATGACTCACAGTATGTTCAATCTGCAACTTATGATAAACCTGACGGGAATAATCCGCTGCTGAATGATTCAGAGGTCAGACAGAACATCATAGTTATTGGAGCTGGTCCTGCTGGATTGACTGCTGCACGCCACTTGAAACGTCAGGGATTTTCTGTAGTTGTACTTGAGGCTAGGGATAGGATAGGAGGTCGTGTTTATACTGATTGCTCCTCTCTTTCAGTACCTGTGGATCTTGGGGCTAGCATTATTACTGGAGTCGAGGCTGATGTGTCAACTAATAGAAGACCAGATCCATCCTCATTGATTTGTGCACAGTTGGGGCTAGAGTTAACTGTGTTGAATAGTTCCTGTCCTCTTTATGACATTGTATCTGGTCAAAAGGTTCCTGCTGATCTGGATGATGTTCTGGAAGCTGAATACAATAGTCTTCTTGACGATATGGTGTTTCTTGTTGCTCAGAAAGGTAAAAAAGCAATGGCAATGTCTCTTGAGGATGGTTTAGAATATGCCCTAAAAAGGCATCGGATGGAAGAAATAGGAGCAGATATTGAAGAAACAGAATCACATTCTTCAGTGGATGCTTTCTATGACTCAAAAGCAAGCAATATCTTTGGATTTCCTGGAAAAAAATGTTCCGAAGAGGAGATTTTGAGTCCTCTTGAGAGAAGGGTCATGAATTGGCACTATGCTCACTTGGAGTATGGCTGTGCTGCTTCGCTTAAGGAAGTTTCTCTTCCCAACTGGAATCAGGATGATGTTTATGGTGGCTTTGGAGGAGCCCATTGTATGATTAAAGGGGGTTACAGTACGGTGGTTGAGTCTCTTGGAGAAGGGCTTCTGATCCACTTGAACCACGTAGTCACAAATATTTCATACAGCCCAAAGGACCTGGGGGTTGATAATAGTCATCATGGGCAGGTCAAAGTTTCCACATCAAATGGCAATGAGTTTTTAGGAGATGCTGTGCTTATCACTGTGCCACTTGGTTGCTTGAAAGCAGGAGCCATAAAGTTTTCTCCTCCGTTGCCCCAATGGAAACATTCTTCCATACAACGGCTTGGTTTTGGAGTACTTAATAAAGTAGTCTTGGAATTCCCAGAAGTTTTTTGGGATGATACTGTGGATTACTTTGGAGTGACTGCTGAGGAAACAGATAGTAGAGGCCATTGTTTTATGTTTTGGAATGTCAGAAAAACTGTTGGGGCTCCTGTTCTTATAGCTGTAGTGGCTGGAAAGGCAGCTATTGATGGTCAAAGTATGAGTGCATCAGATCATGTAAACCATGCTGTAGTTATTCTCCGTAAACTTTTTGGAGAGGCTTCAGTTCCTGATCCTGTTGCCTCAGTTGTTACTGATTGGGGAAGGGATCCTTTCAGTTATGGTGCTTACTCCTATGTTGCCATAGGAGCATCTGGAGAAGACTATGATATGTTGGCCAGGCCTGTTGAGAACTGCTTGTTTTTTGCTGGAGAAGCTACCTGCAAGGAGCATCCTGACACAGTTGGTGGTGCAATGTTGAGTGGGCTTCGGGAGGCTGTGCGATTAATTGACATATTTACCACTGGAAATGATTATACAGCCGAGGTAGAGGCAATGGAGGCTGCCCAGAGATATTCAGAATCAGGAAGAGATGAAGTTAGGGACATAATTAAGAGACTCGAAGCAGTTGAACTTTCTAATGTCTTGTACAAAAACTCTTTGGATCGTGCTCGGGTTTTAAGCAGGGAAGCTTTACTGCGGGACATGTTCTTTAATGTGAAAACCACTGCAGGACGATTGCATCTAGCCAAGAAGTTGTTGTGTCTCCCAGTTGAATCCTTAAAATCCTTTGCTGGGACAAAGGAAGGGCTTAGCACACTCAACTCATGGATGCTGGTATTATTGCTTTTCACGATTTATTATCCATCCTTGAGTCCTAATATGGCTTTGTTCTACTAATGCATGTATTTAATGGGATTAAATAATGGCTGTGATATTTATTGTGTTCACATTGAAATTTATAGGATTCAATGGGGAAAGATGGGACGCAACTGTTGCGCCATTGTGTTCGTCTTCTTGTGCTTGTTTCAACTGATCTACTTGCAGTTCGTTCATCAGGTACTTGTTTATATTGTGCTATGTAAATATTTTTTCATAATGTACTTGCATGGTATGTGTGAAGTTTTTGTTTGTACATTAATTTTATGATGGCTTTTCCACGTAGTAGTATATGAAGATCAAAAGTAGCTACACTGACATTATTATTAATAACTTCTTTTAGGCATAGGGAAAACTGTGAAGGAAAAAATTTGTGTGCATACAAGTCGTGATATACGTGCTATAGCAAGCCAGCTGGTTAATGTTTGGCTTGAAGTCTTCCGTAAGGCAAAAGCTTCTTCAAAGAAAAAATCCCTTAAAGATCCAGCTTCAGGAAAGCCACCTCTGCACTCACAGCATGCTGCTTTTGAGAGTAAAGAAAGCTTGCAGGATCCATTTTCTGCTGGAAAGCAGTATCCTTTAAACGTAAAGGAGAATGGTAAATCAGTTGATTTTGAGGTGGAAGCTGTCAACCAAAGAATGTCAGAGGAAGAGCAGGCTGCCTTTGCTGCTGAAGCAGCTGCCCGAGCTGCGGCAAAAGCAGCTGCAGAGGTATGTCTTTCTTTTACCCTTTCGACAGTGGCATATTAATATCGATGCATTGTCCTTGAACAGCTGTTACTTGGATGCCACTTGCAGACGTCTTTTCTGTGCTTTTCGATGTTTGGCTTTATCATGTTTCCTTTAAACACCAAAAGATTTATAGAGCTTATACCCTGTTTTGGTGTTAACTCTTTCAGCATCAGCCTTCTCGTACAATCATTAATGCTTTGTATCGTGAAAGAATTGAATGAATGCCTCTTTTTTACTTTTGATCAAGTTGATTGACTGGTCGAATTTGGGATAACTTATGATAGTATTTGACATTAATTTTAAAATGCAAAGAGTTGCCTAACATTGCAGTAATCATATTAGTCATGCACATTTTATTTTTCATCTTCAATAAAAAATATTTCCTTCTTTCTTTTCTGCTGTAATCATGGACTTGTGTTCACAAAGAGATTAACTATTGTACTTTGCAGGCACTTGCATCCACAGAAGCCAACTGCAACAAATTGCTGCAGCTTCCTAAGATTCCTTCTTTTCACAAATTTGCCAGAAGGGAGCAATACGCACAAATGGATGAAGGGAAATGGCCTGGTGGTGTTTTTGGAAGACAAGATTGTATATCAGAAATAGACTCTAGGAACTGCAGAGTTAGGGACTGGTCTGTTGATTTCTCTGCTGCTTGTGTTAACCTTGACAATTCCGGAATGTCGGTAGATAACCTGTCTCAGAGGAGCCACTTGAAACTCAGAGAACACTCTGGAGAAAGTTTGGCTGTGGATAGCAGTATCTTCACGAAAGCATGGGTTGATACTGCTGGTAATGGGGGGATCAAGGATTATCATGCCATTGAGAGATGGCAATCTCAAGCAGCTGCTGCTGATCCAGATTTCTTCCATCCTACTAATTTCAAGGATGAGGAAGATTCAAATACTAGTTCAAGGCAACCAACCTGGAAGCATGATGGGCAAGCAAATGAGAGCTCCGTCTCCCAAGTTTCTGTAAACAAGGAGCGATTTGAAAATCATCCCCGTGGAGCTGATCGTATTAAACAGGCTGTCGTTGATTATGTTGCATCATTGCTAATGCCCCTTTATAAGGCAAGAAAAATTGATAAGGAGGGATACAAATCGATAATGAAAAAAACTGCAACAAAGGTTTTTCTTTTCTTTCATTCATTAGCTCTCAACATTTTTGCTGCCTCTATTTCCAGTCTGGTTTTAGGCTTTTATTCTTGTACCAGGTAATGGAGCTGGCAACAGATGCAGAGAAAAACATGTCTGTTTCTGAATTTCTTGATTTCAAGCGCAAAAATAAGGTATGCATATGCATTTTAAATGTCCTGTATTAGCTTATATTATTTACCCAGGCTACCTATAGACCTGTTGTTTTTTTTTTTTTTTCCTTTTTTCATCCCCAATTTTAAATATTCTCTGACACAAGCTATCAGCTTTGTAATTGCTGTTAGATGTTAAAGCCAGGGATTTATTGCTTTTGTTAGGCTTCATTTGTACATTAACTTTTATTTATGATTCTTATTATTATAGTTTTCTTCTTCACAATCATTTTAACAGACTTTCATTGCTAAACTGATTAGTTCTTGCTTTCCCTTTTACTATGAAGAGAACAACTGCTTCTTTTATTAGATAGCTAACCTTGATGCATCATTCTTACAGATGTGTTATATTCCTTTGTGAAAATGGATACTTAATGGTAGTATATGATTTGGTTTCGTAGTTGAACTTAATTTGGATGCTTTTAACATGCAGATTCGTCCCTTTGTAGACAAATTGATTGAGAGGCACATGGCAATGAAGCCAACCAGGAAACTGTGATGTTGTTAAGGATTGACTGGTTATGCTTTATTGGTTGCTTCTCTGCAAGATGTATAATCTCCTCTCCCTGCTTGAGTTCACTGCCTTAAATTATGGTGATGCTGGAAAGAGTTATACAATCTGCAGTTCATGATCCAGGTGTCCATAGAACAGAAAAAAAACATGGTTCTGTTTTTTGCAGTCTTGATTGACCCTCAAAGAGGAAAGCAAAAGTTGCTCAAATTGAAGCCTTATTGCATATTTGATCAGAACTGGTACCGGAATATGGTTGAAGCTTTTTGGATGCTGAATTAGTTTCTTTATTATAAATGAGATCAATGAAAGTATTGTGGTTATGCATCTCTTGGGAAACTGATTGGCATTGAAGATGACATCAAGATCCTTGTATTAGGCACAAAGGCAATACTTTAAAGGGTAGTTGTCAAGATCCAAAAATTTATTCTTGGATTCCCACAGATTAGACATTACTTGTCTTTTCTTTTCCTTTTTATTTTGATGTGTACAGCTTAGAATTCTTTTAGCGATGACAAGCATACAGAGATTGTCTATCTGGAAACACTTCAACGTTATCCTGATTTTTAACTGAGCATTAATTGCTAACTTCAATTTCTTTCTTCAATTCATTGTTGAAGCAACGATGTTTACATGCATGAAATAAATCCAAGGGGCAATAACTACATTTTTTGTAGTGGGGACAAGTTGAACTGCATGCTATCAGCACACATGAAATATTTTTTTCTTCATTCCATGATAAAAGCCTTTGAGCTATTTCCTATATGAAATTTACATTGAAATTATGGATGAGTGTCTTGCCCGTTGGTATTGGTTTAGATGGTATTGAAGTTGTAGAACACATTAATATTGTATATCACATCTGCTGGGTAAGTTAGCAATGCACTATGGAATACTGGGTGGCCATTTCATTTTATGTAATTGAAGTTGTAGAACACATTAATATTGTATATCACATCTGCTGGGTAAGTTAGCAATGCACTATGGAATACTGGGTGGCCATTTCATTTTATGTACTTTATGTTGAATGTCAATGGAATATCCTTTTCATTTCTCGGTTACTAGTTCATTGCTAACACCTCATTTTGGAATTACAGATTGGCAAAATGTTGCGGCTGGCCAGTGGTCGATGGGAGGTATGAGCTCTTTTGCCTCTTAAACCTGCTAAATTCTTAGTCCCTGGAAAGTGGAAAAACGTTGCGGTTGGATCATATTATTGCAAAAATCCAATTAATATAGCTGGACCTCGAATATATGTGTGTGTGTGTTTTTAAACGTTGACTTCATAAGCAATAGAATAAACTAGATGCAATTGCTTTAGCACGATGGTTTTGGTCCCCATCAAATATTAAGGTAGAGATTTTCACTGGTACTCTATGGAACTTTGGTTGCTTCTGAAGATTTAGCCCCTTATCTCCAGGTTAATTGAGCTATGGTAGGTTTGTGCTGTGACCCAGTATTTTGTTTACAGTTTACATCCGAATGATTTTAGGGTCATTCAGTTACAAATTGATCTATTTAGCTGAAAATTTGCTTTGCATTATATACATATACATCATACAAAGGAGGCGACAGCCTACAGATAGGGAAGTGATACAGATTTGAAGGCCAAATGAGTTGAAGGTTTCTTTTTAATGATGATGATCTGAATTAAGTGAACTAAGTTTTGGGTTGAAAATTTTTATCATTTGTTGTTTGTATAAAACTTAATGCTTGTGAAAGTTCACCCATAAGGAAGAGGGGATGTGAAAAGGCTGTTTGAAGCCGTATTTGGGTAGTGTTGGGTGTCTTCTTTTTTTTCAGAGGGAAATGTGTTGCCCACATGGAGATTAAGCTTTGAGAAATTTCTTGTGCTAAAAATTGGATAAAAGATTGCTCTTTTCTCTCAAAAAGAAATCGATATATCCATAATCATTTCTAACTCTTAAATAAAAGGAAAAATATGCTTTAACGCATTTACTCTTTTTTTGTATTGACAGTAATATCAATATGAACTCAACTTTTAATTTTTAATAAATGGCTTGTACTTTTCTTGGTCTTTTAAATTATTATTATTCCTAAAATGGACTCCATAATGCTAACATGAAAATTGAAAACATAAAATGCCACCTATGTTTTTTAATTCTGGGCACATAGGCAGTGTCTTGTTGACATACAAAGAGTAAACCATTACTCGATGGAGTTAGCAATTAATAAGTGAAGTTCATTGATTTTTTATTGAAATGAAGGGTTTGTGATGTATATGAAATTTCTACCTTAAATTCAGTGATTTGTAATGTAAATTACCCTAGGATGTAATTATTGAATATGATTCTCTTACATTATTTTTTTACTTTTTTTTTCAATCAAACATACTTAAAATTTTTTTTTTTTCGTCCTTTCACTTTTTTACTCAACTAAGTATATTTTTATTAAAGATGATTTCTATCGTGGTCAATATTTCTCCTTTTAATGGGTTTATAAATATGGAAAATTAATTACCGGGCTTGTTTTGGTAAATATCTTAGAAATAAATAAAAAAAAAGATGAATTTTATATATTTGATGAATATTTTATATTTGAAATTTATTTAATATCATTTTTCTATATTTGTACATATAAAATATTTTGAAAAAAATAATGGTAAATTCAAAACGATATACCAAAACAGATCAATACTAATAGAAAAACAATATGTTTAGTATAGTTTGACTACTTTGGTTTAAATGCAAAAAATGCAATCTCCTATCATGCCATCCCTTCTTATATTTAACTAGAGGTGTTCATGTGTGGTTAATATCATATCATAGTTGTCTAGATTCAACCCGACTTTAAAAAATGAGTCTCAAATTTTGCTTAAGCTTGCGATATTTATAAATGGTTAACTCGAGTATGTTTGGAACTTTGAAAATATGTAATGTTTTAAATATTTATAAGAAAATTATTTGACACATTTATGGTGTGCTTGATTGGGTGAAAAAGAAAAAGAATAGGAGGAAAGAGTGAAAATGTGGAAAGAAAAAAAAAATTAAGTGTGCTTCGTAAAAAAGAAAAGTGAGAAGAAAGAAAATAGAAAATATTGTCATTTTCCATCCTTATGTATAAGAGTCAATATTATCAAATTGAAACAATAAGATAAGTGAAAATAAAAAATGTGCATGTTAATTCAAAATTATGCAATTCTCAAATGTTTTATTTTCATTCTTTTTATTAAGTAATGGGTGGAAATAAATTTTTTTTCCCATTTTTCTATTTTTCCCACCAGACCTATCCAAGGATCGAGTAGCCTAGTAGGCCTGGCTCGACTTGAGCTAGGCTTGGATAAGGTTTTTTGCACCTCGGGCCAAATAATTCAATTTAAATAATAAAAATATTTTAAAATTTTAAAATTAATTATAGAAATATATTTTTAATATTTTATTAATTTTTGAATAGTAAAACAGGCTTTTGGGCTAGGTTGACTTGAAAAACAGGCTTGGGCTTGAAATCTTTTTTGGGATCGACCCTACCCAACCTATGTATTTCTCTATTTTCCTACTTAGCACAACTATGGAAATAAAAAAAAAAAAAATTTCAACTTTCTATTTTTCTATCCTTTCAAATTTTCATCTTTCCAATTTTCTTTCTATTTTATCGAGCAAAGCCGTAGTAAAGTTTTAAAACTCAACAATTTGGGTTCAAAGAGTGACATACATCCTATTTAAGGTGAAGTAAAAAAAAATTCAAGTATTAAAAATATAGAACTTGTGACTATATTTGGTCTAAATTAGAGGTAAATGCTATTTTTTTTAAATTGGTCTTTGAAGCATTTTTTTTTTAAATTATGAAAATAGGTCGATTTTGGAGAGAGAGTGTGAAAGTGGGACACGCTTTAACACTCTCTATCCTCAATCTTTTTTAATTTTATTAGGGTTACGGTTTTTTAATTTTGTTAGGGTTATGGTTTTTTTAGGATTTAGAGTTAGGGTTTTAAGAGTGAAATCGAGAAAGTTTATAGGTAGATTTGAGGGGTCATGGATGTGATAACTCATCCCAGAACACATATATTTCATATGTCATGTCAGGATAGGACCATTACCTTAGAAACCCATCCTATGGAAGTCAGGTTTTGGGGTGACAATGCTTGAGACAGTCATGGGTTGAAGTCTAAGTGGAGCTCCCAATCGATGAACATGATACGGTCACGGGTTCAAGTATAATCGGGGGCCAGTTGACAATCGTTATGCGGTCATGAGTTCAAACCTTTTGGATACCCGAAAATGATGCCTTATATATACCATACATAAGATTGAGGTCATAATCAAAAGGAAAAACGAAGGACTTTTTGGTGTAATCAACGTGATTTTTTTCTCTATTTCCAAGTAGCCGATATCTTTAATCTTTCATTTTTATTCGAAGGTTGACATTGAGGTGGACATAAGAGGGATCTTAGGTGTAGAGCGGATGTTTCGTCACAATAGAGGTAAAACTGGGGCAACGTAACAATTATTGTAGTTATTAATGGGCTGTTTAATAACGATAATCATTGTCACCCGGAAAGGAGAATCACCTTTACTGCACCACAACAGTCGCTGTCTGCTTTAGAGTCCTCCTGCATCTACGACGGTGCCGACCTTCGGATAAGAAGGAAGGTTCAAGATACTAGATGCGTGGAAATTAAGAAAAATATTACGTCGATTATAAAAAGAAGCCCTACAAATTTTCCCTATAATTATGCCTTCAAACTTTTGTATGGTATTTATACTTCGACCATCAATTGATCCCCTATTATACTTCGATCCATGATCGTATAAAGGTCTTCAATTGAGACCCCAACGTAGACTTCTGTCTGTGATCATATAAAGCGAAATAACCCCGAAACCTGACTTCCACAAGATAGGTTTCGGAGGAAATGGTCCTTATTGAAACCATTTTTTTTAAAAAAGCCCCGACTTTTATTTTAAAATAAAAAATGGAGTCACCACCAATTTTTTTACTTGTTATGATTGAATCACCTTAAAATATTTTAGATTCATTTGAACAAACATTTTGGTCTTCGAAATCCAGAAAATAGGTTCGGGAGTCGGTTACGTGTGAGGAAGGATTAACACCTTCACATGCCCAAAATTGGTACCTAGTCGATTATTTAATGTCTTAATTGTTGAAAATTGGAGACTGGAGTAAAATTTAAAATGTGATCCATAAATACACAAATGAGATGTTTTAATGTCATTTAAAAAAATTGGATTTTGTGGAAGAAGCTCATTTATTTTGAATGAATCAAGAAAAATCATGTCCAATAAGTTAGGAGACAACATTTTCGAATCTTTGAAAATAAAGAAAATTTATGTATTTAAAATAGGATACTCGATTATTTATGTTTAAAGAAAAATCATACATAGTACGTTTGAGCATAATTTCTCGAATTCCCTAAATAAAAGAACATCAAACATTTATTGATTTTAAATAGGATACTCGATTATTTAGGTTCAAAGAAAAAATCATACCAGTACGTTTGAGCATAATTTCTTGAATTCCCTAAATAAAAGAACATTACATTTTTTTAAAACAATTTATATATTTTAAAAAACAATATACAATTTAATTTGTTAAAATATTTTTACAAAGTATGAATAAACATGTACTTAATTTGTAATTTAAAAAAGTGCAAGATAACATGAATATATATGCATGGAATACATTAAATGGATACAATTAAATTTAAATTACAAAAATATAAATTAAAAAAAAGTAAACTATATAAATTGGAAAATAAGTGCAAATAGAATATACAATAAAAATAATAAAAAAATAGATAAAAGGATTAAATTTTTAATAAAATAAAAGGACTATTGATTTTTAGGAAACAAAAAATAGAAGAGCAAATTTAAAAGGAATAAAAACAAAAGGGTTAAATTTTAACAAAAATAAAAATAACAGGATTTAATTTAAAATAATAGAATAAATGAGTAAATTTAAAAGAGAAAAAAAATAAAAGGATTAAATTTAAATTAAAAATAAATTTAAAGTAAAAAGGACAAAAAAATAGAAAAAATGAGGTCAAACTTGAATATTTAAAAACAATAGGGACCACAAGGGAAATTTTCCAAATCTTGACACGTGTCAACCCCTCAAGGGTCACTGGTTAGAGGACCAGATTGAAAATGAAACAAAAGTGTAGGGGCAAATTCAAAATAAATTTAAAATGGACAATAGGGACGAAAATAAAACAATGGGCAAATGCGAAAGGATCAAACCCATAAATATCACCCTTTTAGAAAACATGCAGATCTTGGTGGGGCGGATCCGAGCCAGTCGAGTCAAGCCTTAAACGGCACCATTTTGGGTGTTTTAAGCCATGCCCAAAGTGACGCCGTTTTGGGAGGCTATAAAAGGGTAAAATTTTCAAAAAAAAAAAAACCTCCCTTTCTTATAAAAAAAATCATTCTTCACACTCTTGTTTTCTCTCAAGGCCAAATGCCCGGATTCAAGGGCAGTTGTGCCGTCCGCCATCGCCATCGATTGTCGACGACGATGACCACCGTCTCTGGTGGCCGAAAAATCTAAAAAAAAAGGGAGTTGTTGCTCCATTTTTCATCCTTATGTCAGATCTAAGGCTAGATCTAAAACACAAGCACAAACCCAAAAAAAGATAAAAAAAACAATCGGTTTTCCTAGGGTTTTTAGAGTGTCTTTTGTTTTTTTTTTATTTCCAAAAATTCCCATGCGAACATGAACTGTCTGATGGGCCTTTGATCGAAAATAGATCACCTATTGGGTGGTGGCCTCGGCCGAGCAAGGTGGCAACGTACAGGTAACCTTAAACTCTTCTTTTTTTTTTTTAATTTTTAATTTTTTGTGTTTCGAAAATAAAAATGGTAACAAGATGAAATATAAGAACAAAACTACCTTTGAAATATGATTTTGATTGTTATTTTCTTCATAATATTTTGTGTTTTTCCATTGATTTTTGTGTCCGAAAATTACAGATCTTTACATAGGGCTTTTATAGCCAAAATAAACATTATTTTCAATTTTCCTTCTCTCTTTGCTGTTGTTTTTCTTGCTTTTGCATGTGATGGCAAAGAAACTTTCGGTCAACGGCGATGGGAGTCACGCTATTTGCCGTTTTGGTGCAAGTCTGGTGGCAGAGGAGCGTCAGAAGCCTCGTGGCTGACGTTGCGTTGCTGACATGGCCAAGAGGAGAGTGGCGCCAAAGGGTAGCTAGGGTTTGTGTTCAGGTAAAATTTGTTTTTAAGGTTTGGGCTTGATGGGTTTGTAATTGGGTTAGATAGTGGGTTTTAATATTTTGTAAATGGACTTGGATTTTAATAGATATTTGTTTTTTGCTTTATTTATTTATTTATTTTTGT
Organism: Kokia cookei; assembly: GCA_039519145.1. Taxonomy (NCBI): domain Eukaryota; kingdom Viridiplantae; phylum Streptophyta; class Magnoliopsida; order Malvales; family Malvaceae; genus Kokia; species Kokia cookei. The sequence continues at coordinate 10,862,445 of CM076901.1, read as the reverse complement.
TTTGTTTGGTTTGGTTTTATTTTTTTTGTTGGGCCTGGACAAATTGGGCTCCAACAGTCCCATCTCGACAAGATATATGAAATGTGTGCATTCAGAGCAATATTTCATCACCGATGACTCAAGAATACCTCAAATTGGAAATTTTATTAGCGACGTAATTTTTTTACACTTATGCAGGGAAGAAAACGAAGAGAGAAATATTATAAAGTGGAGGGATAAAGGTTGAGAGAGAAGATGTTTTAGGGATAATGAAATATGGAGGGGAAGCCTCCTTTTATAGGCGTAGGGGAAGGGTAATATTGCAAAGGAAAAATCCTTGTAGTCGAAAACGGGTCGCAGGACCAACGTTTTCATCGAATATCTTCAAAACGTGCTTCAAATTTGTAACAAAAATTTCAAGGCTCAGGGTACTTTTTTGGTAGACTTTATTAAAAATGTTAAGAAAACTCATCTGGTTAGGCTCGCTTTCCTACCATGTAAATAGGGAAGCTTGCCTAGCTGGACAAGTTTTTTTTAACATTTTCGATAAAGTCTGCCAAAAAAGTACCCTGACCTCGGGAATCTCGGGTAAAATTTGAAGCACGTTTTGAGGCATTGAGTACCCTCTAAAGCACATGTTTGGTGAAATTATTTGATCTGTGAAACACATTTTTAAGCACTGAAGAGCGTTTCATTATTATTATTTAACGAAAATGCATCTTCAGAAATGGATTTTGAAGCACGCATTCCTTCTCTCCTTATTCTATTTTGCTATTAAAGGATCAAAATATTCAGAACTTAGGGACACAGCAAATTGATATCAAACTTTGGATAATCATCAAAAGAATTTTTTATTCTAAATATTCAAATTGTTTTAAATTGAAATGAGTCAACGAGTGAAATCAGTCATTCACTACAACATTCAAATTTGTAATATGGAAGTCAGAATCGTATTTGCAAGAGCCCAATTCGTGGAATTGGCTTTCAACCACACCATTTAATTACGTGAGCTATGGACTAGAATCAAGAGGAAAGTCGAGGGTTCGAGCTAGGAAAGAATTTCGAGCTTGCAAAGTGATATCTGTCATCAATTGACCCATTTAAGAATGAGCTATTTGATGTGGAAAATGAGCTCGAGTTGGAAGCTATCATATCATTACATTGCTCAAGAGGAAATGTTGTAATGGCGTTATATGTTGAGTTTGTCGAGGCTAATAGAGCTAGTCCATCTTCAGCCACTATTGCGACTAATGTTGGAACCGAAACTGAAGTATAAAGTCCTACTACACGATTGTGCGGTGAGTTCACTGGTTTGTTACAAATCTCCTATTATGATGTCCCTGAAGCATCAATGGGTAGACATTCTTCGGTTTTCGGTATTGATTTAAACTTCAACGACCACTATCAATCGAGGTATGAGTGTAACTTAAACCATGAAACCCGTATATGACATTAAATTAGTGCGCTTGATTTAAACTTCTGTGGATCAATGTTCTGGGGTGGAAACACTTATACCGGAGGGCCATCAACCTACACCAGTTTGTAATCTGGTGTAGATTTTTCTAGGTATATAGGATATTAAAGAACTGATGACTTACTTTTTACTATTGGGTACGATGAGGGTACATCGAACCTTTTGGTTGAAGATGAAAATAAAGGAGCAAATAAGGAAGAGATGTAGTCGAAGAAGAAGGGATAGCAGATACAGTTGATGAAAGTAACAGATCCAGATCTAGATTCGCGATTCAAGACGTGTGAACCTTCGCCCAACATGACCAACATCGACTTCTTTGTCGAGGGCGCTTTAAAATTTCGTTAGCCACTACACAGAACACTAACCATACAAGCTCATTGTTAGATGTACAGGTATTGGAAGGTGGCATGAAATACCCCAACAAAGATGTTTTCTTGCTTCACTGAAGCAGTACAACTTCAAGAACAACGTGAACTATCACGTGACAAAATCTCATTCAGAGAAATTCAAGGGAAAGTGCGCAATGTGCGACAAGAGGTGCAAATGGAAAATAATGGCATCTTTTTGGAAGAAAAAGTATTCCGGTCCACATACTTGTGTTGCAGCAGGTGCGCGATGCAATCACCTGATTTTCTAACATAATATGTCTTGACTTAGATCTTCGATTTTCCAATAATGGAACTTTCACTTGTAATTTGTAGGCATAAGTTAGGATCATATGAGACTAGACTCCGACATGGTATCTGACATTTTCTACCCATGGTGAAAGTGAGCCACAAGATTCCCATTTCGATATTGATTACCAACATCAGTAACTAGTACGATTACATGCCATCGTATTACAAAGCATGGTTCACAAAACAAAAGGCTATAAATAAGTTGCATCACGACTAGGACAGGTTGTATAGTGATTTATGGTAATGGTGTCAGGTACTGTATCGGTACATACCAAGATCTGTAAACCGATCTGAAAATGTACCCAATGTACTTCAAAGATTGTCTGGTCCTTAGGAAAAAAGTATTCTACCAATTCTTTTGGACCTTCAATCAAAGAAGGGAAGCTTTTCGGCACTACAAGTGTAATAACCCGGTTTTCAGTGGTGTCAAAAATAGTGATTTTGGGACCACAATCTAACGAGTCGAGTTGTAAATTTATTTATTTTAATAGTTAGTGAAATTTCATGGCACTTAGGTATATGGTGTGTTTAATTAAAGGTAAAGAGAGATTAGTTAAGTTAATGATGAAAGTCATAAAAATTACAAAAAATGCCATTTAGTATATAAGTGTAATTTAAAGGAAGAAAAGAGGAAATTCTCATTTTATTTCTTCTTCTTCACGGCCAAGCTAGGAGGATTTAGGGTTTTCTTTGTTCACTTTGAAATCCTTATTTAAGTAAGTAAATCCTATTCGTTCTTAGTAATTTTTATGTTTTTGAGTTTATATTAGCTTAATCTAGCTAACTTGAGGACTAATTTGTGAATCTTTCAAATGTCGTAAAACTTGCCATTGTTGAATTAGCTTATTATTGAAAACTTTTGATATATTTTTATGTTTGATGGTTTGATTTCATGATTTTGTAAAATGATTTTTGATGAAATTAGGTTAGAGGACTAGATTGTGAAAATGGCGAAATGTATGTCCTTGATGTGAAATAATTGCATATAGGTGTTGGGTGGGCACCCATGGATATATGGCTAGTATAAGTTAAAATGTAAAATGGTTATTTTGCATGTTTTGTACTTAAGGACTAAATTGAATAGAAATGTAAAGGTTAGGGGTAATTTTGTAATTATTCCAAAAGGACTTATTTGCATAAACTGATCAAATTATATGATTTAATGAGAGAATTGGTTCATTTATTATGTTAGATCGAGATCGAGCCACTGATCGTGAAAAAGGGAAAATTTTAAAATAGTCCCTAAAATTTTGCTCAACTGCAATTTCATCTGGTAAGTTTGTAGTGTTAGTCTTTATTCATTGGAATGCCTTTTGTGTTTACATTGTTGTGTATCAAAATCAAGGAAGGTTGAATGCTCGAGAAGTTAAGAAACGAATGAAGAAAGAGATGTCTGGCCTAAGGTCGGTTATTTGATTCGACACGATGACTAGGATCCTGCATATGTTACAATTTTCCTGACAGCTTGTGTGAGCAGCATTGTTAGTTGACAGATTTTGAATGAATACTGATTATATAGTCCCTTACGATGGCTGAGTTTCTACATATGTTGTGGATTCTCATCAGCTTGTTTAAGCAGCATTGGGAGTGGGAAATCTGGACCGTATCGATGGCTAAGTTTTTGCATATGTTACGGATTCTCATCAACTTGTGAGTAGTATGATATACTGGTTAAACTCTATCTGGGCTCGTAAAAGCTAACTTTATCTGGGGTCGTAAAAGCTAACTTTATCTGGGCTCGTAAGAGCTAACCTTATCTAGGCTCGTATGAGCTAAATTTTGGAAGACTGAAGAGATCAAATCCAATTCCGTTACTGCATGGTTATAACGACCAAAATTAATATTAATCTATACTGAAAAATGGAAATGCTGTAAGATAATGTTATTGCAAACTTACTGAGCTTAAATAGCTTACTTGTGTATTTGTTATTGTTTTGTAGATTCATTTTGATGTTTGAAGATCGGATCACCTTGAAGAATTATACTATCCCGAGAGCTTGTTCGGTAGTATTTACATCACTTGATTATATAACATGTACTAGGATGATGTTATTTTGTAAATGCTTGTTTCGGGATTAAATGTTACTTGTATTACCTTGGTTAAATGTTGAACTCTTGAATGCTTGCTTAAGGTTGTAAGTAGGCATCTAGTACTAAAATGTAACACTAAGTATTGTTCTTAAACACAATGTGTTATCCTTTTACACCTTATGTCTATGAAATGAAGTTTTGTTGATGAATTGGTGTGAATATTAGAATTCTGCATACTTGTTTCGATAGAACTCTTACTTGTATCGGTACAAGTACAAGGCTGGAGAGAGGTTGCTTACTGACTTAGGTTGTATCAGTAGTTGCATAATAAGTTTCGGCAGTTCTGTTCATATTGTATCGGTAGTTAGAATGCTTGTATCGATAAAAGTTGTAGGGTAGGACTTCTTAGCTCTTTGGAGTTTTTAGTATCGGTATAAGTATAACTTGTTTCGGTAAAAGTTACATTTGTATCGGTAGAACTATCATAAGTATCGGTAGAAATCTGCATTGTTTCTAAATTGCTTACTGACTTGACTACTACCAATACTTGTCCAACAAGTATCGGTAGAAGTCTTCAAAAATCGTGGAAATGACATTTTTTCCCTTTCTGAGTTATGTTGATTTTCAATTGATGATTCATGTCGTGCTTATTGCATTACTTTATAAATATATGGTTAAATGAAACACTATTGTGAGATAAACTACGATAGATGATCGGAAGGACATTGGGACCCTAACCGGTGACGAAATTGGGTTTTGGGTGTTATAACAAGCCTTTGGTGCAAATTGACGGCAGTTGGCTATACGGGAGGTACTAGCATCAATTGTTGATGGTTGTTGCCCAAGATGGTAATCGGAAGATTTTATCGATAGCGTTTGCAATAAATGCCTCCAAAAACGTAACTGACTGAGATTTCTTCCTTAGTTGATTACGTCATCGCATTTTCTAGTAGCTCGACATATGTGCCATATTCGATAGGAGAATTGAAATCTTGTTCGCTATCGAGCGACAAGTAGCCATTGGGATCGTACCCATCATAGGTACTGTATAAGGCATGTCGGCTCAAAACTACCACTAAAAATAGGCTTCGAAAAGTGAGCAAGATCAATGTATTAACATGGGTACGTAGTTTCCACATTATCCGTAATCATGCTAAACCATATATCATCAAATATTATTTGCATTCATGGGTATACTTTTCTCGATAGAGTATGAGCTCATCTAACATCTTTTTTATGATACGTTGGATAACTTGCGTGCCATCAACAACATCGATGCGAACTACCTCAACATCATACTCTTTAAACAGTGGATGCAATCGTACGATGGAGGTCTACGGTATGGACACATGACGACGAACTTAGCTGAATACATCAATTTCATACTATAGGGGATGTGTCATTTTTTGATAACATTGATTGTCAAAGAAACATACTTTTACTTGGCTACCTTATTTTCAAAACGGATGGCGACATATACTGGGTAGATAGCAGGCGATCACATTTGGTGCGTGGATGTCATGAAAGAAATTAGATAAAATACAATGAGAGCAAACAATATTTATGTAGTGTTTCACTCGCGTCGAAACTTAGAATTTCGAGTCACAAAGTACGCTAGGCTCGACCAGGACATGTCAGAGGCATCATATCGTGTTGACCTAATAGAAAGGACTTGCGATTATGAGAGATTCCAGACACTTTGATTCTCATGCACACATGTGCGAATGTACAAATTGAGTACACGCCTTATATCAAAGATGTGTACAGAATGGAACACATGCACAATGTATGGAGACCTGAATTCCCACCCATCTTAGATGAGAATATGTGGCCACCAGTGTCTAGTGCATCGTTCGAGTTGTCCTCGAAAATGAACTTGCGTCACATCAAGATAGGTTGTTTGAATTCCACTCAGAAACACACCAATATGGATGTTCGGGAGAGAGGCAATCAATAGAGGTTATGCGGGTACTGTAGAAAGCCAGGGCATACGAAGATAACATGTTCCATATTGAGGGGTACATTGGGGCCTCAACACCGCTAACATTTATTTTTTTCAAGAATATAAAATTGATTACAATGCTTGCTTTTTTTTTTTGTTGCACAAAATTTGTTCTTTCTTTTTAACTTGCATTTCAATTGTATTTGCCATAGTCTACTAACATTTACATAGTGTAAAAATTGCTACTTTAAGCGCTACTTCAAGTACCAAATATAATTTCTCGGAGAATTGAACTTTTACCATTTTTATAAGCTATTGTCTGTACCTTTATTAATCATTAGTTCGATAAAGGCGCCTATCCAAAGTTACGTATTTCATATCAAATATTATATATAGAAATTTACATATAATTTACATTAGAATTTAACAAGGATAAATTATGAGTTACAATAGAAATATACAAAAAAATTATCCTTTTTTATTGATGTCACTTATATTTACATCACAATAAGTAAATAAAAAATACATCATCAGCGTCATCAAGTCGAATGTGTGCCACAGGGCGATGGCTGACAGGTGCATGTAAGATTTCTACGCACAATTAGTGGTCTTGACTCAGGCTTGAACTTTGGGTCTTGATCATGATCAACGTCTTCATCTTGTTTGTCTTTACCTTCACCCTCGTGCTCATCTTTATCTCCAATGTTGTCTCTATCTTCATCTCCACTCTTAACTTCATCTTCATCCCCACCCTCGACTTCATCTTCATCTTCATCGCCTTCTTCCGTGCTTGACTACAGTGTTATCCTAGCCTCTTATCGTGTGTCCTCCACTTCACAGAAGGTGGTTGTGCTAATAACCCACCTCAATAAAATAACAATGTAGTGGGTATTTATGACACTATCGACGAATAACCTTATGATGTCGTAAAAACCGAATATGTTGACATTGACATGAGCATCGATACTGGCATTGATGAAGACATCGGTATTGGTATATGCATCGACATTCATGTCAACATTTACGTCGACATCAATGTTGGTATGGGGGTGTAGAATACTATAGACGGAGGTGCCCCAAAAAAGATACCTATGGAAGGTATGGTGCTGCGGTGGTGCATTGTGTGGTGCTTGTGAAAAAACATGGGGTTAGTGAAATAAACAGGAATAAGTGGAGTGAACTAACCAAGATGTAGCACAGACATCGATGGTACTTGTTGGGTCGAAGCCGAGAGTTAACCCGTCGAAACACCTCCTCAAGACCTACGCTGTTGGGGCGCTCGTCGTGACCTCTTCTAACGAAGTTGCCTACTCACCTCCAACGGTAGCAAATATGGCTTGCCGATGACTCTGAACCAAGGCATGTACTCCAAACAGGTCATCGTATCTGAAGAGAAAAAGGGTTTGCGGATGAGTAAGAATTCCATCCTACGATTCCAAACGTCGATGAACTCCTTATGGTAATCTCACCAATTCTCATTAGTCTTCCATCCTCAAACTTGTGCAGTGCTTCAATATCTTGCGATGGCGATGAAATTTGTTGCCTCCACTCGAACTGTTGCATCACTCGATCTGATTTGTGCATCTCCACCATCGCGTACACTATCAATGGCACCTTCGCATCCCACATACTTCGAATGGTAAAATTTTTAGGAGGGATGCATTCTATGATATCCAGATTGATGTATGATATCCATTCAAACTTCAGTGCACAATGTAAATTATGTTATGTAGGAAATTTTAAATTACAAATCATTGCGTAATTATTATATGTTTGAAAAAAATAAGTAACTAACCTTGGCTTCTGAGCGTTGATCTAACAATAGTCAAATATCTTCGAGCTGCTCTAATAGTCCTACGTAACTCGACCAATAGTTTTACCCATTCAAGAGATATGTTAATTCAAACATATAATAAATAAACAACATTTACTATATTAACTACATATTTATTATCAAATGATTTTTACCTTGTCATCAATGGAAACGTATATGGGTCGTTCACTCAGGTACGTAGAAATGGTAGCTTCCACCACGCCTATAACTGTAGCAAGAGAAGGCAACCACTAATTGACATCTTATCGAGCTCATTCACCTGACACAACTCTTATTACAACGTGGCCAACACGATTGATCCCAACTCAGTCGTCCGCATTCTTTGAAGTCGACTAGGTGTAGTAGCCACCTTATGTGTACCAAATTTCGAGATTTATCAGGCATTAGAATGCCCCCGATTAACCTCAGGATGAATGCTCGGACGTATTGTTCTTTGACGATGTCAGGCGTATTCGAAGGAAGATTTTTGAAATTGGTTTCAAACCACTTCACATCTATCCGACCACCTTAAAACTTGTTTGGCACCCTACCCAAAAATGCCTTGCAAAGGTCCTCTTTACCGGGAACGGCCGCTAACCTCGTTACGATTGGCCCATCCATCGGTAAACCGAGTTGTAAAGTTATGTCGTCGAGTGTGATTGTACACTTGCCGCATAGAAGATGAAAAGTATGTGTCTCGAGCCTCCATCTTTCCACCAATGCATTGGTGAGTATAGGATCGAGTTTACAACCCTCGAGCATACGAGACACATGTAAGAATTTCACGTCTTGCAAATAACCACAAATTTCAATGTCTAAACTCTTTGACAAGTTATCTATGAACCCCTCAAAAACACGATCATTCGCCACATTATATTGAAAAATAAATTAATTTAAAATATTAAAAAAAACAAAATCTTTAAATTTAAATTAATTGAAAATAATGAAATTTAAATTTTCATCTTACCATTATCGCAAGAGCGACGAAAATGTGCTTGTCGATGAAATGAATCAAAGAGCTTACAATTCGTGAAAATTTAATCGAAGCGAATAACATATGAAATAATTAAATTAAACTATAATATTTTTAACCAAGCGTATTGGAAAATTTAGAACAAAACTTAAATTGAGAGAATTGAGAGAGTTGAGAGTTTAAAATAAATAAAGAGAGTTGGATTTGAGTGAAAAGAATGTAAAGTGATCTGGTATTTATAGGAAAAATGTTAAACTAAGCTTTATTTGATAACATGTTTTGATATAATAAATTAAAGTTTTTCAAATTGAAGTCTAAGAGATTAGATTTTGAATCTTTACTTTGAACTCTTAGAAATTTTTTTTATCAACTTTAAAATCAAGCTAAAATGATTTTAACCAAGTAAAACTTCTTTTAACAAGTCAAACTATTTTTCAAACAAGTTAAAATTGTTCCAAGTCAAAAAGTATCGATACTTTTTAATCAAGTATCTATATTTTTCAAAATATTGATACCCCTTTAAAAAATGGTACCAAATTGACATTCTGTTTTTCACAAATCAGTTAAGTATTGATCCGATATCGATACCTTTTATATGATATCAATAAAATTTGTCTGGTATCGATATTTAAGCTCCAATGATCATTGAATTTTGCTTTTGATGCAAAAAATATCGATACCTTTTCATTTGGTATCGATACTCACTATTGCAGGTGAATTAAATGCACTGGTTTTCACATTCCCAACGACTCTATTCATATCTCCAACAACCACAATGATTGGAAATTAATTCAGGATTGTAAATACCAACTTCCAAATATTCTACAACAACAAGAAAGCATATTCAAGTAAAAATCATCAATCAAACAACTTTTGTGCCAAATACTTCCATATTTTTCTTTCATACACTTGTGAGCATTATTTCTATTCTTTTGCTCAAGTGTTTTTCATTGTAATTGAGCTTAATTTGCAAACACTTTGATCTTGTAATGATTATTTCTTTGTTTTCTTCTTTGTATCTCTTTGAGAGGGTTTGTGTCTTTAGATTTGGGTAGAAATCTTAAGGGAGATGTAAGGTTATCTCAAAGGTTGATCAAATTAATGAATTTGGAAAAATCTTTAGTTGTGAAAAGCTTAGGTAATAGAGTGGACAATTAGATCCAAACCACTCTAAATTCTTGTGTTCAATTTTCTATCCTTTCTCTCTAGCTTTCTAATTTTTTTTAAAAGTTAATTCACCCCCTTTTGGCATTTTCAATTTGATCATTTAAGCTAATAAAAAAAATTACCGATGGCCCTTAAATTTTTTTTTCGTTGCCAACATTCAAAAAGCTATTGGGGAAATGACCGTTGGAGGAAAGCACGCCCAATTGGTCGTGCTGTTCAATTGCAATCCGAAAATGCAGCCGCAGAGGAACTAGTGCGAGATGAGGCTAGAGATTGGGCTTTTGGTTACAACAGATATTTAGGGAAATGTTCAATTTTTTATGCAAAACTTTGGGGAATTTTGGAGAGACTTAAGCTCACTCAACGTAGTGCTCATGATAAGGTGATAATCCAATCTGATAGTTTAGAAGTCGTGAAATCCATTCAAAGAAGCTTCTCCCAACCATTGAATTCAGCTTTGATTAGCCGGATACAATGCATTTTATCCCAAAAAAATCAGTGGCTTTTGCGATATGTCCCTAGAGAACAAAACCAAACTGCTGATTGCTTAGCACAATTGGCTTTGATAAGTAAAAAGGAGTTACAAGTTTTTTATTTCCCCAGAGAAAAGTATAGGTTTTATTGATTCTGACAGGACAAGGGGTTCTTTTTCCCTTTAGGATAATTTCTTGTAATTTTTTACAGTTGTTGTTTTATTCCACACACACACACAAAAAAAGACATATATCTTTCCCAATATTTGAAGCGTATTAAATATTAACTCATATGTACACACATGAATACATACAATTCAATTACTATTATATTATATATATTTCTTTTTATTAAAAATTTAAATATAAGCAATGTTTTTTAACATTTACATTAAATTATAACATTTTTAATTTTTTACAATATAAACTACATACTACGTAAAAATGTATGTATTATAAATTTAAAAACAAATTAAGGCAAGTTGGGGTGGGATTTTGAGAATTGAAATTAAATACAGATATTTGGGGCAAGTCTTGAAGAGTAAGAAGTTATAGGGTCCATAACAAGTGTAATGGCGTCAGGCGATATGAGGTTGCAGTAGCCGTTTCATTTGTTCCCGGGAAATCGCTTTGCGCGTTTGAAAAAGTCAGGCAATAATAACCTCTCGACTTTCATGGTTAAAACAACCGAAGACCTCCAAATTCGTTCTCACTTTTCTCAATGGAAATATCATTACTTTCATCAACACAGAAATACGCTGCCTCAGCTCTCTTCGCTTTGGCTCTTCACCATTCTCAGCTTCGTCAAACACGCCCAACCACTCGTCTCCTTTCTCTTGAAGAAGAGCCTATTGGCGAAGGGGCTAGCAACAGCACCACCATTTCCGTCTCTGATTACCCCCACCTTTGGATCCATGACAACTCCGGTTTACTTTTGCCTGTCTTCAGGTTTACTTTATATGTTTAATATCAGTCCCCCTCCTTTCGGTTTCTCTATCTATTTTCTTGCCAACAAATTTTCTACGGATTAGGTTTATGGAAGTGGAGGATAAAGCTTGGGAGGGGCTCAAAGAAACCGCCGGAGTATCTACTCAAGCAAGGCATCACGTTGGATCAGTATGCCCCCCCCCCCCCCCCGCCCTTTTAATCTTAATATCCAAATATTCGTATTATGGAACATTTTGATTTTTGTTTTGTTTTATTGAGAATGGTTTTGACTTTGGCACAGTTCGTGACCTTACTGTCAGATACAAATGATGAGGTTTCTTCAGGAATCCTAGAAAAGGAACTTGCTTTACTTAAGTCTGTGGATGCTACAATGCTTAGCATGGAAAGCTCTCTATTTCTCTCTGAGGATAGCAATAAGGGTTGCGACTATGAAACTCATTGCCGTCAGAGGTGCGCTTATCCAGACACAGCCACAGCTACGGATCCTAATGGAAGAATCCCAAGGACTACTCTCAATATATCCAATAATGAAGATGTGGATGGATCAGAAAGTAGATTTTTCGAGAAACCAATTGAAGAGGGAAAATTGCTTTCAGAGGAGAGGAAATTAACGGTTCTTTATGAGCTTCTTTCATCTTGTGTAGCCGATTATGTGACTGAGGGCGGATCGAAGGGTTATGATGCTCGGCACCGAGTGGCTCTTCGTTTGCTAGCTACTTGGCTCAATGTCAAATGGACAAAAATGGTTTGTATGCTTAAACTAGTCATTATTTGATGCAAAAACCCTTTTGCTTTGTAGGTATGAATTGTTAATGGAATTTAGTTTTTAACAATCCAAATCCTTTTAGCAGTAATTTGCTACATTTGCCCCTTTCTGTCATTTTTAAGGAAATTCCATTTTCTAGGAGGCTATGGAGATAATTGTTGCTTGCAGTCTCATTGTTCGACTGAAGAACGAAGATGCAGAACAATTTGGAAAGAGTAAGAACGATAAATGGAAACAGGCAGGCATTATTGGTGCTGCTGCTTTAACAGGAGGATCCTTGGTGGCCATTACTGGTGGTATGGGATCCCTCAGTTTGTACATACAGATATATATTTTTTTCTCAAGGGTCCCCCCCCCCATTTTTTTAGGGCATAAGCAATGTTATAAATTCACCATTGATTAATTTCATAATAGGTGATGTGGTTAGGTGAGACAAACAGTATGTACTGGATGATAATAAGAGGGAAAAAATTAGGGCTTAACAATTTAGTAAGAAGGAAGATGGAACTTTAGAGAACTTAGGGTTCCTCTAGGTTTCTTTAATAATAATAATAATAATAAAAGTCAAGCAAAGTTTCTATAATTTCTTGCAAATAAAGTTTTATTAATAATCTTAAACTTAATTCTCAACTAATAATAATCCTAGCTGTCCCAAAAAATATCTAATACTTTGAACGAAATAAAATAAAATATATCTTAAGCTCCTGCGTCAATAGGCCTAGCTGCCCCAGTTGTTGGACACGGATTAGGTGCCCTTGCTGCTACATTAGGCAGCGTTGCTCCTGCAGTTGGAGTAGGTGGATTTGCTTTAGCCGCTAGTGCTACAGGACCAATTTCCGATTCAGTTGCCGTTGCTGCATCTTTTGGAGGTATTGATCGGTGGGGCGTTCTACCTGATCTTTTGTTTAAGTTTGGTGCTATTCCTTGAGAACTATCTGGTACTCGTACTTATAACTGAAGTTACTGAACCATATAATGCTGGATATTAGGTGATCTATAAGCACTTTGATTATAGTCTAACCCTTCAACGATACTGAGCAGTATAATGTAAAACAAAATGTTAGTCTCCTAACTGAATTGTCAATAAACCAAGCTTATATATATATCTCACAGGAAACTTAGCTTAACACGATAAAGCTGAGTAAACAGCTAAAAACTATCAATAAATAGTCATTTTTCTGTATAAAGAACTTTTACAGGCTAAAATCATAGGGAACTTAACAATTAAAGGCTGTAAAAAACGACCTGTTTGCTGCAAAAATACAGATTTAGTTGTGATGATTGTTATCTAACTTACACTCCTTTTTCCTTTTAACTGAAGTAGTGTAGTTGCTAGATCCACTAACTTATCCTCTATGCATCCCAGCTGCTGGAGCTGGTCTTGCGGGAAGTAGAACGGTTATAAGAACTGAAGACCTTGATGAATTCGAATTCATACAAACTGGGTTGTATCAAATGCAAGGCGTGAGTTTTCATTAATTTATTTAAATCTTTAGCTTTGTAGTTGTCTTGAATAGGCTACATTATGAATTACTAATTATTGGTTCTTCAATGGTGTCTGTATTTTTATTGGCTCATTTCATGAATTTACTTACTGGTTTTAAATAACCGCAATTTTTCAGCGGCTAGCAGTTGGAATATTGATTTCTGGAATTGCATTCGAAGAAGAAGATTTCTTAAGGCCTTGGGAAAATTATAATGATAACTTGGAGAGGTAAGATGTTAAACAAGGCTGACTCTTGCATTTCTGCCTTTTGTGTTTAATTTCCTTTCTTTCTATTCTCATGCTTCAACGTTCAGCCTGTTCCGAGTTTCTTTGTAATCTCGGTGGTGCAATCCAGTTGGTTTTTTGAACTTAACTGGCATTGCTGTTGGTCTCTCTGATATGAAAAAGTTCCATCCTTAAGGGCAATGGAAATGGATTCCCTTATGTTCATGGAATTTCAAATTAGTTCCACATTAGATGTAGGCTTCAATTTTCTTGAAGCTACTCCCCCCTTTCTTGATAGTTAATTAGTCATTATTATTGCTCCAAATATGCAGGTATGTGCTAAAGTGGGAGTCTAAGAATCTGATTGCATTGCACGCTGGGATAATGGAGTGGATGACTTCGAGTACTACTTCAACATTAGCCATCAAATTTAGCTAACTGGCAAAATATATTGATTGAAAACTAGCGGTATTTTGCAGAAGTTGCATCAAACTTATTGCAAGGAGGAACCATGCTGACTGTATTAAGTACATCACTAGCTGCAGAACCTCTTCCAGCAGCTTTGCTTGCTGCATCTGATCTTATCGACAGTGCATGGGAAATTGCTGTTGACAGGTTATATTTACTTTATTGGAAATGATTCTAGAAACTGTTCTACATTTTTTTAGACGTAGATACTGCGTGGCATGCACGTTCTGCACTTTTTGGCAACAACATTTTGACCAACATCTTAGTTCCCTTGGTCCTTAGATAATGCCACTGGTTTCTCTCCTGTTTCTTCCTTAGGCATTCTTGGACTCTTTTTGCATCATAGTTGTCCATTCCTTGACACATCGCGAATATTGACTCAGATCTGATAAAGCTGGAAAGCTGCTAGCTGAATTGTTAATAAGTGGATTGCAGGGACGAAGGTAGCCACATATGATCAAAGCGAAATTCTGATCTTTTTGCACCAAGACCATAGTTGAGTAATCACCTTGGTTTATATATATTCTTGTTTCAGACCCGTGACACTCGTCGGTTTCTCATTGGGTGCCAGAATAATCTTGAAATGTCTCCAGTGTCTGGCTGAAACACAAGGAGATAATGGTGAGTCACCAACCAGAATCTTTTTCATCATTTTTAATAGGTCAGGTTGACCGTTTGATAGGTTTTCATCAACCCTATTTGTGCAGCTGGACTTGTTGAAAGAGTTGTTCTTCTTGGAGCTCCCATTCCAATAAAAGATGAAAAATGGGAAGATGCCAGGAAGGTAGTCTTGATTGCTTTCAAGATGTAATGTTATTTGCACATATTTTTTATCGAAACCATGAAGTATCTGCTCCATCTATTGCTGGTTTGCAGATGGTGGCAGGAAGATTTATCAATGTTTACCATACTAATGATTGGACACTTGGAATCATTTTTCGTGCCAGGCAAGTGATTGGTTTATACTTAATGATAACTTATACTCTGCAATAGCCAGTGTTATACCCCTACTCTGATTGGGGCACTAGGCAACATGAGAATCGACTGGAGAGACACCCACAAGTGGTCTTTCAATCTGTACCATCTGGATGGTCACTCAGTGATCGATTACCCACGTGCCTTGTACCCCCAACGGGAGGGACCATCCATCCTTAACCAACCAATGGAACCTTTTGTTAAGCCGTCAGATATTAATGGGTACGTTCTCCTCAAGGGAAACCACACAGGAATCATCACTTTCTTATAATGATCCCAAGGTATCAATATTGTAGGGGGACTCCTCTCCTCTCCCAAAAATCCTAAGCCATCACCCTTCTCTACCTGAGTTCCTCTACTTTTTAAGTTCTCAACTCTAGAGTGGGTGAATTGACCTTTCTCGACATCGTTCCCTCTCCTCCTTTTCCACCTCTGTTGATATCGTGTCTCAACAATCAGTGAAAGAGGATTTCTTCCATGGATGATCACCCACCCTAATATTTAAAACCTATGTTACTGACACTAATATGATATGGTTATATTTGATTTATTTTATTTTATTTCATTTCATGTATTTGGAGTATTCTTGGAGTGAAAAATCCTTATGTCCATATCTGCATATGAGAAAATATTGGCATCGAACATGGATACTTGAAAAAATAACAAGGCCGAAGCACATACTTCAAAACTGATTCTACTACTAGTCAGGCTTTGGAACCCTGTATCCTCCATTATTTTTTTTACTTTGTCAAATTTCCTGTCAGCAGCGTACTTTCCACGGGATTGGCTGGAATTCAACCTGTTCAACTTCGAGGGATTGAAAATGTAAGTAGTGAGTTCTTGCTAGTTCCTTTTTAATTTGGATGGTAAAAAGAAAATGAAATTTCAATCAAATTTGCAGGTTGATGCAACTGAATATGTGGAGGGACACTCTTCTTATCTTTGGATGACAAAGGAAATCTTGAGACAGCTTGATGTAGACAACTATAATGCTATTTTTAGGATTAACCAGCAGGCTAAACCCCTGCAAGACCAAACCAAACAAACAAACATAGTTTTCATCTAAACAAAGAACAAAAAGGAAATCTTGACTGTTTATATAGAATTCAATAATATATATATATATATATTAATTAAACGTTTCGCTTCACTTGTTGTCTTGAGGTTTTCAGCTAAAAGGATATGCTATTTGCTAAATTCCAATCTCCAATTGAAGGTGAAAAAACCATTACAAGGTAAAAGCAACACTGATAACTTTTCATTGATATTCAGTTAGCTACAAAAGTAGTAGTATTGAGCGGTGTCGGTTGAGTTGAGCGGTAAAGAGTTCGATACCCTTTTTAAGTAAGGTTTTGGGTTCGAGTCTTGTGAACAGAAAAATATTGTTAGGAGCTTGTTTGCTGTTTAGGGGTCCAACTCAACTTGATTTCGGATTTAGTTGAGAGCCATCGTAACTACCGAACATAGGAAGATATGATGTTATGCAAGAAGCCTAAATCTCTTGGAGGCAGTGGAGGGAGGGGTGATCTCTGGAACCGTAAAAGAATCATCTGTCCACCTCCTGTTAGATTTCATGCCTATAGTTTCCTTGAACCACCCAGTTTGCCCTCCTATTTGTGAAGAACTATGGGGAGTACACAAGGAAGATGGTGAGTGCTGTGGAACCCAAAGCCCTGAACTTTTGGTGAGAAAGTAGTCGTATTCCTCTTAAGATCAGCGTCGACAAACGGCAACAGACCATCATCACTCTGACAAATTCAGATCCAAAACCAAACAATTATTCAGATCTCAAAGAAAATCATATTATAAACTGTGCCATGAGCTTATTAGGATTGAATGCAAACCATGGAGAAACCGGAATCAAGGAAATCTTCGACGTGCCACCCTGGAAGTATCTCTATCAAGTAGTCAGATATGCTGCTCACTGAACCACATGTTCCACTTGGTAACAGGTTATTATCTCCACTGTTCTTGTTAATGACTGCTGCTGTTGCTGTTAGTCATAGGTGAAGATTTAGCCGCTGGAGAAGCAGAGAAGGGATCGTTGACCAATGTTTGAGAATTGAATTCAGGAAGGGAATCGCCATCGTAGAGAGCCGAGGTAGCAGAGAGCTTAACCCCTGTAAGAAGCAACCTGTCAAGCTTCTGGGTATATTGGTTTGCAGAGTGAATTGGAACATCACAATCTTTACATAGAATTGCCCTGTCTTGTACACAAAACACGAATCCTCGTTTCTCCTATAAAAAGACCCTACATCAGAATCAATCAACCAAAAACACCATCTTCCACCCAATTCTACACACAGAAAAAGATACCTGACAGATATCACAGAGAGGGACTTGTTTAGAAGAGGAAGGATGGAGAAGGGAGAAACGTTGGTGTTTAGAAGCAAGCTTGTTGGCATGGTGGACGCGGTGATCACAGGCGCCGCAGAGGGCGGCCTCGTCGGCGGTGCAGAACACGGGGCGGCCTCTTTTTCACACACGTCACACTGAATCTTCATCTGTTTCTTGATCTTCTGCTCCAATTCCTGAAAGAGAGGATTATCAATCAAAGTAAATTGAAAGAATAAGCTACTGTAAGGATGGCACCTTGCTTTATTTTATTTATATATTCCAGTCTTACGTTACAATGACAACCTTAGAAAGTTGAAAATACGACCAATTTGAGTGCAAAGGTTTTTTATATTAATATTTTATTATTACAAATTCAGAGCAATTATTTTGTTGAGGAAGGAAACGTGAAAGAAACAATTATAAAATGCATCAAAGTTATTCTATTGAAAGATAAATAAAACAAAGTATAAATGCTTATAATTATAGGCTTACAAAAAAATTATCTTAACACAAAAATAGGTAACAATTTATTCAATTAAATTAAAAATCTGGAACTAACAAAATTCTACCAAGATATTTGGAATTAAATAACCCACTACTTTGAATTAATCTTCAACACTCTCCCTTAATTCAAAGTTGTTGGCACCAAGTAGACTTCTAAAATAGCTGAACTTCTCCTTTGATAAAGCCTTTGTTAACACATCTGCTAGTTGCTCTTGGGTGTTGCAATACTGTAAAGATATCTCCTCTTTTGCTACCAAATCGCGAATGAAATGATAACGAATATCGATGTGTTTTGTTCTACTATGAAATGTTGGATTCTTTGTCATGTAGATAGTTGATTTGTTGTCACAAAATATCTCTGTTGCACATTTCTGCTCTTATTGAAGATCGGCTAACATTCTCCTTAGCCAAATAGCTTGAAAAGCTGCAGCAATTGCTGTTACATACTCAGCCTCTGAGGTTGACAATGTTGTTGTAGCTTGCTTCTTAGAACTCCAAGTGATCACTCCTGAACCTAGAGTGAAAACATTTGCTGATACACTTCTTCTATCATCTAAAGAACTTGCCCAATCACTGTCTGTGAATCCACACAATCTGAAATTTGAAGTTTTTGGGTAACAAATGCCATACTCCAAAGTTCCAGCAATGTACAGCAAGACCTGTTTTGCTGCTCCATAATGAACCTTCGAAGGTTGCTGCATAAATCTAGAAATAACACCGATAGAAAATGCAATATTGGGTCTAGTGTGAGTCAAATAAATTAAACCTCCAACCAAGCTTCTGAACCTCCTTGCATCTGCCATTTCTTCTCCGTCTTCTAGCTTCAATTTCTCATTGATATTCATGGGTGTAGCTACAGGTTTGCAATTAAGCATGCCAAATTTACTGAGAAGATCCTTAGCATATTTTCTTTGTGAGATAAAAATTCCATCTTCAGTTTGATGAACTTCAAGACCAAGGAAATAATGCAATAAACCCATATCCGACATCTCGAATTCATTCATCATTTGAAACTTAAACTCATCAGTAAGAAGGTTAGAGGAACTAGTATAAATGATATCATCAACGTAAAGACAAACAATGATGAAATCATTTTTACCTTCCTTTTTCACATATAAGGTAGGCTCATTCTCACTTCTCATGTACCCTTTTCTTCTGAAAATACCCATCAATCTTGCTGTACCATGCTCGAGGGGCTTGCTTCAATCCGTACAGTGCCTTTTTCAACTTGTACACCTTTGTTTCGTTGCCTTTCTCTATGAAACCTTTTGGTTGTGCTACATAAACCTCCTCTTGTAGATCTCCATTGAGGAATGTTGTGCATAACCTTTTGCCACAAGACAAGCTTTGTGCTTTAAGATGCTTCCATTTGTACCAAATTTTGTCTTGAACACCCACATCAAGCCAATTGCATTTTTGTCTTCCGGCAAGTCGACCATCTCCCAAGTTCCATTCTTTTTGATGGATTTCATCTCCTCTATCATCGCCTTTTGCCATTCTTCCTTATTAGCAGCTTCTTCATAATACAAACGATCTGAAACAACTAGAGCAAATTGACAGGATGCATAAGTGTCATCAGTATAATTCGGATTCGGCTTTCTGACCCTTGTTGATCTCCTTAGTGAAATTGGTTCTTCAAAGGATTCTTCAAGTGTTATAGATGTTGTTGGTGCCGACTCTTTTTCATATGGAGAATCTTCAATGGGAAAAGAAATCTCTTGTTGTATCTGCTCTACGGTCATATCCCAGCTTCCATTTTCGTCAAACACTACATCTCTTCTACTTGAAAATTTTCCACTATGAGGGTTATATAATCTATATGCTTTGGATTGAGTACAATACCTAATAAAAAATACATCTCTCAAATTTTTCATCAAACTTTTTACGAGCATGAGAATTTACCAAAGCATAAGCAACACACCCAAAAATTCTTAAATGACTTACATTGGGTTTCCTACCACACCAAGCTTCATATGGAGTTTTGTTCAAAACAACCCTCGTTGGCGAGAGATTCAGTAAATAGACTGATGTTGCCACAGCTTCTGCCCAAAATTGATTCAGTAGATAGATTGATGTTGCCACAACAGTTCGGTTCTTCCTCTTAGTGACACCATTCTGCTCTGAAGTGTTAGGAATTGTTAACTCCCTGCGGATGCCATTATCTTCACAAAAAAGATTGAACTCTTTGGACGTGAACTCTCCCCCTCGATTCGTGCGAAGAACTTTGATACGGCAATCGCTTTGGTTCTCCACCATAGCCTTGAATTTCTAAAACTTTTTATAAGTTTCTGACTTGTTTTCCAAAAAATACACCCAACTCATGCTGCTATAATCATCAGTGAACAACAAGAAGTAACGACTCCCACCCAAAGACTTTGATTGCATAGGACAACATAGATCAGCATGAATTAATTCTAAACATTCAGTAGCTCTCCATGCTTTTTCAACAGGAAATGGCTTCCTAGTTTGCTTTCCATAAATGCACCCCTCACATAAACCAAGAGAGCTAATTTTTGGTAGTCCAAAAAACATACCTTTATTACTTAGTAATTTCAGGCCTTTAATATTGAGATGTCCATACCTCAAATGCCATAGCTTCGAGTCATCCTTTGTACTTGCAACAAGAACAAAGTTCTCCGTGTTTGAAACATCTAATGGAAACATCTTGTTTGGAGTCATAAGGACATGGACTTGTTTACCTGACTTTTTATTTTTTATGATACATGCAGCGTCATCAAATATGATAGAATATCCACCAGCCATTAGTTGTCCAACACTCAATAAATTGTATCCTAAATGAGGAACAAATTGAACATTGTCCAAAATTTTTCCTTCTCCATGGCTAGTAAAAAATTTCACCGTGCCTTTTCCTTCAACTTGCATCTCCCTTTTGTTCCCAAGCTGCACCTTTATCTTTTGTGACTCATCAAGCTCTTTAAACAAGGATTTATCTTTTGTGACTCATCAAGCTCTTTGAACAAGGATTTGGTACCTGTCATATGATTCGAACAACCGTTGTCCACAAACCACAAATCACTTGACTTTTGGTTAGCATCAATATTAGCCATAAAAAAACTTGTTTTCCTCATCACTTTCTGCTGCAAGGTTAATTTTTTTATCCTTATACTAGCAATCAGCTTTTATATGCCCATATTTGTTGCAATGATAACATTGTATGCCATATTTTATGTTACCTTGCTCATTGTATTGCCTCTGTTCATCATTCCTTCCTTTGCCTCTACCTCTACCTCTACCATAACCATGGCCACAACCGCTACGAAATCCTTCTCTTCCTCGATCGTTATTAGTTGAACAATCATTGTCGCCTGGATTTGTGAATGTCTCCTTCACTTGAAATGCCTGCTCTTTGCTCTTTTCTGCTTATCTGTTGATTCTCGTCTCATGAGACTAAAGAGACCCCATCAGTTCATTAATGGAGAAAATTGATAGATCTTTGGATTCTTCTATTGCAGCCACAACATGATCAAATTTTACAGTCAAGCTTCGTAAAACTTTCATTACAATTATCTCGTCTGAAATTTGTTCGTCGTAAGAGCGCAATTGGCCGACTATTGTCCTTGTTCGTGACAAAAAATTAGCAATTGATTCACCATTCTTCATCATCAAGGTTTCAAAATCATGTCGCATTGATTGCAATTTCACCACTATAACCTTTGAATCACCTTGATACTCTTTCTGTAAAATTGGCCACGCTTCATTTGATGTTGTTGTTGCCACAATTCGTGAGAAAATAAAGTCATGAACCGCTTGTTGGATAATGAACAATGCCTTAGCATCGTTTTTCTTGGTTTCTTTCAACCTCTTTTCTTGTTCTTCATCAGGTTCAAGTATGCCAACAAATCCGCACTCGACCAAGTCCCACAGCTCTTGTGATCTGAGCAATGTCTTCACCTTGATGCTCCACCACTCATATTTCTCACCATTGAAAATGGGTATGAGTGATTGATAGGACGAAAAACCAGTTGATGCCATTCTTAAGAGCACACTCTCTCTTCTCTCGTGTTTCCCGAAGATCCAGTGAACCCATCCTAACTTTCACTTAATTGCCTAAAAGATCGAACCTAGCTCTGATGCCAAAATTGTTGAGGAAGGAAATGTGAAAGAAACAATTACAAAATGCATCAAAGTTATTCTATTGAAGGATGAATAAAACAAAGCATAAATGCCTATATTTATAGGCTTACAAATAAACCACCTTAACACAAAAATAGCTCACAACTTATTCAATTAAACTGAAAATATGGAACTAACAAAGATTATACCAAGATATTTGGAACTAAACAACCCACTACTTTGAATTAATCTTCAACATATTTAATATTTTTATATTAATAGTTTATTATTACAAATTTTAGAAAGGGGATAAGATGATATAAGATTCAAATTCTGAGCAATGATGTAAAAAAGCAGCACCATTTTTATGCAATTATTTAAAACTATTTTTAATATTTTCAATAGCAACTATTTTTTTCATAATTACATATAAAAATAAAATATAATCGTTTGATTAACTTATTTATATAATTAATAATTTTAAATTAATTTCAGATAAATATGATTTCAATGGAATGTGATCCCTGAATATTGAAAGTATAAGAATTATAAAGATTTATTCTCAATACATATATATTTTAGGTGATAAGTAAAAAATGGAAAATATTACAATAAAATAAAATTAACACTTCGTGGGAAAGACCTCAAACCTCTGAAGACCTGCGATTTCATCAACTTCTCCATTGTTCTCTCTAAGAATATATTGAATGATCCAATCTCCTATACTTAGATAAAAGCTGGTTTTAAGTTGCTAATTTTATTTGTAAAGTTAAGAATGGCTGATTTTACATTGAATTTGATAATGCAATGGTAGCTGCCTATTAATAAATCATTTAATGACTTGTATGGTTGTTAGTTGTTTCCTGAAATTAATTATTTTATGGTAACTTTTTTATATTATTTTTATGTGCATTTTATCCCTTATGTTCTCTTCTTGAAAATGTAAAGTGATTTAACACTTCACTTAACACTTAGATAGTGTTTGTCTCTTTTCCATGTTATGATTTCAACGGGATGTGATTCTTGAAATTGGATTGTTAGAAAAGTTACTTTACAATGTTTCTTATACATGAGAAGGTATTGACTAAAATAGGGGAAAAATTACATCACGTTTGGTTTACTAAATACTTTCTTAAGAATGTAATGACAATTTACGAATTTATTCTTATTAAATAAAATATAATATTCATATATTCAATCTTTTACAAATATTTGAATTAAATATTTAATATTAAAATTAATTGATAATTTTTGCATTAATTTTTTAAGGCCCCAATATACATAATTTTCTTTGGATATTGAAAAAAAAAACATAACTTACTTGAATATAATATATAACTGTTTTGAAATTTGATTGATTATTTGTCTTATCTATTTTACTTCTAAATGGGCTGTCAATCATTTGCCCATTCTAAAAATCATTTTAGAAGAATTCTCAATCACATCAACAAATAATAATTCAAAGGTAAATCATAAAAAAAGTTAAAGGAGTTCGGTATCTTGTGATCTGAATTCGAGTTGCGTCTGTCGCGTTATTATAATGGAAAAAGAAAGAAGAGTACAAAAAATAAATATAAAACTAAACCTCGAAAACAAAGAACCCTCAAAATGTAAACACAAAATTTTTCAAAAGTGTTAAGAGTTCTAATATCTGATGGTGTATTTTCTAATTTTGTAAAAGAGCTTATTTATAGACTAAATTTTTAGCTCAAATAATAATAAAATAATCTATACTAATCAGAGTTTGATCGAAACAAATAAACAACATTTAACTAGAAGATTATTTCTTAAATTTGACTGAAATAGGAGTCATACTTCAACAAATTTCCACCTTGACTCATATTTTCAAAATGTCATCTTTGTCAAAACCCACCACGTGCCTATCTTGAACTATGCATGAAATTAACTGAGTTAAGTCTGTGCTTAGAACTTGGAAGACTTCTAGCCTACGACTTGTGCACTGCCAAATCAAAACTAACTCGGGTCTGATTTTCACGAACACAGTGCCCTAACTTTTCAAAACCTGCATCCAAAAAAGAACCTCTCTTCAGCGAAACGATCATACATTTTTCCCTCTTTATGACCAAGTCACCTCCGCTCCAAACGAGTTAACTTCAACTCCATAATGGATGAGAGACATCCAATTTCATCGGTCACTATAGAACCTTTCAGAATATAAAGACTACCAATCCTTTTACCTTTTAACAAAACGAGAGTCCCATGAGACACCTTAACGCCGCTAGACTCGATGTTAATCCTACAACCTTTCGAGTTTAAAATACTCAATGAGATGAGATTTTTTCGTAAATCAAGTACATATCTGACATCTAAGAATGTCCTAATCATCTCATTGTGCATCATAATATTAACAGTACCAATACCGATTACCTTACTGGATGAATCGTTTCTCATGCGCACAACTCGACCTTCAACTATACTATATGTGGAGAATCATTCTCTGTTGGGACACAAATGGAAAGAACATCCCGAATCTAAGATCCACTTAAACGTAAGCTCGAAGCTTTCGCTCGTCACCACTTTCATCAACCAAATTAGCACCAGCTAAATCTTCCTCATTGCTCTCAGCAGCCCTTTTATTTCACAGTTTATAACAATTTGCTTTGACATGACCTAACTTCTTACAATAGCGACACCTTTTATCTCGCTTCTTTGATGCTACCAAGACGGAAACTTGCCTATCTATCTTGTTATCTGAACTAAACTCATTATCGAGTTTGTCTTTACTCAACAAATGACCTTTCACATCTTCAAACGAGAGTTTGTCTCTGCCATAAATTAGGGTCTCCTTGAAAGACTTATATGAAGGGGGTAAAGAACACAATAGTAGTATAGCCTGATCTTCATCATCAAGCTTAACCTCAACATTCTTTAAATCATTTAAAAGAGTAATGAATTGATTGATATGATCTCTAAGAAACTCATTTTCGTTCACGTGAAATGTAAATAGACGTTGTTTCAACACTAAACGAATAACTAGAGACTTAGTCGCATAAAGAGTTTTTAGCCTTTTCCACAAGGCGGATGAGGTCTTCTCCATCAATACCTCTTGTAATACATTATTCGTGAGGCACAACTGGATTGCATACAAGGCCTTTCATCAAGCTCTTCCCATTTTGATTGATATAAATTCTCAGGTTTTTTTTCGGTAACAACCTTTTTCAAGCCGGTTTGAACTAAAATTGCCTTCATCCGAACTTCCCACAAATTGAAATTTGTGACACCATTGAACTTCTCAATGTCAAACCTTGTTGTTTTCATCTCTGAATAGGTTGATATACAAAAATCGAACTAGCTCAGATACCACTTGTTGGGAACAATCGGATTAAGCAACGAATAAATAAAAAATAGCGAAAGAAATTGAGAAATTGAACTCACAAATTTAACATGAAAAAAACCTCCAAAAAGGATAAAAAATTACAAGTAAAGATAATTTTATTATAACGGCAAAAGAACAAAAAATACAAAAGAAGAAGATAAAATTAAATCTTGAAAAACCCAAAAACAAAGAACCCTCTAAACATAAATACAAAATTCTCCAAAAGTGGTAGGAGTTCTAATATCTAATAGGTGTATTTTTTAAGGTTGTAAAAGAGCCTATTTATAGGCTAAATTCCTAGGTCATATAATAATAAAATAATCTAGACTAATCAAATTTTGATTGAAATAGATAAGCAGAGTTTAACTGAAAGATTATTTCTTAAATTTAACTGAAATAGGAGTCATACTTCAACACATCCGTATAAAAAATGAGATAATAAAAATGGAGAATAACGAACACAAATGTTTTACACGAAAAACCCTCAGAGGGAAAATCCACGGGCAAAGGAAGCTTCGATTTTTCACTAAATGAGTAAACAAACGAGAGTACAATATGGAGAAAATTCACCTAAATGTACTAAACGCACATTACCAAAATTCTGAATATAAAGCTCAAAATTTCAAAGAGCGAATCAATAAACAAAACCATAAATATCATAAGGCACTCATAAAAGGGTATAAAATACTCTCTATAATTACCACAAAACTCTTACCAAAACTCATATGCCCTTTAAATAAGGATACAATGTCCTTTAAATATGCTAAGATTAAAGTTCTAATCATACTAAAATATTCTTGAAATAATCAGAGTTTAATTAGGAAAAGATAGTAGGGTTTAATTGGGAGAAGAAAACGAGGTACACCCCACAAATCTCTACCTTGACTCGTATTTATCACGCCTCCTTTTACATTCACCATCACGAGCCCAACTCGAATTTTAGAGAATGTGAACCAAGTCTAAACCATGCTCGGCTTGGAAACTGAAAGACTTTTAGTCTTCAAATCAAAGCTTTATAATGCAAGAAGGGCCAGTAATACCCAAACATGAGAAAAAACATCATCTTTCCACCTAACTGTAACTCTCTGTGACCAACCTTGTCTCAAAATATTCAGCGAATCATTCAAGTCCTTAAAACCAAAAGGGGATGATATTCTTCCCTAAATCGAGTGCATACTTGACACCTAACTAGACTCTACCTTCAACTGGATTATGTGGAAAGTAATGTATCATCACCCTTATCCTCGACCACATCACCTACCTCCATAATTATTCGAAACTGCCATAAACAAAAATTTGTGATCCGTCGAACTTCTCGATATCCAAAATTGTTATTCTGTCTGTCACATCTTAAAATTCAGTTTTGAAGTTTTTAAGGTGTTTTTGGAAGTTATGGCCTAAAATTAGGTTTGGGAATTCAAATTTTTGGAACCGAAAAATATCTTCGGCTTTTGAAAATAAAATCGAATTATGAAAGAAAAGATAAAAATGATTTTAATTTAAAGAAAAAGGATTGTTTTGTGAAAAGATTTAAGTTGAGAGTAGCCAAAAAGCAATTAAACCAAAGTTCTAAAATCAACCCATTTCCCCTCGCACCTATAGTAGACACAAGGCACTTTTCTCCCCTTATTTGTTTTTTCCGTCAATTGAAATCCCTAAACACCATTATTCAATCTTTGGTCTTCATTACTCCAATCCTTTTGATTTTTATCATCTTCCAAACAATGAACCCTTTGAAATCAAAGGGTTGAAACCCTACGTCAATAGAACCTTTATGTCCCTTTGTGATAGAGATTTAATGTGGCTTGAAACCCTATTTGTTTTGGTATTTGAAATGAAATGTTTTGGTTATACATACAAATTAAATTATTGATATTACCATGATTGCATAAATAAATTGCTAATATAGTGATTGAGATTGAAATTGAAGATATTTAAGTAGTTATAATGCATATTTGGTATGGTCTATAATATAATGTTGAAATAAGCTTTGAAGTTTTTAGGGGGCTTAACAAAGTTTTTAATCTTTTTTCTTGAATTTTTACCAAAAGTATCGATACGAAACATGCAGGTATCGATACCTAATTGAAAGGATGGGTCCTTTGTATTGTTTTAAGAATCGATATCGCTATTCGGGTAAAAATATCGATACCTAAGTCTAAGTTCGGACTTCCAGAATGTCATTTTTTGTATCGTTTTTAATTTTTGGTATAGATACTTTTCATAAAATATCGATACCATCAGAGCAACTATCGATATTGTACCCTGTTTTGAGCAAAAACAATATTTCAACTACTTTTAAACTCGTCTTATGACCCGGTAATAATCCCACATTATTGTTTTAATATATTTTGGTTTAAATGAGTTAAAACATCTTGTATAAATGTAAAAATTAATCGGTATTCATCTACGTCGCTTTGGCACCATATGTAAAAGTCTTATACCGGGTTTATACGGATGAACCAGGTATAAGGGTGTTACAAAGAATGATTGGTGAGTGTTTTGGACTCGCTGTTGGTATGCATGAATCATTGTGTTAAACGGTATCGTTGCTTTTAAAAATTAATTTATGGTATTATAATTGTAGTTTGTAACTTTCCTTTCTCTTGGGTCTATGTTTTTTTTTTTTTAATTTTTTTGATCTAGTGGCATCTTCATTGGTTGTTTCAAGTGGTGTCCACCCTATTGATGTAGTTCTCCAAGTGTTCTCATCAATGGACTTGATGAAAGCTCTCATGTAAGCTTTTCAATAGACATAATTCGATCTATATAATGAAAGGAGTCATGAAATTGAAATTCCTTTTTTTAGAAACTCCATGTTAATTCACCAGACACAGGGCCATATCGAATAAGTTTGGTAATATGATTTGATACCAACTAATAACATCTGGTTATGTGAGATGTTATATGAGGTGTTGTTAAGGTTGTTGGAACACTTCATATAACACTAATGAACGACAGGCTAAGACCATAATGTACAAGTACACCGAAGATTGTCTACACAGTTTGGTAAACAGCTTCATTTGTGGAGCCTTATCTAGTGATTGAATTCGCTTATATGTCAACAGTACAACCACTAGTTATAACCAAATAATTCCTAAGATTATTGCAACCTTAGTCTCGCACACTATCAGTGAACTCTTTAATGAGTTTTAACCTTTCTTAATGAAGGTTTCAAACAACACACAAAAGAGTACAATAGATTGTCGAAACACAGTAGAAACGTTCCTCAATGAACTGAATGATGCTCTCTTAACTGGCGTCTTCAAATGAAGTCTTGAAAACAACTAGTAAATCATATAAAAGCCATTCTCCTCGTACTAGGGATTAGGTTGCCAAATGTATCCCATGAATCACATTTCCCAATCTTCAATCTAGCACTACCTGTATCCCCTTAAAAGAGGAAAGAATTAATCTCATATATTGAAGACTCTAAAATATCTAGTTTTTCATTATAAATAAAATCTATATTTGTAGAGTTTAAAAATGAAAATATATAATCAACAAAATAACTACGAGTCAAATTTTCAAATTCATGTATGACAGTGATAGTGTTGCTTATATTGTTGTTCATAATGTTGTAACATTTACACTTTAATTTTTTTTTTTTTTTGATGAATTATAATAACAGGATAATGCCCGAACAACCAACATGATTAATGCGATTCGAATCCAAACCATACCTAGAACGATGAACCCCCTTAATCATCAGGTCATTACATGGGGTTCAGTGCAACAATTATTTTGTTGTAATTGTTTTTTTTTTCTATTTTTATTGTTACAATTTTATGTTTAAAATTTAAACTATTAAATTTGATTGTTTAAATATTTAATTAATCTCGAATTAATGTTTGGCTTTGGTTGTATTTTATTAATTTCTAATGGTCTCTTTAATTTCATTCATTATTGAATTAATTGAAAATTTATTATGCAAATTGAACAAGCTATGATTTCATTGTTTTTTTTAACAATGTTGTTTTCAAAATTTTTAACTTACGTTTTCTTGCTCAAACTTTAACATAGAAATATTTACTTAATTAAGAATGCATAGTATAGTATTCTGCAGCAATACATGCGAATTTTTATTAAAAACGAGCACCTTTTAAATCAATTTTATTTTGAATTTAAAAGAGAACTCGTTTAATTAGAGTAAAAATTAAACTCATTTTAAATCAAATATTTTTTACAAATTCAATTTTACCTCAAAATTAAATTAAAATTCAATTAATCTTAAATTAAATTAAAATTTTGATTTAAACCAAAATTAAAACTCAAAAATTCGTTATTTAATCAATTTGAAACCCAATTTTTATAAAATTCAAATTAAATATCCCAGATAAAATCAAATATTTATAATTTTTTTTACGATTAATGTATTTTTCATATTTGTTTTACGGTTTAAAGAAATAAACGGATCTTTTTGAGATTCAAAGTTGTCCTTTCCAATAATATTATTTTTAAAATTTGAACTTATGTTATATTGTATTGTTGAGTAAGTATCATATTTTAATCAAATAAGAGATTGCTTGCAAGTCAAATTAAACAAAATATATTTTCTTTTTAAAAGATTTAATATTTATTAGTATAATATATTTAATATTTATTAGCATAATTTATTTGACCTAAAAATTTAACCTATAAATAATTTCTTTTTCCACCTTAAAAAGTACACTCATTAGTGAGTTTACTTTTTTAGGGTTATTTATTTTTCGGAATTTAATTTTTATCTTCATCTTTTATATTTTTCGTTCCTTTGTTATTATAGTAAAATTATCTTTACGTTTTTTATCCTCTTCGGATAAGTTTTTTCACGTTAAATTTGTGTGTTCAATTTCTCAATATTTTCTTCTATTTTACTTGTTCATTGCTTAATCGAGTCAACCTCCAACATGTATCTTATTATCGCACTCAATGTTAATGGATAAGAAAAAAAAAACTGAAAATCATATCAACTATCAACATCTTAATCATTCTTTTTATCACTTCGACATAGCATAAAAATCAGATATGCTTTGTGTGTTGGAAACTTGAAAGTGACTAAGAATAAGATGGTCTGAAGCAAGGGAATATATACATCTCTCTATAGTCGGCATTATCACATTATGGAGTGCAGAGGTGATAAAGACTCCAATAATTAACCCTTCGCTTTCAATTCGACTCCAGTACTGTTCACTTGGACGACAATTGGGGCTTCTCACATGCATTTGCTTTTTCTCCCTTTTATCCTTAAAATTTTATCCCTAGGTCTTGTTTGGTAACTCAATTTTTTCATTTCTAATTTTGTATTTTAGGGTTGCAGGAACATCTCTTAAAAGACATCTTTAATTTTTTTTTAATATATTGATGTGATTACATGGTAATATCTGTTCATATTTTTTTAATTTTTTGATAATGTACACACACTTTGTATGCACAACTGTCCGAACCCGGAACCCTTAAGATGATCAACATTCTCTTTTTCACTGAAATCACTTGTTGGGTTCTCTCTATAATTTTTTAAACAATTTAAAATTTGAATTTTGATATTTGATTTTAAGTTTCCTTAAATATTTTATATTTAATCCTAAAAAAATATTTTAAATACAATATAAAAATAATTTATCCAAAGTTTTGTGCATTTTAAAAGTTTTAGAAATTTTTAGATTGAATCTTAATTCGGGTGGCATCAAGCATTGTCGTCAACGTAGTAAGATATGCGTTGAAAAACATTGAAGTGCGCTGGTTTTATTTAAGGATTAGGATAAAGACTATAGGTAATTTTAGGCATTGTATGAAAAAATTCAAATATTTGAAACATTCTTTTTAAAATAAATTTACAAGTTTTAAAGTTCAAAATATTGTTTGTAATTTTTTTAATAAGAGGTCTTAAATAAGTAAAGAAAGAAAACTTTATCAAAATTTTTAATTTTTTTTTTGAAATAAACATCCAATTGGGCTTTTATTTAAAAAAAATAAAGAAATCCAATCCAAAACAGGAACAACCCAAAATAAGGCCCAACAAAATTAAATGAACACAAAATCCGAACCACATCAGGTCTTACTATAATAATAAAATCAATGTCTGAGTAGTTATGAAAAAGAATATTATTACAAAAATTTATAATAAATAATTTAGTTAAAACCATTAATAAAGAATATTATGTAATTTAAATAAAATTAGTAAATAATTTATAATAAATAGTAATTAATTTAATCAAATATTTAGTTGATCAAAATTTATTAAAATATCTCTAATAAATGAGATTAGTAAAAAAACCTAATTATATGTAAAAAATAAAATATATGTCCTAAATTAAAATGTTATCATTATTTAAAACTAACTTTTAAAAAATATATGTTTGGAAAGTAATGTTGGGCTAAAGTTGTAGGTAGGGCTATATGACAGCCTCATTTAACCCTCATCGAATTAGATAGTTGGGCCATGTAATTAGTTATTTATTTTACTTGTCACCAAAAAAAAAGTTTATCGTTGGTCCGGAAGATTTCTGCGATTAAGAGATGCTTTCAAATGGTGAAGTTTCAATTTATTCGAAGAGAGAGAAATGTGGTTGATGATAGGATAGATAGAACTTGTCCGAGAGAGGAATCGGAACATTCGATTATTGATTTTCCTACTTTTCATGTTAGGAAGCTTTTGTTAGAAGATAAGTTGGGTAATTCCTCTGTAAAGGTTAATTAAAGGCACTTGGTTGCCTTCTTTATTATAAAAAATAAAAGAATCAACATAATCCATGTCCAAGTCTTCTAATTACAATCATACTTCAACAAAAAATTACAATCAAGTGTTGTATGCAATAGTAAGGCACAATGCATTTTTAAAAGAAAGCGCGGGTTCAAAATTTGAAGAAAATATTATTGAGAGGAACAGTTACGAACTACATATTATAAACTCTAAACTTTAAGGTTTTGTTTGGTAGAGTGAAATAAAAATTTGAAGAATGTAAAATTGAAAGGGGTAGAAAACTAGAATGATGAAAAATGCATAATTTTGAATTAACATACACATCTTTCTCTTTTTCTCTCCTTTCATCTCTCCAATTTGGAAATATTTATCTTTATTCATTCGGATGGAAAATGATTATCTCTCCTATTTTCTTTTCTCTCACTTTTCTTCCTAACCAAGCACATTCAAACCTTATTTTCTTTCCACTTTCCATTCTCTCCTTCCATTCCTCCACTTTTCCATCCAACCAAGCACAACCTAAAAGAAACTTTTCTCATCAATTTGTTTCAAACTGTAGGCCATTTATTCTCAAGTTAAATTTTGGTATTAGTTTAAGTTTTTTTTTTTTTTTAAGTTGTGAATTTAATCTCTATACTTTAATTTAGATCTTTCTAATATTTATACTTTTCAAATTTTAAAATTTCAATCCTCATCAAACGGTAATTGTTAAATTCATTAAGTTAAGTCCTCTTATTTTCAAAATCAATATAATGTGATGAACATATTATCATGTGTAGTGTCCTGTCAACTTGTTATTTTCACATATTACTCATTAAAAATCCAATTAACAAATTATCAACTATCATTTGCATCAAGACTAAAATTTCAAAATTCAGAAAGTATAGGGACTTAAAATGATCCAATCGGAAAATATGAACTAATACACAATTAGTAATAGAATTTAACCAAACAAATTTGAATGTTAAAGTTTGAGTCGGGACTAAAATTTCAAATTTTGAAAAATAAAAGAACTAAAATTGACCAATTCAAAAGTATAAATATTAAAATTGATTAAATTAAAGTATAAAGATTAAATCATATTAGTAGCTAATAGCAACTTTCTTAAAGTACAAAGACTAATAGTAAAATTTGATATTATTTCATATTAGTGGCTATTCACTATTTTCCTTGATCAATTTAAAGTAGCGAATTTTAAATAAATATAAAATAATTTAAATATGATAATATTACTAAAAAATAGAGGAATTAGTATATTCAAGCAAAACAACCTTGTACTAAGTTGTCTTTGTTTTTTTAAACTATTTAGGGTTTTTCTTTTAAGGCTAAAGTACAGAGATAGTCATTAAAGTATTGTTTACGTTCTATTTTGATAATTAAAATTTTAAGTTATTTTATTTTGATCACTAAATTATTTGAAATTAAATTTTTGTCACCGAACATTAACATTCTTTTAAATTTTGATGAAAATGTTAATGTAAGATTTTTTATTGGTATAATAATAAATTTTTTCTTTTAATATTTATATATTCTATTTAGTTGGTCTTAAATATAAAAATTAAAAAAAATAACTATCAATACTTATAAAATTTATCATTTTAATTCAATTTCTAAAAAATTCAATAAAACCTAATATCTTCATCTCTTTTTATTTGTTCTTTTCGAGCCTTTCTAGCATCTGTATCATTAGTATTTCTCGCCACAGGTGGCTGATATGGCCTCAATCTCCTCTTTGGAGCTCCACAAACTGCAAAATCCCATTAAAAACAATGGCACAACTATAAATTAACACAACATTTGGATTTTCATTTCCACGGCGACAAAATAAAAAAAATTCATTTTATAAATATTAAGGGCTAAGTTTATAAAAAAATTTAAAACTTGAATTAAAATGATAATTTTTATAAATATTAAGGGTTAATTTGTTATTATATCAATAATATTAGAAGGTTAAAATTATTATTATTCCAATAAAAAAGCACATCTCAACATTGTCAAATTTCAAACTATTTATTACAGGAAAATAGGTTTTTAATGACCTTTTTTTGGGCACATTTAGCGGTGCTTTTACAAGCCCCGCAAAAAACGCCGCTAAAGATAATGCTGCTAAAAATCGCGGTGTTTATGAGGAAAAACCGTTATAGAACATGGTATTTAACGGCACTTTCCAACAAACGCCGTTAAAGAACATAAATTTTAGCGGCGCTTTTCCCAAAAACTCTGTTAAATAACATGATCTTTAGCGGCGTTTCAACCACAAACGCCGCTAAAAAACATGGTCTTTAGCGGCAATTTCCTCACAAACACCGCTAAAGAACATGGTCTTTAGCTGCGCATTCCTCACAAACGCCGTTACAGAACATGGTCTTTACCGATGCTTTTCTCACAAAAGCTGCTAAAATTAACATATTTTAACAGCTCATTTTAATTCATATAGAACCCGAATTTTCAATATTTTTTCTTGTAAATTCAAATCCAACCAATAACTTCAAATCTAAATGTAAATGATACTATCACGAAAGAAATATGCATATGATTTAAATTAATAAATAAATGAAAAATATATTCAAAAGTAGTATTGTGTATATTATTCTTACAATAAGAAAAAACAAAAGTCTAAGATGGCGGATTTTGCGGTTGATTCTGCTGAAACATTTTCAATATATTTTGAAGTTGTAGCTGAAGTTCATCATATTTTCTTTAAGCCTCTGCTTCTCTCGCTGTTGCCTCCGCTTTAAGTTGAGCAATATGCTCAACTGTGCTCGGTTGCATTTGAGTCATTTGATCTCTTAACCTCTAAACTTCAGCTTTATCTTGACTCCCCGAAGGCATGTATCTCTGTGAGCTAGATCCAAAATATCGAGATGCGCTAACAAAATATACTTGAAATCGAACCCGGCCATACCTTTCATGACCCAAAACTTCAGTAATAACTCGGTTATCAATGTCCTCTAGATTAACCGAACTATCACTTGAAGTCATCGCTTCATACTCCGCCTTCTTATCCTTTAATTTATCCTAATAAGTCAATCAAGGAGTTAGAAACGAAATATATAATCAAACAAATGCATCATAACTTGGCATTATTTGCATTGCAAACGACGAATTAAACCATTATAATTAAACATGATAAATATTTAAAATAATTCAAATTTTATTAAGTAAATTACCATAATTTCTGCAGCTTCAGAAGTCATAGGATATACATCTTTCTTTCTATGTGTAATGTCAAAAAGCGGAAGGTGTCTAACTTTTTGACCTAACGACTGTTCCTACATTATAGTAGGAAAAATATTAATTAGTAGAAAGTAATTAATATTTGACATAATTAATAAATTCAAAATACCTCTTCATCATCTACACAAGCAAAACTTCTCGATCTAGCTGTGTGCATGAATTTTTGTTTTCGCCTACTTGTAGTTCCAACACGCTCACGATCCTATATTAATTATTATTATTACGTATATAATAAATACTATAAACCGAAATAATTATAAGAGTTTAGTAGTACATAATACCTCTCCTTTCTTTGAGCTCCAAAATCTAACTTGTTCTTCCTATTGGTACCTCAGCATTCCTGACGAGACATTTCGTAATTTCTCTTCGAGGCTCATTTTTTTCTTAAAATAATTTTTCTTTATAGTACTCTTATGGTCTATCCATTTCTTTCCTAATGCTTTCTTCACATAGTCGTCCGAGACTTCTAAAATAAATCTCTCCTGCAAATAACACAAGTTTAGAAAGTAAATATAAATTAAAATTAAACCAAAGTATTATAAATTACATTCACCTTATTACCTTAATATTATCTAGAGCTTGATTTTTGTTACTATCAGGCATATGATGTCATGACTCGTAGTTGATTGGCAACAGATTGACATTTCGTGCTACAATGCCCAAGTATCCTCCCAAAAGTCGAGCTTCTGATCCAATAGACTGACCATGTCTATATGCAGATACTTTGACACACTTCTCATGATTTAGACTGTATAAATCCTTTAATAGGGTACGTCCTCGAGTTATGCGCCTCTCAGAATTTTCAGCTAAAAAATTGTATATGATAATATTAGTATTTGAAAAAAAAATAAAAAATAAAAGTGAACATGCATGAAAATTAAACTTAACATTACCTTGATTTTCTACAGTTTTCGGAACATTCTAAGATCCAATTGCAGTCTGTTGATCACTATTTGTTTCTTCCAAATTCGGAGGATTTTGAATAATACTTAGATTTCGGAATTTTTCTTCTAGGCTTATTATCTGCAATACACATAAAATAGTTGAAATATTAGAAACTAATTACAACAATAATAGTAATGGATATATTTAACAAGATCAAGATTTAAATTATAATATTACATATTATTAAAAAACGTAAAATCTTACTACATTATGATTCGTAAATATCGTCATCCACATCCTGGCAAACCCATTGAAATTGTGTACTAGTACTAAGGATAGTTTCATTTAAGTTTTATTCTGGAAAAGGCAAAGTTTCTGATCTTTTGTCCATGTCATCTCTACTCCCATTGCCCATGTCAAACAAGTCTCTAGGTGTGTTACGGAGTACAACGTACCAACCCTCATCAGTTGGATCTCTCGAGTAAAAAACTTGTTTGATTTGAGAAGAAAATACAGACGGCTCGTCCATCAATTGTTGCCCAGTGTGAATTAATCGAGAGAAGTTCACCATTTTAAAATCAAATTGATCTTTTTAATTCCGCGAGCAGTATTAACATCAGCCCAATCACATCGAAATAAAATAACCTTCCATTTGCCATAGTAATCCAACTCAATAATGTTCGTAAGAAGTCTGTAATACTCCACATTTCCCTCAACAGGATTATTGTCCCTAGCACTAGTATAACTTGTAATTGAAGAATTAACAACTATTCCACAATTTTGAGTCCTCATTCTTTCTTGAGATTTTGTATGAAACCTGAATCCATTAATCAAGAAGGCATTATATATTTTTTACTACTCTATTCGGACGTTAGGAAAGCCATTTAACTTCTTCATTGACGTCCTTTCCACTCTAAACCTATCGAATTGAAGTAAATTGATTAATTATAATGTTATACGAAAACATTATTATTTGTCATTGAAAGCTTCAGTTGCATATCGTCTGCCTTAACCATTCATGAAAAGATTCTATGAATAACTTATGAATCTCTTGATGTTGTAATCTTCGGGAGCGTGAACGAGATCTCAAGAGTTGTTTATACTCACTATGTTAAAAAGTGAATAAATTGGTTAGCGAAAAAATAAACAAATGAAAAGGATAAATATTTATCAAATTCTAAAACTTACTTGCGTAATGGTTCAATTGAATCGTGGTGAAAAAGAACATATCGATGTGCTTGTACTCAAGATATATCATCTAAGTGTGCAATTTCAACTTTCTCGATTGATTGTCTATAACTTCGAAATAGATAAGTTTCAGCTAAGCTATGATCATTATTGAGCCCGACATTTCTATTTGGTCTATTCAGTCTTGTTTCAACATCTTCTAAATATCTAAAGCAGAAAGTCATACACTCCTCTGCTAATTAACCTTCAACAATTGATCCTTTTGGATAACGCTTATTACGACAATAAGACTTCAATTTGCATAGGAACCTAAACACGATATACAACATTATCAAAAGTTGTAACTAATGGTATATTAATGAATGAATGAAAACTTTTCAAATTAATTATCACCTCTCTATAGGATACATCCACCGATAGAAAATCAGTTCACCAAGTTTTGCTTCATGAGGGAGATGGATTAACAAGTGCACCATAATAATGAAGAACGAATGTGGAAAGATCTTCTCCAAGTTGCATAACGTCAAGGCGACTCGATCTTATACTTTCTTAAGTTCTTCAACATCCAAAATTTTGCTACAAATAACTTTCATTATATTGGATAGTTCAATTATACAAGACGCCACCTTTTTTGACATACAACATCGCGAAGCAATTGGCAGTAAATCTTGCATCAAGATGTGATAATCATGTGATTTTAGGGAATATAGTCTTCGATCTTTAAGACTCACACATCGAGATATATTAGATGCATACGAATCTAGGACCTTTATATCCTTCAACACCATGCAAAACAATTCTTTTTCTTTCTTCGACATTGTAAAAATAGAAGGCGACAATTGACATTTTCCATTAGAAAGTAATTGGGGATGAAGATCATGCTCAATTCCCATGTCAACTAGATCAAGTCTACTCTTAAGATTGTCTTTCGATTTCCTATCGAAATTAAGAATTGTCCCGATTATGTTCTTGCAAACAATCTTTTCAATATGCATGACATCAAGATTGTGTCGCAAAATATGATACTCCCAATAAGGCAAATAAAAAAAATACTTATTTTTTTCCTCAAGTCCGCCTCATTAGGATCATCCTCTTCATCAGATTCATTATCACTTTTTCGGTCAACATCGCCAACATACGCCTCCCTCAGTCTTCTGTTTCTTTGCGTGTTGGATGGTTGATTCATCTTCCCATAATTAAAATCTATATCTTTCAACATGAACAATATTTCAGATCCAATGGTCTACTTAGGAGCTTCTCTGAACTATTCAGTACCATCAAATTGAGTCTTCTGAAATCTAAATCTATGATTTCCATCTAACCACCGACGATGTCTCATATAAGAGAACTTCTTCCCATTATATAACCACTTCGAACATGTTTGCGCTGCACAACAAGGAGTAATGTCCTTTGGTACACCAATTATATAAATTGGCATAAGCCAAGAAATCATTAATAGTCCACAACAAAACTACACGTAAAAAAAAAGTTCTCCTTTCTGAAGACATTATATGTTTCAACACCCACCCATAACTGTTTCAACTCTTCAATAAGTGGCTACATATAAATGTCAATATCATTCCTGAGACCTTTCTCCCTAGGGATAACCATAGATAAGATAAAAGAAGATTGCTTCATGCAAATCCACGGAGGCAAATTGTAAGGAACAAGCACTACAGGCCAAGTACTGTAAGAAGTACTCATGAGTTTAAATGGATTAAGTCCATCAGATGCTAGCCCAAGCCTCACATTCTGAGGATCACATGCAAAGCTTGGAAATTTACTGTCAAATGATTTCCAAGCTAAAGAATCCGCGGGATGCCTTAATAATCCATCATCGGTACGTTCATCATGATGCCACCTTATAGACTCGGTTGTCTTCGACGACATGAAAGTCTTTGAAGCTTTGGTATTAGTGAAAAATATCGCAAAATCTTTACTGGCTTCTTTCTTGACTGTGTCTTACCTTCATCCTCATTCACATTTTTTGCATTCCTATTAACCCAACGAGATGTACTGCAAACATGACAAGACTGTTGGTTTCTCCGATCACCTCAATACAACATGCAATCATTTGGGCAACTATGAATTTTTTCGTACCTAAGGCCGAAATCCTTTATCAATTTCATCATATCTTTGCATGAATGAGGGATTTTTGCAAACGAAAACATATTTGTCAAAAATTCTAACAGAAGCGGAAAAGAGTTTCGGGTCCACCCTTTCAAACATTTTAAGTGAAAAAGACGAATGTAGAAGGACAGTTTTGAAAATTTTGATCCCTCCTAAAATTCTTCATTCATTTAATTAAGTAACTTGTAGAACTTCGCAGCTTCTCCATGTGGCTCTTCATCAAGTGCACTTGTTCCTGTTTCGGTAAAAGCACTTCCACCAATATCACATTCATCAGATGCAATAAATTTAGGTGAAAATGATTGCAAACCATGACATATTAAATGCATCCCGCAACATACCTTCCATGCCATCTTCTCTACCATACTGATGATGAGCAAAGTGAGGATAACCTGGATTAATCGTTGAAGAGGTTCTACTAGGTGTACACTCTCCATGGAAAATTCGTTTTTTATACCCTCAAATAAAGCCATCAACAATTAGATGTTCGTAGACAACTTCACGAATATGTCAATTGATGTTGCCACACTTCTTACACGGGCAAAGAATCATATTCTCTTGGCTTGCATTTTGAAATGCAAAATTTAGAAAAGTTTGCACTCTATTTTGATAGTCGTTGCTTACCCTTGACAATTGCACCCAACTCTTATCCATTTCGTAGTTATTGAAGTCTAAAGTTGACAATAAATTATGGTTACTTAAGTATTGTAAATAGATTTAAATTTAAAAATATATATTAGTGACAACATTTTACTTAAATCTTAGTAGGAAAAATTTATACCTATAGTGTTATATAACACCTCTAGCCTATAGTGTTGGCAAAATTTTATAGAAGTACTTTCTTTGCATCAAACTCTAGAGAATTATCAAAGTTAATTTCTTTATTTAAATCTCACTTATATTTATATTTAGTTGTTATATTTGAGTTTTATTTAATAATTAAATATGTAATTATGGAAAAATTTTATGGAAGTACTTATATGCACATAGTTGCAAATAATTAAATAATTAAATATTTTGAATTAAATATTTGGATTCTTTTTAATAATTAAATAGTTGGATTTAGGGTTTAATAAATAACTAATTAAATAATTAATTATTTAAATAATTCGATTGTTTTTAATAATTTAATATTTATTTAAATATAATTAAATAATTAAATATTTTTAATTAAATATTTGGGTTTAGGGTTTAATAAATAACTAATTAAATAATTAATTATTTTTATTGAGTTTTGTTTTTAATAATTTAATATTTATTTAAATATAATTTAATATTTTAATATTTTAAATTAAATATTTGAGTTTAGGGTTTAATAAATAAGTAATTAAATAATTAATTATTTTAATTGAGTTTTGTTTTTAATAATTTAATATTTATTTAAATATAATTAAATAATTTAATATTTTGAATTAAATATTTGGGTTGTTTTTTAACATTAACAAACATTAAAATTTATGTAATTAATCATTAATATTATTTTATATTATATATATGAAAATAAATTTTAGATACCTCAAGTAATTAACATAAATTGTTTGTAAATTTTAATTTGAATATGTAAATAATATTGTTTATATATATATGAAAGACTTGGTTATCAAATGACATACAAGTGAAAAAAGTTTCAATTTGTTCATTAGAGAAATTTGTATATATTATTAATTTATAATAAATTATTCTTTCGACATACATAAGAAAAAGTTAAACAATAACTAAACATTAATATTATTACATATTATTTCATAAGAAAAGATGTAAAATGAAGCAAGGTATGATGATTTAATTGGAGTTTAGTTTTGTAAGATGAGCAAAATGATGTTATGTTAGACCTAGATAAGGTATCCCCTTTTCTTTTAATGGAATGATGTGATTGGTCTTTATCTTAATTTTGGCAGATTAGTTTAATAACTCGCCAACGGATTTAGTATAACATTTATCATTGGGTTTCTAGTTTATGTCCAAAAAAGCACTGCAATTAGTACATATCAAACAAATGTACGCAAGTTAAAAACTTATCTAGACCTTGAGCTGAAGCATTTTAAAGGGAAATAAATGTTCTTTCTTTCCTTGTGTTAATTTGCAAGAGGCACCTAAATGTCTTATACCAAAAGATACCTAAATGTTCTATCTATCTCTCTCTATCCATGAATATAATAGAACTTGCTATCATATGTTATCATTTAGAGCAATAAGATAAAGATTAAGATAATGTCAATAAAAAGTATGAGTAAGAAATATCCCATCTTCTTCAAACTACAACCAACCATTAGCAATTTATGCATACCATAAACTATAGAAATGATTTCTGTTTGGATATGATCAATGGAAAGATACACTAATATCAAACTACAATCAACCATTAGCAATTTTATTTAAGTCCAGGTTCAGATGCTGTCATATGATGACAAAAACAATAAAACTAATAAGCCAATTATTAGAAGAAAATGCTTTATGAGCTATTTGACTACCTGTGCATAATT
Source organism: Kokia cookei (assembly GCA_039519145.1). NCBI lineage: Eukaryota > Viridiplantae > Streptophyta > Magnoliopsida > Malvales > Malvaceae > Kokia > Kokia cookei. The sequence goes on along the minus strand of CM076901.1, from coordinate 10,820,191 downwards.
AACTTGTATCTTAGGACCCAAGAAAGCAAATTGCAAGGAAGGGCAGGAAGATTTTTTCCTCTGATGCCTAAGAGGCAATTCATAGAAATCCTTTGAAACAGGCTTGTCTACACAGATTCAGCAAGTTAAAGAACTACTTTCGCATAAAACTACAAATATATAAATGTATGATAAGATTAAATGATTTGTAAAATTATTGTTAAAAATAACAACAGTAAAAGTCCTCAATTAGCCAAATGTTCATATTCCTTTAACTTGATTTTTTTTTTTTTAAATATTCAAGTTGCATACATATTTTATTTCTTTCCTATCAAGTATAATGTTAAATTAATACATTTTTTTATGCTAAATTTCTTAAACAGAGGGTAGATCTTTCCCTTAGACCTTGAAGCACTTCCTCTCCAATTAAACATGCCTCAAACTTCAACATCATACAAGATATGAACAATCGCAATAGAAAGTAGTCAAACTTATGTGATTAAAGTAAGCATACCTGTTAGATAAAGTAAGCAATTGGTGCTGGAAACTTATGTGATTAACTTGTCCTGATCTGGATGCATCTACAATAATGGGAAGATTTTTAACTTCATTGCCAAAACCAAGAGGATCACCTATGTATTATGCTTTTAACTACATTTAGTACATTGTTTCAGGTCAATTAATAACTAACAAAAGGATTTGTTTCATTACCTAGAGACAAGATTAGCAATTCAGTTCAATCTGTCTTAAAAATAAATAACATAAAGACAACATTAACAATATAACATCAAGAATTTATCATATCAAATTCAAATACACAATCAGCTAATCAACAATACAATAAAAAAAAACAATTATATCAGACATATCAGACAATAAAACCAACATTTCAGCAGTTAAAACCAATACCCTAAAACAAAGATGATATTTTTTTTTGTTTTTTTTACTAACCTCTAAGAATCTAGCTTCTTGGTATAATCTCTAAGCGTAGTAGTCTTTTGAGCAAGCTGTCACAGTTGAGCCTGAACAAATAAAACAAATCTCATCATGTAAGCTAACATGTCAGATGGAAGAGAATAACAAATTTAGCACACGAAATTGTCTACAACATATTTTCTAAAAATTCTCCATGCTTTGATTTTCTTCCAACAACAAAGAAACAACCATAAGCATCAACAAAATTAAAACAATACAATCACCTTCATCAAACTTTGGCTAAAAGCATCAACAAACTTTGGCTAAAAACTATAATGGAACTTTTATACTCCATATGCAACCAAACAAAAAATTCAAAACAAATACAATAACCTTCATCAAGATCAAAGCTCATCTTAAGCTATATCAGTTTAACCACTTCACAATAACCATAAACATGATTGAATTTGCACCAAAAAAGAAAAAAAGAAATCATAAAAAAAACATGATTTCTTTTCAAATGAATTTAAATCTCGAATACCAAATTTCTTTTTTTCTAAAATTTTTCAAGACTAAAATTTAAAGCATACTCTTCTTTCCACACGAACATCATAAAGTAAGAAGACATATTCTTCAAAGTGTTATTAGTAATAGAGCTATCAATAAATTGCTCCGTTCATTGTTGATTATTCCTAAGGTTTGAACACCAAATTCATCATTCCAATTAAAAGAACTAAGAGCTATCAGTGAAATGCTTATTGGTGTCAAGTTGCATGCAATTTGAGTTCATGGCAGAGTATTACGATTTTAGGACAAGAGTTATTAATATAACTACTATGGTTCAATTTTCTAACATGCAAGCAAATTGTTTGAAAACAACCCTAAGCTACTGTAAAGTAGCATACTAAGCTTATTGCAACAATCTCTCTGAAAATAGATATTTATGTCGCAAGTTGTGAGTGTCCAGGATTTTGTTTTCTAATCTGTTGAGGTAAAATAGATAAAAATTTAATAGTTTAGATATTAATTCGAACAAAATAAAAATTTTAGATATGAATTTAGGAAATGGTACTTAAGCCTAATAACAAAAATGGAATTTGGTTAATGCAAACAGAAAAGAAGGTTGACTGTCAAGTATCAAAAGCACTCATCCCAATGCCATTCATGGATGTTTTTAACCTTTCACCAAAGCCCTAGTATGACACCAACAAAATTGAGGTGTTTGGAAAGCAAGAAAACCCATTATCTACATGGATTCAACATTTCAGCTGATAATTAAAAGGTACCCATACAAAACATTAATGTGACAAACGAAGTTAATTCAAAATTGCAAATAGTTTTTGTACTAAATTCCTTTTTTGAATCCAAAACCCCACCTTTGCTATCAACTTTCACACTCGAAAACCATTTAAAAGTTTTTTCTTTTTCCATAAGAACAAAATATATGTACTTTAAAAAAACATGTGAAATTCTAAAAACAAAAAGAAGCCATAGATGTTTTCATAAAATATAAAATCAGCATACTGACCTTCACTGGTATAAGGTTCGGGCATGAAGAAAATTCCGGTGTGAAGAATAAAATGGCGTCAAGGAGAGTCGGGCGTGAAGAAGAGATGGTTAAGAGTAATTAGGGATTTGGAATTTGTTCTTCTGAATTGGGGATTTTCCTCTCTTTTTCACTTCTTTTCGCTAACGAAACAACGCCGTTTGAATAAAATGTGAAAAATTTAGCGGCGTTTATGGGAAAACGCTGCTATTGCTAGCGTTTTTCCCATAAACGCCACTAATGACCTGGACATTTTGTGGTATTTTTCAATAAAAGCCGTTAATGCTATGGACCTTTTGCGGCGTTTTTTCCATAAACGCCGCTATTACTTTACCTCTAATTTTTAAAAAAAATATTATTAATATCCTTAAAATTTTTATAAATTTTGGTTTAAATTATGATAAAATGATTTAAAATTAAATTATTAGTTTTTTTTTTTGATTGAAAATAAAACTTTTATAAATTTTGGTTTAAATTATGATAAAATGATTTAAAATTAAATTATTAGTTTTTTTGACGGTTGAAAATAAAATTTGTTTATCTAAATTAGTGATAAGTATTAAAATTATATATGAACTTTGATCTAATATATAATTTTGTATAATTATATACATGAATCTTTGATTGTAACTCAAATATATATATGTGAAATTCTGATTTTGATTCCAATTATATACATTCAAAGAAATAAATATATCAATTTATTTTTTATTGAAAAATTTAATTACTTATATATGCAACATGTTAAAGTAAAATAATGTTATATTGATAATTGTGTTAGTGATCTGTGAAAATTGAATCAAATTAATATTTAATATATAAAATTGCACAAAATCAAAATTTATATATAATAATGCATATTGAATGAAATTTCAAGAGTAGTTTTGGGTTAAAAAAGTTGAATTAAATTAATAAATTTAAGAGAGACTAAATAAAATAGCATACCTAGGTAGGTATTCTGGTTGTGGTTGGGTTTTACATGGATATTGGGTCTATTGACTTAGGCCCTGGACCTAAAAGGCTTAATGGGTATGTGTCATCATAATGTGAAGCAAGTTTAAATTTTGAGCAAACTTCAATTATGTTCATTTTAAAATAAGGTTTATCTTATTTTGGTCACTTCAAATTTTTTCTCAATTTAATCACTCTAAATAAGATAATTGTAAGTATTAATTATTGCCATTAAAGTTTTCGTTTTCTTTCAATGGATTGACGTGGTATATTAGCCCATTAAGTGACTGACATGTAACATTTTTTTTGTTGACTTTTGACTAAAGTTTAGGAACCTCTCTATAAAATTTAAGGGGAAAAGTTTTGGAATAATTATAAGGAGGTCCTTACACTTTAATCAAAAGTCAACAAAAATGTCACGTGTCAGTCACTCAATGTGTCACACTAGAAATCCATTAAAAGAACGAAAAATTTAATGGAAGTGACTAATTCACACAATTATCTTATTTAGAGCGATTAAAGTGATAATTTTTTTTTGGAGTGATTAGAATAAGACTAACCCTATTTTAGAGTGGTTATAGGTATAGTTTACTCATGTTTTTTACTGTAAAATATGTCATTGATCTAGAAAATGAAATATAAGTAGAAAGCACCATAACAATAGGAAAACAAGGTAAAAGTATTGTAGAAAACTTTATATTATGAGAATCTATTGGTAACAACTTGTCACATCACCACTACCAAACAAGAGGGTCTCCCTTATAAATACCCTCCATAACGATGACATCCATTACCAACCCTAAACAATTAGTACCATATGTAAGAAGATTAAAAAAAAATCTGATTTCTCATTCCTCTATTGGAAAGAGAATGTTGTCCATCCTAAGGGTCTCGGGTTTGAGTGCCTATATGTGCAAGGTGTGTGTGCGTTGTCAAAAAGATAAGAAAGTATGAACAAATACAACCATATGTGATCACACCAGTATAAATAAAAAAATTATTAATTAATTTAATTTAATTTAAGATATATAAAATGTAAATAAATTAGTGGCGTTTATTTAAAAAACGTCGTTATTACTTAACCTTTAGCGATGTTTTTTAATAAATATCATTAATGCTCTGACCTTTAACGGCGTTTTCAAATAAACACAGCTAATGCTCTAACTTTTAGCGGTATTTTCTCATAAACGCTGTTAATACTCTGACCTTTAGCGGTGTTTATGAAAAAACGTCATTATTGCTTTACTTTTTGCGATATTTTCTGTCCAAAAACCGTTAAAAATACCGCTAAAAATCTGTTTTGCTATAATGATTGTTGATTAAAAAATTTGATTTCGAATAGTTTATTGACAAAAATAGAACAAGTACAATACCTTAGTCATCATTGAGTCAACAAAATGTTAAAAGGGCTTAGAAATGTAGTGAAAATTGAGGTTAATATATAGTTGAATTTCATGTGAGATATAGAGATAGGTCTTCGTAGGTCATTAGGTTCAAAATTCAGGCGACAAAGTTGTAATTACAGAATGGACGGAAAGGTACTGAGAGATGGAAAGGGAATATAAAATGGAAAACCAGAAACAATTTTTCAGCCTTTTGCTAAATGGACGGCTAAGCTTTTGCAAATCGTTAGTGATAAAAGTGATTTCTTTTTGACAATCTAAAAAGGGTCGTTTTAATGGATGAACTTGTACGAATTTGACGACTGCTCTTTCCAGTTCAACTGGATCCTTGCTTAATGTAATAATTAGAAAAATGAAAGAAACATGCGTAGAATGGGGAAATAATTGGCTTTGAGAGAGGGTCAACCAATACAGGAGAAAGCAAAGCGCAGCGCAGGGCTCGAGAGTGACTAAATGGGGACACAATTATTGAGGTTCTCACACGTCATTCCATCGCCAATTCCAGCCATCCATATGTCTTCCCTTTTTTTTTTTTTGGTGAAAATCTCTTCTTTCGATTTTTAGGTAAATTGCATTATGCTATATCATTGTTTTAATTTAACTTTTTTTATGTGATTTTTTAAGACGTACGTTCTTAAAAAGCTACGAAAACTTTTTTCCACTATATATATTTTTCATTCACAATCTTGGTACATCGAACTCTTCACAGCTGGCTGTTGAACAGGTTTCCTTTTCTTTACTTTCTTTGTGTTCTTAATTTCTCGCTCTCTTTCATGTCTGGGTCTTCGGTTTTTACCTTTTGCGCTATGGGTTTGTGGTGAGGGTGCTAACAGGTGTTTGTGCTATGGAATTTGGTCCAAACTGAGGTGGGTTCGGGTGTAAGAAATGGCTGGTTTCTTCTATCTAGGTGGACGACAAGAAGAAGATAAAGAGGAGAATCTGAATTTGTACAGAAACGAGGAGATCTGCAACAAAGGGTTTGAGATATGGCCACACTATAATTATTACCAGCAGCAGCAAAATGTGAATAATCAGTCCTTTGGAGCGGGTCCTAGTCGAAGAACTAGCGGCCTTAACCTCTCGGATGAGTGGTCTTCGAGATCAGTAGGGTTTACGGACATGAGACAAGGAGGCATCAACTGCCAAGACTGTGGAAACCAGGCTAAGAAAGATTGTCCCCATTTAAGATGCAGGACTTGCTGCAAAAGCCACGGCTTTCAGTGCCAAACTCACGTTAAGAGTACTTGGGTTCCTGCTGCTAAAAGGCGAGAGAAGCAACCACAGAATCCACAACAACAACAACAGTTTCGAGGAGAGAATCAAGGTGATCGATCCCTTCTTCCCTCTCTTGACTGCTTTACCTTTTTTGCCACTTTTTTGCTGGTGTGAAATTGACGAATAAGTCTCATAATGTTCATAAAAAAGATGTTCAAAGAATACTCATTTTTAATCTTGTTGGAGTTTGAAAATTAGGGTTGGAACTGTCTCAATTCCCCTCAGAAGTGAATTCTCCAGCTGTCTTCCGCTGTGTAAAAGTAAACGCTATGGACGAAGAAGATGAGGATCAGTTGGCTTATCAAACGGCTGTGAATATCGGAGGGCATGTATTCAAGGGAATTCTATACGATCAAGGCCCTGAAAACCATTAAACCCCTTTGCTTTTCGCATATTCACCAACTTTTTTATGCGTAGCCAGACCAGCCATTTAAATAGACATGCATGGATGCGATGATGACCTGCTGCTAGAATGGAAACCATTTTGCTAGTTATCCAATAAATTTCAGTGCTTCTCTCTGCAACTATGAGCATGTTATTCATGTTATCTTCAGTCTCAGACTATTGATATAAACTTAGGTAGATGCTTCATTTTGGTAGACTTATCACATGGAGAAGAATTAGAAATTAGGATTATGAAACTTACCTAAGTTTTGTAGTTTCTGAACATGTACTCTGATGAGATTCCTCATTTGATGCTGTTTTCATAGCTTTCAGCTGTATTATCTCTTGGGATAAACGAAATTACAAGGGACAGACAGACAGGAGATGATCATGTTCCTTGTACCGTTTGACCTTCTCATACTGATGATACAGATCCTGGTCAGAAATTAATGGATGTTTTTTCATCCTCTATCTATCTCGGTTCTTGGATGCATTTTCACAAATTGGAATTTGACTCGATATTATTATTATTATTAAAGTAAATTGTATAAATAGTCATTTAATTATTTGTGTGATACTGTTTTTATCATTTAGGTTTAAAATTTTTTATTTTAGTAAGTAACATTATCAAAATTTAATATTTTGTTCACTCATCTATCAAATCATTAACAGAATATTGGCCTAGTTATTTTTTCATTAGCATAATAATAAATTTAGTTCTCCAATATTTATAGATTTTATTAATTTAGTCTTAATTCTAAAAAGATTAATAAATTTAACCCTCAATTATACCCATTATGTCAATTTATTCTTAATTCTTAAATGTCAAAATTAACAATTAAAATAAAAAAATTTATTTTTATTTTTATGAAAACACAAGATTTTATATAAAGTACATACAAAATTATATTTTTTATAATCATTTTAATAAATAAATTTCAATGTTAGGAATAAAGAAAAAAGTATAATAATTTTTATAATTTTGTACGTCTTCTTATAAAATTTTATGTATTTTATCGTAAATGAACTTTTAAATTGTTTTTTTTTTTTTACTTTTTTAAAATTTTAAAATTTTTAATTTTTAATTTTTAAGAATCAAGATTAAATTAGTATAATATATAAAGCTGAGAGTTAAATTTAGTAATTTTTTTTAAAATTAAAATCAAATTGATAACATATATAAACATTAAAGAAATAAAATTATTATTAAAATTATGATTGGATTTTGAAAATTACATCAATCATCGAAATGGTACAGAAGAATCGAACGGACTCTTAGAAACTTACTTTCAAAACATTCACTCATTTTCGAAATACCGTAGTGGGTATCTCTTTTTACCAAGTTTAATTAAAATTCCAATTAAAAAGAATCTCATTAAATTTAAAGACATATTACATAGCGGATCATCAATTGTTATTCAAAGCAGAGAAAATATTAGTGTTCACAATTTGTTACTAAAACCACAATTACTAACTTTAATGACCAATTATTAATTCAGTCAATTATTCAATCTAATTCTTAACTTTCATGCATGAAATAACTAAATATATCCCCAAAACCATTCTCATGCCATAATTCATGTCACACTCCAAAATTGAAACTAGATGTTCCAAGGTAATTTAGGGAATTTAGCTCAAAATATATTCGAAAACTCAAAGCATAATAAACCAAAAATGTTTTCATTTATGGCTTTTAAGAAATTAAATCAATTTATAAAAATAATGTAAGAAAGGCTTTTAATTTTTAAGAGGACTGTTTTGTATAAATGTTAATTTAAAAGTAGGTTTAAAGAAATATACCAAATTTTAAAATCAGCCAAATTTATTCCCTTTGAACCTTATTTTTGACGTTAAAAAACAAGAGAAACATTCTCCATCTTTTTATTGAGCCGCCCATTAGGAAGTAAAATTCTCAAACTTTCATTCTCCAATTTCAGTCTTCAAAAGCTCCAATCCCTTGTTTTCTATCATCTTCCAAACTTTAAACCTCCCTAGAATTTCAAGAAAACCATCAAAAACATTGGTACCTTTGCTCAATTTACGGGTTTTCCAGATTTTCAATCAAACGATCATTTCTTCTTCAACAAAGGTAAAGTTTTGTTTTCCTATCAGTTTTTATTAATATCTAGCCTTTTGAACTGAGTTTTTATTCATTAAAACAAGAATTTTGAATAAATACTGAAAATTCAATCGTTAATGATGAAATTTGGGATTTTGCATAAAAATAATGTTTCAAAGTATTTTTCAACTTGTTATGACATAATTAGAAGGTTTCTAAACTTCCCTTAAAGTTTCGTTAAGAGATTCTAAGGTTTTAATGAGTTTTCATGAAAAATACCTATTTTATGTCAAAATTTCATAACCATGAATTTGGGTAATTTTGTATAGTTTGAAGGTAAAGAATTAGTAGTAGATGATTAATTAGATGAATGGAATCAGTTTTAGGCAAAGAGGATAAGTAGAGATTAAGATAATTGAGTTTCAAGTTTGTTATGTTGAAAGTTTCAGTTCCAAGAGGAACTAGCTTAGGCCTGCATTTTAGTTGATTTGTGACTGCCTATAGCTGAATATTAATTATGTTTTTTGTGTGATATGCTTTGGTGAAGTTTTGAAACCGTTGGAGCCTTCAACAAGCAAAGCGAAAGGAAAGGAAAAGTTAGTTTGAGCTTTCGGCATCTAAGTGAAAGTGTCATTGGTTGTGTATTCGAGCCTACAACCATGACTCATTTGAGTGACCCGTCATGTTCAAAAGGAGGCATTTGGCCCAATCAAACTGGCCCGTTGCTTGGAAAGAGGGAAGGCTTATCTACAAATCTTGGCAAACATGGAAGGTGATCTTCAAAGATTAATGATATCAGATTTGATATGTAATCTTTAGAAAATATGTTCTTGTAATCTTAGAGATTGGATTTGTAGATAGCTTTTAATCTTGACCGTTGATGTAAATGATTTGTACCGTTGATTTTAGGGAGCCTCAACTATAAATAGAGGTCTTTCCCCTTCATTGTATTCATTCATTGAGAAATACAAAATTGAGAGCATTCACTCAAAACTCTTCTCTCTTGTGTTCTTGTTTTTCTGTGGCTTGTTCTTAGCTTGTTCTTTGTTGCTATTGTGTTGGTGCCTTAGAGGAATTCTCTTGAATCCTCAAGTGTTGGGAAGTAAGCTGACTTAGGCGTTTTTATGGCAAGAATCGACCTAAGGTCGCACTGATTGTGTGGAAAAACTCTAAGTCTGTGACAGTTGGTATCCAAGTTAAGGTTCGAAAAGCACCGTCAGAAGATGTCGAAGGAAGTTGCTGAAAATGTTGGCCTAATGGAGACCCGTGGGAGGGCTAAGAAATAGAGCCTTTCGAGGGATATTATTCGACTTTGGAGGGAAGAGTAATCAATCTTGAAGAGTCCATGGGGGACGTCAAGGAGAGACTTGATGGGATTGAGGATGGGATTCCCATTGAGTTGCAATCCATGAAAGAACAGCTCAGAGAGTATCTGTGGGATTTTGTTGGGTCCATTGAGAGGAAGCTGACCGGTAGAGATGAGACCATTGAGGCTATGGTTGCGGCCATGAAAGTGGAGATTGCGAAGCTCAAGGGAGAACTCTTAATCTATAAGGTTGTCTTAGGTAATAGGGGATTAGTTATTACTGCACCCAAGCCCAGTGTAGATGTTCTCAAGCCTAAAGAGTTTAAGGGATCAAAGTCCGCGAGAGATGTGGATAATTTTCTTTGGGGAATGGAGCAATACTTTCATACCAAGGGTATCACGGATGATGACTCAAAGGTAAATACTACTTCTATGTATTTTACTAACATTGCTTTATTGTGGTGGTGTTGTAGGTCCACTGATGTGAGACGTGGTGGGATTGAAATTGGGACTTGGGAGGAGTTCCAAAGTGAGTTCAAGGCACAGTTTTACCCGGAATATACCGAGGATGAAGCTCGGGCAAAGTTACATCGGCTCACGCAACAAGGCACTGTGAGGGAGTATGTACGGGAGTTTAGTGAATTGATGCTCTAGATCTCAGACATGGGTGAGAAGGAAGCCTTCTTTTCCTTTATGGATGGTTTGAAACCATGGGGGATGCAAGAGTTACAACGCCGAGAAGTCCAAGAGCTTACTAAGGCTATGACCGTTGCGGAGTCATTTATTGAGCTTATTGCGAAGAAAGATAAGTTTGAGCCTTCCAAGCCCAAGTTCAAACCAAAGGGCAATGATAGAGGAGACAAAGATAAGTTCGTCAAGAATGGCTATGGAAAGAAGCCGTTTGGTAAGGGAAAACCTGTGAGTTGCTTTCATTGTGATGGTAAACACTTTATTAAGGACTGTCCGAAAAAGGCCGTTCTTTCTATCGCTGAAGCAAAGAAGGAGGCAGACAAGTCAACTGAGGGTCTTGGTTCGATATGGGGGGTGTCGAAGACAAGATGAGTCAAGGGCTAATGTTTATAGACATCGTAGTGGCTGGCACATAATTAAGTGCACTTGTTGACACATGTGCGTCTGATTTGTTCATGTTCGAGGAAACTGCGAGTAGACTTGGTCTCAAGATTCAAAATGATTCGGGATGGTTAAAAATGGTGAACTCAAAAAGCGTTTCGATCAAGGAGGTCATAAAGAGAGTGAATCTCCAGCTTGGTAAATTGACCGGTAATGCTAACATCAAGGTAATACCACTTGATGACTATAACTTTGTTGTTGGTTTAAGTTTCTTTGATCGGGTTAATGCTTCTATCATTCCTTCTGGCAATTATATGATGATCTCGAATTCAAACCATCATTGTATGGTGAGAATTAAAAGGAAGGGAAACTAGGAGGGCAAAGTATTGTCGGCGATCCAGTTTGCCAATGGAGTATGGAGAGATGAAATCTCTTATTTGGCTACCTTGAAGGTCGAGGAATCCGTCAAGTCCATTAGTGAGATTCTAAGGGAAGTAGGTTGTTGCTTGATTCTTTTCGGGATGTGATGCCAACGGAGTTGCCTAAAAATTTGCCACCTAAAAGGGAGGTGGATCACAAGATTTAGTTATTGCCTAATTCAGTGCCGCCAACAAGAGCCTCATATCGGATGTCTCCACCAAAGTTAGAAGAGTTACAAAAGCAGTTAAATGAGCTTTTAGATGCTAGGTTTATCATACCATCTAAAGCCCCATACGGAGCGCTAGTATTGTTTCAAAAGAAGCTTGATGGGTCGCTAAGGTTGTGTATCGACTATCGGGCTCTGAATAAGATCACTGTAAAGAACAAGTACCCTATTCCCCTTATTACAGATTTATTTGATTAGTTTGGTACTGCAAGATGGTTTACCAAGTTAGATTTGAGATCGGGGTACCATCAAGTCCGAATAGCCGAGAGGGACGAGCCAAAAACAACTTAAGTGATGTGGTATGGTTCGTATGAGTTCCTTGTAATGGCCTTTGGACTAACAAATGCTCCAGATACTTTTTGCACTCTGATGAATAAGGTACTTCAACCCTTTTTAGATCGTTTCGTGGTTGTTTACCTTGACGATATTATGGTGTACAGTAAGTCGCTCAAGAAGCATTTGGAACATTTGAGAGAGGTGTTCCAAATCTTACGGTAGAATGAGCTGTATGTCAAAAAGGAAAAGTGCTTATTTGCCCAACGAGAGGTGCCCTTTTTAGACCACGTTGTGGGAGGTGGCAAGATCCGGATGGATGAGAAGAAGATCCAAGCTATTGTTGATTGAGAAACACCAACTAAGGTGACAGAATTGAGATCTTTCATTCGATTGGCGAACTATTACCAACGCTTTATTGAAGGCTATTCAAAGATCACCGTACCCTTGACGGACTTGTTGAAGAAGAGTAAGGTATGGGATTGAGACCTCAAATGTGAGGAAGCTTTCAATCAAGTGAAGGAAATTATGACGAGAGAGCCTGTTCTTGCCTTGCCAGATTATTTAAAGTCGTACGAGGTACGCATAGATGCATCAGACTATGCAATTAAGGGAGTACTGATGCAAGATGAACATCCAATTACTTTTGAGAGTCGAAAGTTAAATGAGACGGAGCGGTAATATACGATCCAAGAAAAAGAAATGACCGTTGTGGTGCATTGCTTACGCACATGGAGACACTATTTATTGGGTTCCAAGTTTGTGGTTTATACTGATAATGTTGCCAACAATTATTTTCTGACCTAGAAAAAGTTATTTCCGAAACAGGCTCGTTAGCAGGTCTTCTTGGCAGAATTTGATTTCACGATGGAATATAAGCTGGGGAGTGCCAATACTGTTGTTGATACCCTTAGTCGAAAGATGGAATTTATGGAAATTAACCAACTCGATGGTTCACTATTGGAGCGTATTAAAGAGGGATTGATCCATGATCTCACAGTAAAAAACTTGACTAAGCTTGCCAAGAAGGGGAAAATAAGGAGATTTTGGCTTGAGAGAGAGCTAATTTATACTTATGGGCATTGTCTCTATGTGCCTCAATATGGGAATCTGTGCAAGGAAGTCATGAAGGAGTGTTATGACTTGAGATGGGCTGGCCATCCAGGGATGCACCGCACTTTGGCCCTTTTCGAGGATCGTTACTATTAGCCTCACATGAAGGATGATGTGGAGACTTATGTGAGAACTTGTCTAGTGTGCCAACAAGACAAGGTAGAGTTGAAGGCTCCAACGGGTTTGTTACAACCGTTGCCTATTCTGGAACGACCATGGGAGAGTGTATCCATGGATTTTATACTAGGTTTGTTAAAGTCTGGCGGATTTGGAAGCATTTTTGTTGTGGTGGATAGGTTTTCCAAGTATGGAACGTTCATTCCAGCAACCAAGGAGTGCTCAACGGAGGAAGCAACTCGTTTGTTCCTAAAACATGTGGTGAAATATTAGGGAGTTCACAGTCGATAATCAGTGATCGAAACGGGCGATTCACGGACCAGTTCTAAACGGATTTGTTCAAGTCAATGGGCTCTAACTTGAATTTTTCCACTAGTATGCATCCACAAACTGATGGGCAGACCGAACGAGTGAATGCATTATTTGAGATTTATCTTCGGCACTATGTGAGTGCTACACAAAGGGATTGGCCGAAGTTGTTGGACATGACTCAATTCTCATACAACTTGCAACGGAGTGAGGCCACAAATCAAAGTCCATTTGAGATAGTGACGGGTCAACAGCCACTCCCACCCAACATTGTTGTGACTCGTTATACTGGACCAAATCCAGCAGCTTATCGGTTCGCAAAAGATTGGTAAGAGAAGAACGATTTAGCCAGAGCTTATCTACGTAAGGTAAGTAAGCGGAACAAGAAGTGGGCAGACCAAAGTCGAAGGGATGTTCAATTTTAGGTTGGTGACTCTGTCCTTGCAAAGTTACACTTGAATTTGAGATTACAATGGCTTGCACAAAGGGCTTATGCGACGGTATGAAGGATCCTTTCGAGTTTTGAAGAGAGTAGGCAATGGGGCCTACAAACTTGAGTTACCGTCGAAGCTCAAAGTCCATCCCGTATTCCATGTGAGTATGCTCAAACCATTCCATGTAGATCAAGATGATCCGAATTGAGGCAAGTTCGAACGAGCACCAATGGGGGTAAAGGTCTCCTACGATCGAGAAGTTGAAAGCATCGAAACAGATCGTGTGGTGAGACAAAAGTATCATCGGTCGAGACATGAGTACTTAGTGTGATGGAAAGGACTTCCTAATAGCGAAGCAAGTTGGGAATCTACCGAAGCATTATGGCAATTCCAAAGCAAGATTGACCAGTTCCATGAGGAGGACGTGACAAAGGCGTCGCTAAAATAGGTGGGGGAGAATGTCATGGGTTGTGTATTCGAACCCACAATCATGACTCATTTGAGTAACCCGTCATGTTCAAAAGAAGGCATTTGGCCCAATCAAACTGGCCCGTTACTTGGAAAGAGGGAAGGCTTATCTACAAAGCTTGGCAAACATGGAAGGTGATCTTCAAAGATTGATGATATTAAATTTGATATGTATTTGATATGTAATCTTTAGAAGATATGATCTTGTAATCTTAAAGATTGGATTTGTAAATAACTTTTAATCTTGACCGTTGATGTAAATGATCTGTACCGTTAATTTTGGGGAGCCTCAACTATAAATAGAGGACTCTCCCTCTCATTGTATTCATTTATTGAGAAATACAAAATTGAGAGCATTCATTCAAAACTCTTCTCTCTTGTGTTCTTGTTTTTCTGTGGCTTGCTCTTAGTTTGTTCTTTGTTGCTATTGTGTTAGTACCTTAGAGGAATTCTCTTGAATCCTCAAGTGTTGGGAAATAGACTGACTTAGGCATTTTTGTGGCAAGAATCGACCTAAGGCCGCACAGATTGTATGGAAAAACTCTAAGTCCGTGACAAAAGCACGAACGTGAGTGTTTGGAATCGCTGTTAGTAGACACGATTCATAGTGTTAAATGGGATCTTAAGAATAGCCTAAATCCTTATCCTAAGTTCCAAGTGTAAGCTTTTTTATTCCCCTCGTTTAATTTGCTAAATATGTGATTATGTGAATAATTATGGACTGAGTATTATGATTTGATATCGTGACATGTGATATATATTGTGATAGCTCTTGTGAATGTGTTAGTTATTGGCATATTAAACATGTCGAATAACAATGTTGATATTGTGTTAATGATATAAATGTGCAAGGAAAGTGTGTTGAAAACGGTAAGTACATATGTGCTAAATTGTATAATGTGATGCTAATGTGATAGGTAAAGTAAGAGCATATTGGTATGTAGTATGTGATAATCTGATTTTTTTAATGCTTTCATATGTGAATGGATATATGATGGCTCAATGAGCATAGTTGTGGCACTTAAATTGCAATTAAATGTAAATCCGATAAGTATGTTATGTGTACAAATTGTGATATGAATTGATGTTTATAAACAAAGATTAAGTGTATAAGAACCATAACTAAATGTGTGTATTTACAGATACTTTGGTCTTGTGATCTCATGAAACCGTTAGATATAATTAGCATGCCATATGATTGTGAGTACTCACCTTTGTGTTTTGTGTTTTGGGCAAGGAAGCCCTAGGACAGATCAGAGAGATAAGAGAATGTCAAGCTAAGCTCGATTCATTGGGACATGTTGGTGTGTTGGAGAGTGTTTAGCTTTATGCTACACTTATGGGATATGTTAGACTCTTTGAGTCTTTGGTGTGATGGAGATCTGTTTATCCAATGTATAATGATAGAGCTCACTTTTATTTTTCATGTTTCCAAGTTTCCAAATTATCATTAATTGATTAATAGATAAAAATGTTATGTGTAAATGTGTGTGAGTATATGAGCTAGACTTGTGGGTCATTAAAACATGAATATTTTGTTTTGTCTTAATGAATTATCGTTAAATTAATTATACATGTATACGAGCTGAGTGTAATTGCATGTGAGAGAACATGCTAGTTTTATGATTTAATGAAGCGTGAATATGTCATTTTGACTTGGTTAGAATATGGTTGTGAATATCTTGTAGTATGCTCTTGTTTAACCTCTGATGTTGTGTAACTTTGTGGTTATTCCAATATTCACTAAGCTTGTTTAAGCTCACTCATTCTTTCTAACCATTGCAAATATTTAACGTTTGCGGTGTGAACGGTGCAGAATTCCAATAAAGTGATCCAAGTTAAGCTTTAGTACTTAAGTAGGTGATATTATTATTATTCGTTAAACTGTGGAGATAAAGGCAATGTGGTTAGAACTTTGGTTGGTTATTATTATATTCTTGTTGGTAGTGTGATTGTGAAGCTTTAGAATTTTTGCTTGGTAATCATTACTATTTTTAATTGTTATCATCATGATTTGGATCAACAAGGTAAAGATGTTGAGTTGAATTATGTTTTGGGTAAATTTGATGCTTGATATTGTGACGATTAATGCATGTTAGAATAGAGATATGTTGAGCAATATACTCTGTTTTACTGTGTTTTACGAATCCGAGCAGAGGTATCAATACTCAAGACATAAATATCTATCTTTGTGAAGCCAGTAGCTTAATTTGGTATCAATACCCAATCACGAGTATCGATACTTGAGGTGAAAATATTGATACCTTTACCCATGTATCGGTAAAATGCTTTTGTTTAAAATTTGACAGAATGCTAATTTGGTATCGATTTTCTAAATGGTATCGATACCACTTATGAGAAAAATTGATACCATTGAATGAGTATTAATACATACGTTATCTTTAAGAATTTGTTATAAATGGCCTTTAAGCATCCTTTTTAACTTGTTCTAAGGACAGTTATTGTATGTTTAAGCTATTTCTAACTTTGTCTAGGGGAGATTAGACTTGAACCTTACATAGTTATTTGATTGGGATGTTAATAACATGTCAATGAGATGTTTTATGCTTTGGTGATGATGAGGCAGTGGTGTAACATCCTGTTACTCGAGCTTGGCGACCTGGTAGGTTATAGGGTGTTATGATATAAAACTTTAACAGTTTATTGAATTGGTACATGTCTAGCTAAATCAAGCTCTCATGATCACATATCTATAAAAATTACAATAAAAAAGCTTGAATTTCTTACAAAATGTATAGTCAAATAACCAAGGGTTTGAAAGCTTCTTCAACCTTTTTCTTTCTAGGAAGATGATCTTCTCTTTCTTTTCACTTAGTATGAATGTAACTTAATCTTTTACTTTTTCGCCTATGTAAATTTCTATCAATGATCATTATAAAGTCCAAAGTTTCAATTCAAGATTTCCTATGTGTATACAATGAATGATTACTACCACAATTCATAATAATTATAATTACAGTGATATCTATTTTTAACTTCTAGCCTACTGTAAGTACCTTAGAGTATTGATATGTAAACATATGTTCAAACTTGAGTATGCCACTTAACTTGCTTTGTGTGCATAATAACCCTAGCCTCCACTTCTTGGCGTAGCTCTGTCGTCGTCCCTCTAGGCACAGACTCATATTAGCTAACCTGAAAACACAATACACTAAAGTAAGTTCATAATAACTTAGTGAAGGGAAACTTTATTTACCTCAACAGTACTTATTCTTTGTAACAAATGAGCCATCCTATCGATCTTATCATTTTTAACACTTAAACTCTATCTCTAATGGATACCTTTGCATAATCTATCATTCATACATTACTTTACTACTTCCGTATAAACCTTCATATACTTATATTAATTTTCCTTCCAAAAATCCACACATCTATTACGTTATTGCCTTTACATGCTTAATTCTAAACCATCGTATTATCATAATTGTGCATGTACATGTCACAAGTGGCAGAGACCTTCTTCGAGCTTATATAGAGTCAAATCCTTATTCAGATCCCGCTTTATGTATTATCTGTTATTTCCTTATGATTACTCAACTTGTTATTTTCAATCACTTCTTAGTCATATGCCATACATAATCATGAAACTGATAGATACTTCGTATCATGTTGAAATTACAAAACACACTCATGAATCCTAATGATCAATCCTTTATTCATAAAGTCCTTCCGATGGGAGCTCATACACTTCCCTATCTCTTTGATCCATCTTCTACGATTGTTCTTTATCTTCATATGGTCTTTACCTTGAATTATTCAACTATCTTAATCTATTCTTATCTTTTTATTGTACTTTAGGGCCATACAAAATAAGCCTAAGTACTAAACATTCCGTAATCGTCATAAGGATTACCCTTCGTGATTCATCGTAAGACGTTTCTTCTAACATTTCTATGAATACTTTAACTTTAGAGTTCACCAAGAGTTTCATTGCTTCAGAACTCGCCACATGCACTGTTCCTTTAGAGTTCATTACCCTTATCGTACCTTCAGAGTTACCGTATATATATATTTACTGTTCTTTCAGAGTTGGCCATACACATGATTCCTTCAGATTTTGCTATACATACTATGCTTTCAAAGAACCATTCATATCGTTCCTTTATCGTCCACCAAGAATCCTTTTCCTTTCCTTCAGGTTCGCTAAAGAGACATTCCCTTCAGATGATAGCCACAAGGCCATCCTTTAGATTGCACTACAAAGGCATTCTTTCCATCATTCTCCATAAAGGCTTCCCTTTTCAAAGGTTCACCAAAAAGGCTTTCCTTTAAAAGGTTCGCCATAAATGCTTTCCTTTCAAAGATTTGCCACAAAGGCTTTCCTTTCAAAGGTTCTCCACAAAGGCTTTCCTTTCAGAGATTCGCCACAAAGGCTTTCCTTTTAGAGGTTACCATGAAGGCATCTTTTTTCTCGCGTGTTCACGATAGGGATTTGCCTATACTCACATTACATGAGGTTTGGCCCTCATCGTTTGGGTCACACAAAAGCCCTATTAGGTAATATCCTTTCTTTAGTTCTTTCTATATGATGCCATAGCCCTTTTATGGTCTTACACAATATGGTGCTATGGACTTTTCCTTTTAGATATTCGTGTTTTTAGTCCCGACAGACCCCTTTAGACGACTCGAGAGACAAACACAGACTCATCAGACATTAACTTGTACATAACAAACATATTCATGTTTTCCAAACACATACACATTTCAATCTTTCAAACACAAGCATCCTTTAACCTCAAGATGCATATATCGTACTTAGGCCATCAGATTTCATGTAATCGATACACACAAATCCATAAATCATACATTACTCATTAGAATAATCACATCATACTTTTTTACCTTGAATCTCATGTTTTTAGTTCTTTTCATAGAAGTTTGTAGAATGCATAACACACATATAAGAGTCAGCTTAGTGACTTACCTGATAACCCCAAAAAGGGTAACTTAGACTTTAGATCTAACACCCAACAAAATACTGAAGCAAATGCTGCCTTACAAAACAAAATAACATCATTAAAACCCATTCAAGTAACCATTATCATCAATTTAAACCTAGACGTTGCATAAAGCCTCATTTCTCCAAACATACTTACATATCTATGTATCCTTAACAAGCAGAGTCATGAAACATAACTTTATGCGAGGAAAACCACTAGCAAAATCCAGGGTTTTAAATTCAACTCAGAGAAATGTTTTTACCTTCTTTTAGCCCTAGTTATTAAAGCTTTAAAGGAAAGAGGGAAGAAGATAACTCTCCTTTAACCAACCTTAGTGCTCTTTTAACTTAACCCATGTCTCTATTGGAACTAAGTAAATGTCACATCTATACTGAGTTGTCTTATCCTAAATCTACCACTTATAAGAAACTTACTCGATTATCTCTTTAGCCTTTAACTCTTCTAGTTCACGTTCAATTAGTTTCTAATCAACTTACCTTATAACTTAATTGGCACGGGACCATAATTATAAGGTGCACTATATCACTAACGTGAACTAATACTCTAAAATTAATTTTACTTAACCACAATTCTCATTCCATTGATCATAGTAATCTAATATGAAACAGTTATTCACTTATTTTTGCATCGGAGTCCGCCCACTCTATACGCCAAAAGTGTATTTGGGCGAATACTACTTCGCCAATCATACTTCTTTATGATTATGCTCTCGATCTTGTGTATGCCAGAATTAGGGCGTTATAGGCACACTCGAAGAGTTCTTACACTTAATCAAATACTAATGTCAAACGCTTAGAACTTACTCCATAAGTCTTACTTCTATAAACAACACTCGAACACCCAAGGGTTTGTCGGGCGGGATTTTACAATATATATAGTTTAATTAGTATATAGTTAACTTAATTAAATCATAATTAACTACCATAATCCACTTTTAATTTACTTAGCGGAGATTGCCATCATTTTCCATTAACTTGTACTTAATAGTGATTTATTAACCATTTTGACCCTTTAATTAATTGCTATCTAGGTCTCCAAGCCTTTCGTCAATTAAAACTTTATAGCGTTTGAACTTTACAATTTAGTCCATGAGCCTTAATTAACTATTAATTCGACAAAATTACTAAACCAATCTTCTATATATTTTAATACTCGATTTACGAAAATGAAATTTCGAAATAATATTTTCCGGTACCACTAGAAATCAAGCCGTTACAGTATATTATTTATTATTAATAACTAAAATAATATTAACTGATGGGATAAATATAAAAATATCAGGTTACTTATCATGAATAATGTTTTATAAATTTAATAATAGAATTTTTATACATTTAAACTATGGTGGATAATAATAATAGATAAAATTTGAAAATAGTTTTATTTTTATATTTTTATTTTAATATTATTTAGTAATTAATAATATCTAAAGTCATATAAAATAATCATATATATAACAAAGTTTTTATTCATTTGATTATACAACTGAGTTAATTCAAAACAAAAACATCTATACAACTGAGTTGAATGATTATTGATAAATTTATATTAATGCTATTTTTATTTATTATATAATAGAGTATTGGAATCAAAATATTATTTTAATATTAAAATTTTATTAAAAAATACTGAAAATCATATAAAATAATGTAATAAATAAAAAAAATTGGATTATATTAGTAATCACTTACGAATTAAATTAAGTCTTAATAAGTAATATTATTTTATATTTCTTAAAATAAAATATATTATTAAATAAATATAAGTAATTGATAATGCATTTTAAATAATTATTATTTACATTAATTAAATAAAATAAAAATATATAATTAATTAATTTAAAATAAATAAACATGTGAATACATGTGCATAGCACGTGACGTAAGAAATTAGTGTAAACAAATTAGGTTCTTGTCATATTTTTAAATATGCTTTTGGAATAGAAGTGTTTATAGATTGAATCAGTTCAGGATCTAAATTCAAAAAAATTCATGCTCAAGTTCGTTTTCGAACTGACCCGATTTGCTTAAAAAACTCATTTCACTATTAAAAAATAATAAAATATTATAATTTATATTTTTAATTGATATTATATATATTTTTATAATTAAATTTAAATTTAAATTTTAAAAAATTATTATTTAAATTAAATTCAAGTCAAATTGAAGTGCGAAAAATCTTATGAATCAGATCGATTGGGCTACTCTACCCTTGAAAAGATTTATTTAAGAGTCTAAAAACTCTACAAATCATGTATCAAACAATTACTCATAGTTTATTGTTATATATTTAATTTAAGAACCATCTTGTGTCAAAACTCAAGTTATTAACTCGAGGCAATCTTCTCACTATTCTTATTTTTGTATTTTATAGTTAAAAATAATTATTTGATTTGATTTCTTATTTATTATTCTTATTTTTTTTTACTAATATTAGTCCTACAACTAATATGAAAATAGAAAAAAACACGTGGCTTAAGATAATGGGGCAAAAGATGTTCGTTGTTTATCACATAATCTATCTAAAACCATCAAATTGTACTGTTGACTTGTTTGCCTTTAATTTTATAAAAAAGTTATTTTAATCTTTAATTTAATTTTTTGTTTTTTAATACTAAAATTTGTATTATTTTTCAAAATCATCATAAAATATATTAAAAAATTAAAAAATTAAAATTTGTTAACTTTGTTTACGTTAAATTTATGTGACAGTCCACATGTATGTCATATTAATAATTAATTAATTTATTAAAAATTTAAAAAATATATTAAATTTTCAATATTAAAAATATTCTTTCATAATTTTTATAAATTTTTAATTTTTTTAAGCTTTTAAAAAACTAATCACTTACTAATATGATATTCATGTGACAATCCACATATATGTCACTTCAACAAAATTAACAAGTATTGAATTTTTTTTTTCATTCATTTTAAGTGATTTGACAAACATAACAAATTTAAAGATTAAAATTATAAAAAAGTTAAATAAAAAAACTAAAATAATTTTTATATAAAATTAAAAAACTAAATAAATCATTATATTTTGGGTAAGATGGATTCAATTATCTAACTTAATTACTCACCTAACTCAAAAAAAATATGAAATGACAAGATTTTTTTTTTTTTTTTGTTGCTTGGGACAGGAACCAAATCAGGCAATAAGGGTTTGTAGCTTTCAGCTTACCAAACTAAGTTTGGAGTATAATTGTATTTTTATGCGCAAGGATTGGTGATCTACAAAGCACTCTTGGAAAACAAAAAGGAATTGAAGCTCTTGTATGCGTCATGCACTGTAATCTAACAATCTTTTTCTTCTATGATTTTTGTACCCTTTTGTTAAAGGAAGACCACGGGAACATTAGTGAACCGAAAGAGACGAAAAGAATACACAACGTACCCTAAATGGCGAGTATTAGCATGCAATAGCTGGATTCTGCCATTGGCCTGCCCAGAAATAATACCAAGTTCCAAATTCATATATAGGTGATATACATCACAACACTTGGTTACAACACAAATAAGTAATAATCATCTCTACCATACACCTCTATTCTTTGGAACAATGAAAACCATAGCCCGAGAAAGAAGAGGTTCATATGCTGAGATTCAAATTCTAAAGCTACTAAATGCAGCCTTTTAAAGGTGGCTGCATAAACAAGTTTTAGCAGATGGCATTAATCCAGAGATAAGACATTCTGATGGATACTAATATTACTGTTACTTATATTATTCATTTACAGGGCAATGCTACTGAGACTTTGTATGCAAAGCCGCAACACTTGAGACCATGGAGTCCACTCCACAAACATTGCGACCTCTGCATATTTTGTAATATCCGTCCTCTCCCCAGTTTGCTCCCCATGAATTCTTTATGATCCAGAAAGGCTTGTCCTTAAAGCGGATTGGGGAGTAACCAGCAGCTCCATACCCTACCAGAAGAACTCCATGATCCAAAGTTCTAAAGCAAATGTAAGGGCATGAAACTCCTCCCATATATGTCTGCATGAAAACTGCATTGATACCCACTGCAAGAACCAAAGATTAGATTCGTTCTACAAATCAATGACCCTAACAGACACTCCAAGAGGCATGAAACTTACCTGCAAGGGGACCATGTTTCACCAAATTAGCAGCGATTTGATCCTCGTCAACAGAAATGACACTGAAGTTAGAAACAGAGGCAGCGATTTTGGTCTCGTCAAATTTGCAGGGACCACGGTCATTCCCAGTGTAAGGGTAATCCTTCTCTCTCTCAAGTCCACCAACCTTCAGGGTGTACTCGAAAGCAGTGGTCATAAGCCCACCATTACACCCTGAGTCACACGCACCATATTGTTGTGGATCACACTGTAAAATACCCAATCTTTAGTTGAAGGATTGTTGTTTGTTAGATTGATAATTAATGCGAGTTTTAAGCCAGTAGCCAAATGCTAGCACTCAATTTGCAGCCAAAAACCATGTAAAAGAAAATTTTGAAAATTTCCCCAGTTAATTAACATCCTTAACAGACAGTTCTCACTCATCTAATGCATCAATCTCTACAATGGTTGTCATACTTCACAAAAAACTGAGAAGTTAGTTCAGTTGCTAGTAAATACACGAATTTAAATAGTAAAATTTTACTAATTTTTTACAAATCAATTGTTAAACTACTTGAGGTTTAACAATGTCAACCCAATTAAATTAACTTCTCGTTTTTACTAAAATATCATCGTTAAATTCGGATAAATTAAAATAATAGAATTAGGTTTTTAATTCTTGTAAAGTAGAAGGATAAAATTCGTTTGGCAATAATCAAGAGATGTAAAGAAAAGTAAGAAAGATTGAAACCTCGTGATCACAATCAACAAGCTGCTGCTCACTCAAGCTTACAAGCTCTCCTGTCGCCAAATAATGGGCTCCCTCCAAAGCCCCCGTCGTACTGAACGACCAACACGATCCACAGGAACCCTAAATTTAAACAAAAATAAATAAGAATCATCAGAAACAAAGCGAGAAATTTAACTAATGAGATAAAAAGGATGATACGCGTGATTAAACTAATTATAATATAGTATTACCTGGTCTTTAACGCCCGTGACGGCGCCTTGGTCCCGCCAGTCAAAGTCATCCGGTAAGTTGTCAGTCGGAAGGATAGGAGCCTTTTGAGCATCGGCTGGGAGCTTGAGCGGTTTCAAGCCTAGATACTGGCGGCGGAACTCCGATGGAGTTAAATCGGAAAACTTTGTAACGCCGTGGACAGCACTAGGGTCCAGGAGCTGATGACGCTTGGCCCGACGCAGGTTAGCCTTGAAGACTCCCAGTCGGTAATCGTGCTCCTCCTGGGATGCGTAGGTTTTCCCATACTTGGATTTGAACAGCGTGAAGTGGTGCTCCGCGTTAAGGAGATGGTCATCGGAGTCCTCTTCGACACCACCATCGGAAACAACTTGACGGATGAGAGGATCGTCGTCGCTATAAACGTCGGAGACGACGGCCGAAGCAACGACGGAGGAAAGGAGGAGGAAGAGAAGAGAGAAGCGGTCCATCGCTTGAGCTTTGTGGAGTGAGGACAGAGAGGAAACAACGGATTATAACGGTGGTTCCAATATTATTGATTGTAGTAGGTGGATGGATAATGAAATTTTGACGCGTGTTATTCTTTCATTCGCTGAAATGAAAATATCCCGTTTCAGATTTGACATTTTAAAAAAAAAATAATTCTATTATAATATAACAGATTTTTTTTTCTCAAGTTGCTTAACATTTTTATAAAATTTTTGGGATTTTTTTATTGGTTTTTGTCGCTTACAATAAATAATTTCATTGCAAAATTGAAGAAAGTCCATAGGACAAATACACAAACCAACGCCAACTTGGTGAAAAAGCGCAAGAAACATCCCCATAAACAAAGAAGTTCAATTAATCCTTCTAGAATAAAATTAAGAGAGAGATCATCACCTTACATCAAGGTTTCCGTCATATATATGAATGAGTTATATAAATGCATATGATCCCGACTATCTTTTTGGTCCCCTAATTTCAATAGCTATTAAGATCAAGCAAAAGATAGGAAAGGAAACAACAAGCACAAGCAAAACATATGGATTCGACTAAAGACACAACAATAAACTTAAACTTCCTTTAAGATGTTATCCAACACCTCTTTTTTATCACCCTTCTGCCTCAAAGTTGATCCCAACATTATACTCGGATAGGTGACAATAACTTTATCTTTAAGATTCAATCGAGAGAGTTGGATAGCATGTTGCACCCTTTTTTTAACCTCAACTTTTTTTTTTGTGCTTTAAACTGAGCCACTTATGAATCTTGATAAGGCTCGATTTCACCAACCCTCTATTGATGGTACCATTTTCCCAATGGTTCAACAAGTTCTATTAAAAACATGGTAGCAACTCAACTCGTAGAAGTCTCCCATGGTTTGCTCCTTTAGATTCATGATGGTCCCATTACCTTGGTGGTCCTCAATTTCAAAGTAACCAACTTAGCTTTCTTTGGGATAACCTAGAGTTGGATCACCTAAGGCCTGAAGCCTTCTTTTCACAAGCTCAAAAGAGTTTGAGAAATTTAGTACCTTAGTTAAAAGGCCAAATGTCTCAATATCAACAGTTGTAGTTAAACTTTTGAGATGAAAAATATCTGGCACACCTCTCAAAAATACTAGTAATAACTGATGTATTAAAGAGATCGGGAATTTGGATGAGATTTTTACCTTTCCTGTACACAGAAGTTAACATTCCATTTGTACAGGTCCATTCACCTACCACATTGATATGAGCCTTAGGGTTTGCTCAGTTTAATGATGACTGTTGCATTCACCCAAGTGTGAGAATCACGTGCTCCATCTTCAAAATTCAATTTACTAGTGTCACCAAGAAGAGGTAGGTTGATTTCATGAAAACTATCAAGCATAAATTTCCCTTTAACATTGCAACGAAGTGAACTAGTAGTAAGGGATTTCTTACTAACCAGATGAGTTCCTCTATTACCAACATCGATTCTTAGCCATTATTTGTAGAGTTTCTTAATCACATTAACATCCTTGAAATGCACTCATTGTTTCCATGACCCAACCTTCCTTAACGATAGCAAATTTTCGTATGCCTCTAATATCAAAACTTGGCTTCAATAACTTTATCATTCTAATGTTTGAATTTAAACTTAGCAACCAAGGGCTTGTTCACAATGATTTCCACTCTTATACACATCAATCCACTCCATTTAATTTCTTTTTTAGAACTAAAATCGACTTTAACCATATGGTTGCCAATTTGCATGGCATTCTCCCTAAAAAAAGGTGGAGCAGTAAGTTCAAAACTTGAATCGAGAACTACGATTTAGAAAAAAATCCAGTTCATTCAACAAAGCATCCTTTAGCTAGCTTTTAAGGCAAATGTATTTGTCCATGTTAGACCATGGTTTTTGGATTTTATTTAACAAAACTTTAATCGGATCGAGCTGAGGGCATATCGACAACAACTGATATGCCTCCTCTCTTAGGAGGGAAACGATGCACGTTACACACTCATGCAGAGAACACTCGAGCTGTTGTAGTACCCAATTCATCGATTCCAAACAAGCCTTAGCTATCGAGGGATCAACCTCTTTCAAGGTTTAGCAATTCTAAACTAACGAGAACTGGCTAAATCAATCCTAGGTGCCTTAATTCTAATTCTATTTTCACTCTTAGTTGAATGAAACAAGGAAAATTTATAATCATCACCAACATCATTTCTTGATTCCTCTAACATCTTTTGTTATAAAACAAGGAAAATTTATAATCAACATACAAATCCCGACTCAAACTTAAC
The DNA here is from genome assembly GCA_039519145.1 of Kokia cookei. NCBI lineage: Eukaryota > Viridiplantae > Streptophyta > Magnoliopsida > Malvales > Malvaceae > Kokia > Kokia cookei. The sequence continues at coordinate 10,793,144 of CM076901.1, read as the reverse complement.
TTGACTTTGGCATGTACCTCTAGACTTGATTTTGAGCTCAATTTAGTTTGTGAATCGGTTAAATTTATAGCTTTGATACCATTAAATGCAATACCTCGATACCCAACCCGATAGTCGGGTCCCAATTACAAGGAGTCATATTCAGTACCGAAGCAACTTCAATCAAACTACATTCGATTTATACCATTAAATAATTAATTTCAACCAAAACATGTATGGAATACATTATACAACAATTTATGGGTCTTATACGAGCTTACGAAAGCTCTAAAACTAACCTGAGGTCAAATAGGAACAAATTGTAAGAATTTTATAACATTGATTGACGTCGTGCCGTCAAGGGATTCCTTGTTGCAACGTAACATACTAAGTAGGCCTTATCGCTGCGATCAAAACTCGACGTCGTGTCGTGGTATGACAATGTGGTCTTTTCGTGATGGCCATCCATTGATGTCGTGATGTGACATACTGTTTTCAACTGGCTAAATTTTGGTACTTGATTACAAACACTTAAAACTTTTCAAATCCAAATGCAATTATAATTTCAACTAAATCTATATACCTAATGAATTCCATTAGGTCTAAAGTACCATATTTACACACATACATTCATCATTCTTAACAATTTCATTCAAGTCCCTCATTGAACTAATAGGCATTTATATACATACACATATGAACACATTACCAATTAGATTATTAATATACCACAGAACATACCTAACCAAAAGTTGTTACATTCACAATTTCATGTATAACATATGACTAAATCAAAATACTAATTCTGACTTAACCTAGGTACATGTTGTATAACTAAGAAAAAAAACTATACAAACTTTGTTAAGTTTGGGGTCTATCTGGATGCTGAGGTCAATGCTCGAGACCTCGATATGAACCTAAAATGCGCATGCAAAATAAACCATATGCTAAATGATAAAGCTCAGGAGTATTTCCATGATTCAAGTCAATATAATACAAGTTTCAATCAATTGCATACATTCAATTTCAAAGTCAAATATCAAGCAATTCATATAAATTACCAATTCATATATAATTCATGCTAATCCTCAATTCATATAACAATATGTATATGACACAAGATATACTAATTATGCCAAATGAATCAACTAAACATATTACTTCAATTAACAAACTAATTGAACTTATCATACTAATATCTTTAACATTCATATTTCTTTTCAATTTAACACATTCAATCAAGTATGTGTTTCATTCTGAATCAAATCAATTTAACCATTATCCTTTTGTATTGGCCCTTAGGCTCATTTAACCGATTCGCATGATCTTTCACATGCTATTGATAATCATATATAGCAATTACGTATTTGTAGTAAAATTTCGTAGTATCAAATTTATTCTCAAATATCAACCAACTAATTTGCAATTTTTATTTTCTATTTTCTATTAACTTGACTCAGACTTGAACAAATACATGGATCCCAACCAATACACCAATTTGGCACCTAGTGCCTCATGGAAACGTCCAAAACAAATAGATTGCGCCCACTACTCATCGATATAACCGAAATAAAAGTTATGCCCTATATTCATCAAAACATCCGAAGGAAAAAGCGTGCAACGCTCATCGACATATAACCAATGTAACATGTACTCAATTTATCCTATGACATGCTAACTATATTCCACTTTACCATAATTAATACAGTAACCAATAATCCAATTTCATTATAAGTTCAATTAACATTCTATCAATTTCAAAATATCATCATTTCATCATTTCATATATCATGTTTCAACTCAAATTCATACATAATATCATAAATCATAAGTTATGCTACTTTTCATTCTATTCGATTTAGTCCACCATCTCAATAATCCATCCAATTCAAATGAATTCAATTAACTATTTTCAACTCACCTTAATATCATACCAAGCAAAACATCATGAATATGCAAGAAATATATTGATTCGAATTATAGAGATACGGACTAAAAATTCGAGTTACTTGTCGTTGGCTCTCACATTTCCTTTCTCTCGATGGCTCTGCGTCGTCTTTAGCTACAAATAATAATCCAACAATTTAGAATATCAAATTCCATATCAAATCTCATTGGATTACAATGTCATACATATTTTGTAATTTATTCAATTTAGTGCCTAAACTTGGGATGAGCTTAACTTTCAATCTAGACCTTTAGATTAAAATATGATTCCACATATGTTCATTTGGGACCTTCTATTTTCTATTCCTACCGATTTCATAAAAAAAATTTCTTTTTATTCAATTTAATCTCTAATGTCCAAAACTAAAAATTAAGCTTTACAATTCAGTCCTTTGCTTTAACTAAGCTTAAATTCTATCAATTTCATACCTATTTTTTCAAGAAATCAACCATGAAAATTTCATTGGTATATGACTAGATAAATCAAGCTCCCACAACCTCAAATCTATAAAAATTACAAGAAAAGGACTTGAATTTCTTACCAAATTGTATAGTCGAATAATCAAGGGTTTGAAAGTTTTCTTCAAGCTATTTCTATGGTGCACAGTAGTGAATGGGAAAAATATGGTAAGTTTTCACTAAATTTTCCTATTTATACCTTACTTAAATGTTAATTAACCTTGATTAACTAATTAAATTATGATTTAGTTAATATAATTAACCTATTAATCCAACATAGTGGAGTTCTCATCATCATCCACTCTCACATAATTAGAAATGATGTATTTACCAATTTGGAATTTTGACTAATTTCAATTTAAGTCCCTAATCCATTTACTAATTAAAAATCTATAACAAATGGATTTTACAATTTGGTCCCTATGCCTTAATTAATCACAAATTCGACTAAATTACTTGACCAAATCTCGGTTCATATAAACACTAACTCCGTAAATATCTCAATTTAATATTTATGGACTCGATTTATGAAAATGGAGTTCCAAAACCACATTTTCGATACCACTGAAAATCTGATCGTTACAAGATTGTTTGGTAGAAAGTGGAATCAACTTAATAGCTTCGCACAAAGCACAAATATAATTTCGATTAAAGTTTATTCCTATAAATATCATAATGAATCGGTTTTAAAGAAACAATTTAGGCTTCCGAGGTGCCTAAAAACATTGTTTTCTAAATCCTTTTTTTTCAAAAGTAATTAATAGACAAATAATAAGAACTTAATTAGAAATTATTTAAACCCTAATTAAATATGTCTGATTGATACTTCCGATTGCTCAACACAACTCTGTATGGATTGCAAATTAGATCGGTTGTGGTAAATGAATGAAAACAATGAATGAGAAATAGATTACATGAATTATAATTCATAGTAAATGTATTTTCTCGGAAAGAACAATAGATGACTTAGAAATTAATTTAATTTATGTGTATTATTATTATTTAACTGACTGTAATTAGTTAATTGAGTTCAAGTTGAAAATTAAATTAATTAGTTATTTTAGTTTTACTTAATAGAACAATTAAATTTATTTAATCATGAATTTTAATACGTTAAAGTCATTATGTCTTTAACAAAATTAGAATTGAGTTGAGAAAATAATTAAATTAAATTAATTAATTAATTAATTAATATTTTGATAATTAAAAATTAATTATTGAGTTAAATAATTATGTAATCTTGATTTAATTTAATTTAAAATTGAATTGCACATGTAATTATACTCAATACATATAAAGGTTGATGAACCTATTTAACCTAGAGGTGGGCGGCACACCAAGAGAATTTCTCGCGGGTGTGTCGCCCACCACAAGTAATCTCAATACAACTCTAGATTTTCTATTAAAATATTATTTTACCTCTCGTTTTGTTCGAATAGAACTCTTTGTAATATTTGTTATATAGGAGGACTTACAGCATTAATACAAGAATACAGTGCCGAATGAGACTCTTGTGGATCTATATCACTCATAAATTCATCCCTGATTAAAGCTTCATCTTCCTCCATAAATGGTCCTTAAAAGAGAAAGAGAAGTTTGAAATTCGAAAAAGACAGAGGAGAGACGTTTAAAAACCAAAAACATGCCAAGTCCTTATTGTTTAAAAAATAGAAGAATTTAACTTTTTTTTTTTATTGTTATGTTTGTAAAAGTTAAGGGTGAGCGTTTGATCGAATCGAATCAAATAAAAAAATTTCGAGTTAATCGAGTTGACAAATCATATTTTATCATCCTAATTCGATTTGAAATTTTCTTGAATCGAGTCGAGTAATATGAAATTCGAATCGAATCGAGTGAAATGGAATTTCAATCGAATCGAACTGAATATATTTGTTAGAATTAAATTTTAAAAAATAACTTTGGATCATTGTAACCATTGTCATCTACTGTAATCAAATTTGCCCACCTTAATCAATTTTATTATTAACTTTAATCACCTCATAATTTATTTATTAATCTTTTATATACGGCATAGCTTCTTTACTTGCTTAGTTGCTTCAATTTTTCTTCTTATTCTTGTCACTATGTATTTTGAAATTAAAAATATATATTAAATGTAGAAATGTAATTTTTAATAAAATATTAGATATAAATAAAATTATTACTATTTAAGTTTATGAGTTTTTTTGGATGATTTTGATTTTTTTATTTGGGTGTAAAGGATGAGAAGTAAAAGTTTAGAGGGAAAATAAAAAGATTTGGGGTTTTGGGTGAAGTAAAATTTTGAGGGAAAATAAATAGGGGAGTAAAATTTGGAGGAAAAATATTAAAAAAATTTTTTTTGGGAGAAATGAGTTTGGGGTAGATGGGGGTGGGATGGGAGTAAAAGTTTTGGGAAAAAAGTGGAAAGGAGTAAAAGTTTTGGAAGAAAAGTAAAAATGTTTGGAGGTTTTGGGTAAAAATGTAAAATATTATAATTTGATATTCGATTTATTCGAATTCGAAAACTCAACTCGATTTGAACTTTAAATTCGAAAAAAAAATTTGAGTTGACTCAAACAACTTGATTCATTTAACTCGAAAATTTGAAATTTTTTTCGAGTCAAATCGAATTTTGCTTACCCCTAATAAAAGTTGGATTAGAATAGTCAATAATTAGATTCAGCTGGTTCAATAAAATAAACCATTGGACGTAAATCATTGAATGGGAAATTATTTATCTATTTGGTTGAACGTAATACTCAATCAATGGAATGATTGTTACTTCCCTATTACTTACTCTTTTGTAATAGCTATTCTTTGATGATATCAAAGAATATCTATTCCATGCAACTTTGAATAACAAAACAAAATTGATTTTCATATTAGTCCTTTAAAATTTGGACTCAGAAAATATAAAAATAAAATATTTGAAATATTTTAATAGAAAATATTAAGATAATTATATATTATTATTATTATTAAATTATATTTAATAATAATTATATTAAATTGTGATTAAATTATTTATTCTCGTTTTTTTAAATTATATTTAATAATAATCTTATTATATTTAATAGAAATAACAATAATCATCTACCTTAAAAAATTATGCTAAGGATACTCTGGTCATTTTAGCTTTTTTTTTTTATACTATTACAACATTTATTACATTCATCCAAACACAAGAATACTATAACAGTTCTATTCCATTACATTCAACAAAACAATTGAATTGATTACAGCCCTATTCAATTCTAATGAACTAGACGTGTTGTTAAGGTTTGTGGCTTTTTATATATTTATAAATTTTATGTTAAGTTTATTAGTGTTGTTTAAGTTGATTTCTTAAATGATAACTAGTTTCGACAAATACCTAAAATTAAGTAATTTGATTCAAAATGAAAACTTATGTAATCACGATTGGTTTGAAATCATTTGAATCCTATGGGAGAATACATTTTATTTGAATCCTATGGGGGAATACATTTTATTTTAACCAAAGTTTATTTTAGTTTTTCTTCTCCCAGATTTTTTTTTTTGTTTTCCACTTAAACTCTAATTAATCTAGAGTTATTATAGCCATATATGCTATGAATTTTAGTCTATAAATAGGCCTTAGTTACTCTAAGTTTTACACAACAAAATATTTAGATTGAAAGAATTTTGTTTTTTGTTTCAAAGGGTTTTTCTTGTGGGGCTTCAGGTTTATTCTTTTAATTCTCTCCAAATTTTTTACTCTTATTTATTATAGTGAAATCTCTTTTTGCCCAAGGTTTTTTATTCTCTTTTAAGGAGTTTTTTCACGTAAAACTTGTGTGTTTGATTTTTTCAATTTTTATTTTCTTCACTTTATTCTTTGTTAATTAGGTTTATCTCCTACAAATTAGTATCAAAGCTAGCTCGATTTCCGCAATAAACCCGTTCAAAGATGACAATGTAAAGGTTTGACATTGAGAAGTTCAACGGAATTGCAAATTTCAATTTGTAGCAATTTTGGATGACGACAATACTGGTTCAAAACGGTCTAGAAAAGGTCATTAAAGGGAAGAAGCCCGTAGATATGGATCAGTCAGAATGGAAAGAGCTTGATTAATAGGTTTTATTTGCAAGTCAATTATGCTTCACGAATAATGTGTTACAAAATATTTTGATGGAAAAAATAGCGTCTGCATTACAGAGGAAATTGGAAGCTTTATATATGACGAAATCTCTAGCCAATAGGTTAGTATTAAAGCAATGTCTCTACACTTTCAAAATGACCGAAGGTAAGTCCATTAGAACTCATATTAGTGAGTTTTTTACGCTTCTTAATGACTTAAAGAATTTTGAAGTAGAGATTAGTGACGAGGATCAAGCTATATTGTTATGTTCTTTGCCCTCTTCTTATAAAACTTTCAGGGAAACTTTAATTTATGAGAGAGATTATTTCTTGTTTGAGGATGTGAAGAGGAATCTTTTGAGTGAGGATAAACTCGTCAACGAGTTAGGCCTAAATAAAAAATCAGACGGGCAAGCATAAATTTTAGTTGCAAGAGGCAGGCAACAAACCTTAAAGACAAATTGAAATAGGTCTAAAGCAAGGTCCAAATCCAAAAACCGTGATAAATATTATGGTATTGTAAAAAGGTGGATCACGTTAAGGCAGAATGTTGAAAACTCAAAATAAAATAAAAAAGGATGCCGGAAAGGACGATAAAGATAAGTAGAAAGCCGAAGTTGCTGATGCTAGTGTAGCCAAGGAAAAAGGTGATGATTTCTTGTTGTTGTCAACAAGTGAAAGCTCCTATCTTACTTTTGAATGGATCTTAAATTCAAGGTGCTTCTATCACATGTGTCCTAATAGGGATTGGTTCTCCACGTACAATTTAGTTGAAGGTGGAGTTGTGTTGATTGGGAATAACTCTTCATGTAAAATATCCAGAATAAGAACAATACAAATTAGGATGCACGACGAAATTGTTCAGACATTTTCAAATGTTAGGTATGTTCCTAATTTAAAGAAAAATCTTATCTCATTGAGAATTTTGGATTCTAACGGTTGTAGGATAATTATTGAGTCAAATGACTTAAAAGTTTCTTGTGAGGCTCTTGTTGTGATGAGAGGACAGAAGAAAGGTAGTATATACATTATGTAATGGTCAACGATTATAGGTGCAATTGTGATTACCGAAGAAAAGCCAAAATTACCACCACATCGCGATGAGAATCAACCTGACGTCACGATGATGTGACAACACGACGTGACTCTTTCTCCATCAATTTTGATTCAACCAAACTGTACATCGCGATGAGAATCAACCTGACGTCGCGATGATGTGACAACACGACGTGACTCTTTCTCCATCAATTTCGATTCAATCAAACTGTAGCACATGCGACTGGATCATGTGAGTGAAAATGTATGACAGTCTTATACAATAGAGGTTTTCTCAAAGACACTAGAGTTGCTAAGTTAGGTTTCTACGAGTATTGTGTTTTCAAGAAATAGACCCATGTCAGTTTCGGTTCAGTAGTGCACAAAACAAAAGACTCTAGATTACGTTCATTTCTATTTATGGGGTTGATCTTCTAACATCTTAAAAGGATGTAAAAATATTTTCTAATTTTTATTGATGACCACTCTAGAAAAGTTTGGGTTTATTTCTTGAAATAGAAAAGTGAAGTCTTCAGAACCTTTAAACGGTGGAAAACATTATTAGAAAAACAAATTGAAAAATTCATGAAGCGGTTGAGAACGGATAATGGTCTTAAGTTCTGTTTGTTAGAGTTTAATGATTTTTACAAACGAGAAGGAATTGGAAGACATTGAACCATTGTTGGAAATCCACATCAGAATGAAGTTGCAGAAAGAATGATCAGAACCTTACTAGAAAAGGCTTGATGCATGCTTTCTAATTCAGGCTTAGGGAAGGAATTTTGTGCTGAAGCCGTAAACCTAGCAAGTTATTTAGTAAAGCGATCTCCTCATTAAGCATTTAACGTTAAAACTCCAAAGATGATATGGTCAAGTAATCTTCCCAATTATTCTAATCATAGAATTTTTGGTTGTCCTGCTTATGTTAAAGTTAGCCAAGGAAAGCTCGAACCAAGGGTCGTTATATGCATTTTTTGGGGATACTCTGCCGGTACAAAAGGTTTTAAGTTGTGGTGTTCACAATCTGACAAAATAATTGTTACATTTGATGAATCTACCATGTTCGATCAGAAAAGAGGACTTTTACTTTTAAAGACACAATTAATCAAAGTGTCTCAAGCAAAGTGGAATAAAACAGCCAAAATAAGAGGTGACATCCTGACGAGCAAATACCCAACCTCACTTCAATACAACAAACAGAGGTCTCATCCCGATGAACAACACAAAAAAATTCTTATTCTTACATGCTTGAAGTTTTTCAGATCTGTTTGAGGCTCCATTTGACCCTCAAGTATCCTCACCATCTTAGTTAACTAATTATAATTAGGCTCGTGACAATAAAATGTAAGAAATTCGAACACCACAGAAATATTGTGAAGAAAATCTAGTGGTTTATGCTCTAAGTGTTGTCGAGAGCATTGATTCAACTAATCCTTTGTGTTAGTATGAGGCAACTCAAGCCTTCGATTCTAGCAATGGCTCATTGCAATGGAAGAAGAGATGAAATCACTTCAAAATAACAAAATTTGAAGGATAGTTAAACCACCCATCGGTAAAAGAATCATTGATTGTAAATGGTTGTTTAATAAAAATGAAGATTCGGGTCTTAATGCCACTAGGTACAAGGAAAGATTGGTTGCAAAGGGCTACAGTCAAGTGAAGGGAGTTGATTTTCGTGATGTTTTCTTTCCCGTTTTGAAACATGCGTTCATTCGGGCAATTTTAACCCTTGTTGCATCAAATAATCTTGAGTTAGAGCAGTTAGATATAAAAACTGCTTTCATTCACGGTGACCTTGAGGAGGACATCTAAATGCAACAACTGGAATACTTCAAATTTGAAGGTAAAGAAGATCATGTTTGTCTTTTACAAATGTTTTTGTATGGTTTGAACCAGTCTCCTCAGCAGTGATATAAAAAGTTTAACTCATTCATGTTGAGTATTGGTTTTTCTCGAAGTAAGTATGACATTTTGTGTTTATTTACAATGTCTTGATGATGACTCTTTTATATATTTGTTGCTTTATGTTGATGATATGTTAATTATAGTTAAGAATCCATTTGGAACTGAGGTTATTTTACCTATCTAACCCAAAAAAATTATAATTACAAAAATTACTCATGTTTAAAAATATTCACCAAAATTACTTAAAATGAACAGTGCAATTGGGTTTTGGTCATAGAATGGTCGATATCACATTGAACTTTGACCCATTCATTGCCTGATGATTGTGTCAAGGTTTAAAAACTGATTTTTTTGGATTTGGGACTTCAATGGTCAGCACCAGTGTATTTTTTTTTCACATCGTATCGTACTGGTATAGGTTTATATCAGTATTAAAAACAAAATTGGGTGTTGACAATTAAATGGTCGACATCAACTTTTTAAAATAAAAAATTATTATTTTTTGGTATTTACCCCATTTATTAGCTTCATTACACAATAAATGAAACCATTGAAATTCTTACTAGTTTCAAAATGATTTTTTTCAATATAAAATAATAGAAAAAATTCTCTTGGGTTTCTTTCCCCCTTCTCTCTCTTGGTGTAACTTAAAAGTTGACAATACCTATCCCACTTATTAGCTTTGTTACACAAGAAATGAAACCATTGAAATTCTTATTGTTTTCAAAATGAATTTTTTTCAATAAAAAATAATAGAAAAACTCTCTTGAGTTTCTCTTCCCCTTCTCTCTCTCTTGGTGTAACTTAAAAGCTGGCAATACCTACCCCATTTATTAGTCGTTTCTCTCTCTCGATCTCTTTTCTCTTTTGTTTTCCTTTCTTCTTTTCTCCTTTTTTCTCCTTTCATAACACTCTTTTTAATTTTTTCCTCTCATCTTTTTCTAGCTTTTGGTAACCAAATGCTAAAAACCACACACTCTACTCTAGAAGAAAGTTTTTGTGAGAGAGAACCCTAAGTTTTGTATATTTTGAGAAGTAAGAAAAAAAATCTGAATGGTTTGTTGAAAGAAGCTTTAAAGTCGCTCTGTTGGTTGACTCAGTGATCTTAAGTTGTCTTTTGGAAAATAGGCTATGGTTCGATTTTGAGATGCTTTGAGGATTGGGGTGTGGTATAGCTTGTTTTTGGGGTTTTTTTGGGTCCTTCAACTTGTGATAATTATCCTGTTTTCATAGTTTATTCTCTCCGTATTTTCCTTTTGTTTTCTAACATTTCTTTCCTTATTCTCAGGTTTTATTTCAAATTTCAAATGTTAAATTTCTATCAATTTCTCTTATACCTATCCCTTTTATTACCATTTATCCCTCTGTCTTCAATCTATACCTACACCATTTATTAGCCGTTTATCACCTTGTCTTCCATCTATACATTACCCCCCATTTATTAGTCGTTTATATCTCTCTCGGACTGCTTTTCCTTTTGTTTTCTTTTTCCTTTCGCCTTTATTTTCTCTAGTTGTGTTTTTTGTTTGTTTATGGTCTACTTTCGTGAGAAAGAGAAATCTGAAATCTGTTGTTGTTTTTTTAATTTTGATAACCAATGCTTCACCGGAGACTAATTTCAGGTATGAATCTTTATTTCGACAATTGCCTTCTTGATTTTTCATCTATGTTTTGTTGTATGGGCTTGGTGTTTGTTGTTTCCTATATGTGGTCTTTGATCTGCTCTCATTTCAAAATTTTTCTCATCTTTTTAGCTTTGTGTAATCGACAGCCAAAAAAGGTAAAGACACACTATACGACGATTCTCTTTGTCTTTTTTGTTTTTGTGATTTTTGGAATCCCCTGCTTCATCGGGTATGGATCTTTACTTTAACATCGTGTTTGTCTTTCTCTGTTTTAAATTAAGATGTATGCTTTTTTACATGTATTTCTTGGTTTAGTTTATGGTTTATAGTTTTCATCTTTAGAAATGACTATTTCAGTCTGTCTTTGAAATCTATCAATGTGGGTCTGGCTTTTTTTGGTTGTTTTATTGTCTACTTTTGTGAGAGAGAATATCCTTAAGTTTTCTCTTCGATTGATGTTCCTTGTTAGTTTTGAAAACCCCTGATTCATCAGAGATTGATTTCAGATATGAATCATCACTTCTAGTTTTTGTTCAAGATTTAGAGTTCTGGTTTGAGTTTGGATTTGAGATTCGAGGTTTGGTGTTTGAGATTTGGGTTTAGGTTTAGGGTTTGAGTTTAAGGTTCAGTGCTTATTATTTATGAGTTAGGTGTTAAGGTTTTAGTGTTTAGGGGTTATTGTTTTAATGTTTAGAGTTTTAAGGTGTTGATCATTTAGTGGTTGACATCAACATTTAATGTTATTTCCCTTGTTTTAATTGACCACTTAAATGTGTTTTAGGCCATTAAATGTTATTTTTCTTTTTTAAGGGACCATTTAAATTATTATTATTATTTGTTGAATTTCTATTTAAATTATTTTAAGCATACTTCAAGGACGAAAAATTGGGGTCAATTCCATTAATTAATATTTATTAATTAATTATTATTTATATAGGTTTCTCATTAATTGTGGTCAATTTCGTAATTATGTAAGCTTCCTCTGTTTCCAATTAAGTAAAAAGAATATTGTAAAACTGTCCCCTTCCTCTGTTTCTATCATATAGGCTTACCATTTTATCAAAAAAAAATTATATAGGTTTCTCATTAATTGGGGTTAATTTTTTTTATTTAAAAATATTTTTTTATGTCTTTTTATATTTTTATTTTTGATTAAAAAATGGTAATCATAAATGATGGTAAAGCAGCTGCATATATATTCGTATGCAATAATTCTTTTTTATGTTTCCAATAATATTAAATTATAATCTTACGAGAACCTTCTAAATACATAATTTTTAAAAAAATAAAAATATTATCGAAATTACACCTTGACTCCAAATAGCATGAAAATAAAAATGGAGTTCTAATGCAATCTTTGTATAATGAAATTGTAATGAAGATAGCTTTCAAAACACTAAATTGTCTATCAGGATCAATAATTTGAAGTAGCTTTTGTCATTATTTTGATGACCCTTGATGTTAATGGCCACACTTCCATCATTGAAGGCCTTAGACCTGGCTTAGGGTTCTATTTCGACAACAAGAACCTACTACAATTAAGAACAGAATGGTAGCCATCGAACAACCGAGAGCAATTTCGACTTGTAAAGTTGTTGGAGCATAATCGGGTAGACTCAACATTAATCATGTCTGAGTCATTAATATAACTACGAATGGAATGTGAGCAATGTCTGAGTCAATTTAGAGGGTTCTTGTAAGATTATAACTTCATATTATTGGAAATATAGAAAAGAATTATTGCATACGAATGTATATGCTACTTGTCCATTTTTTATGATTACTATTTTTTTTATAAAAATAAAAATAAAAAATACATAAAAAAAGAATAATATTTTTAAATAAAAAATTGACCAGAATTAATGGAAAGCCTATATATATATATATTTTTTTGATAAAATAAGAAGCCTATATAATGGAAACAGAGGAAGAAAACATTTTTATATTATTGTTTTTATTTAATTGGAAACTGTTGAATTATGACTCTTATTTCAAGTCGAATTTGAGAAATAATCTTTCAGTTAAACTCTTATTAGTCTAGATTATTTTATTATTATTTGACATTAGAATTTAACCTATAAATAGGCTCTTTTACAACCTTAGAAATATGCCCATTAGAGTTTAAAACTTCTTAACTTTTGGATAATTTAGTGTTCATGTTTTGAGAGTTCTTTGTTTTCGGGTTTTCGGGATTTAGTTTTTATTTCCATCTTTCATACTATTTATTCTTTTACCATTATAGTAAAATTATCTTTGCCCATGGTTTTTTATCCTCTTCGGAGGGGTTTCTTCACGTTAAATTTGTATGTTCAATTTCTTAATTTATTCCGCTATTTTTACTTATTCGTTGCTTAATTGGATTGATCCCCAATAAGTGGTATCAGAACTAGTTCGATTTTCATAGATCAACCTGTTCAAAAATGGCAACAATAAGATTCGATATTGAAAAGTTTAATGGTGTCACAAATTTTAATCTGTGGTAAGTTCGAATGATGGCAATTCTAGTTCAGACCGACTTGAAAAAGGTTGTTATCAAGAAAAAGCCCGAGAATCTAAATCAATTAGAATGGAAAAAGCTTGATGAAAAAACCTTATCTGCAATCTAGTTGTGCAGAGCGAATAGGGTATTGCAAGAGGTATTGATGAAGAATACCTCATCCGCCTTGTGAAAAAGGCTAGAAACTCTTTATACGACTAAGTCTCTAGCTAACCGTTTAATGTTGAAACAACGTCAATTTACATTTCGCATGAATGAATGTGAGCTTCTTAGAGATCACATCAGTCAATTCATTATTGTTTTGAATGATTTAAATAATGTTGAGGTTCAAATTAACGATGAGGATCAGGTTATGCTATTATTATGCTCTTTACCCCTTTCATACAAGTCTTTCAAGGTGATCCTGATTTATGGAAGAGACAAACTTTCATTCGAAGATGTTGAGGGGCATTTTTTAAGTAAGAACAAACTCGAAAATGAATTTAGTTCAGATAATAAGACAGATAAGCAAACTTCCATTTTGGTAGCATTAATGAAATGAGACAAAAGGTGTCGCTATTGTAAGAAGTTAGGTCACGTCAAAGTATATTGTTACAAACTGTGAAATAAAAGGGTAACGAGGAAGATGTAGTTGGTGTTAATTTGGACGATGAAAGCGGTAATGATTTCTTGTTAGTGTTAACGAGTGATAACTCCGAGCTTACGTCCGAGAGGATCCTAGATTCGAGATGTTCTTTTCATATGTGTCCTAACAGAGAATGGTTCTCCACATACAGTTCTATTAAAGGTGGAGTTGTGCGCATGGAAAACGATTCATCCAGTAAGGTAATCAATATTGGAACTGTTAAAATTAGGATGCATAATGGAATAATTAGGACACTATCAGATGTCAGGTATGTACCTAATTTACGAAAGAATCTCATCTCTTTAAGTATTTTTGACTCGAAAGGTTGCAGAATCAACATCTAGTCCAGCGGCATTAAACTGTCTCGTGAAGCTCTTGTTTTGTTAAAAGGTAAAAAGACCGATAGTCTTTATATTCTGGAAGGCTCTACAATGACTGGTGAAATCGGACGTCTCTCGTCCGTTACGGAGTTGAAGTCAACTTATTTGAAGCAGAGGCAACTTGGTCATAGGAGGGAAAAAAGTATGACTGTTTCGTTGAAGAGAGGTTCTCTTTTGGATTCAAGTTTCAAAAAGCTAGGGTACCATATTCGTGAAAATCAGACCCGAGTTAGTTTTGATTTGGCAGTGCACAAGTCGAAGACTAAAAGACTTCTAGCTTCTAAGCATAGATTCGACTTAGGTAATTCCCTGCATAGTTCAAGATAGGCATGTGACGGGCTTTGGTAAAGATGACATTGTGGAAATACGAGTCAAGGTGGAGATTTGTTGAATTATGACTCCTATTTCAAGTCAAATTTGAGAAATAATCTTTTAGTTAAACTCTGTTTATTTGTTTCAATTAAACTATGTTTATTTGTTTAAGTTAAACTCTTATTAGTGTAGATTATTTTATTATTATTTGACATTGGAATTTAGCCTATAAATAAGCTCCTTTACAACCTTAGAAAGATGCCCATTAGAGTTTAGAACTCCTAACACTTTTGGAGAATTTAGTGTTTATATTTTGAGGGTTCTTTGTTTTCGAGTTTTTCGGGTTTAGTTTTTATCTCCATCTTTTGTACTCTTCATTTTTTTGCCATTATAGTAAAATTATCTTTGCTTGTGGTTTTTTATCCTCTTCGGAGGGATTTTTCCACGTTAAATTTGTGTGTTCAATTTCTCAATTTATTTCGCTATTTTTACTTGTTCGTTGCTTAATCGAGTTTATCCCTAACAAAAATAGAGGAAGTCTATGTAATTGGGAAATTGATCCCAATTAATGGGAAGCTTATATAAATTATAATTAATATATAAATATTAATTAATGGAATTAACCCCTAATTTTTTGTCCTTGAAATATGTTTAAAATAATTTATATGGTCAGTTAGAAAAAGAAAAATAACATTTAATGGCCTAAAACACATTTAAATGGTCAGTTAAAAAAAGAAAAATAACATTAAATGTAGGTGCCGACCATTAAAGACCAACACTCAAATAATAATAACTTTTTATTTAAAATGGCCAACACCCAAAAAAAAAAAAAATTTATTTTAAAAAATTGGTGTCGACCATTTAATGGCTATCACCTTTTTTTTTTTTTTCAGATACTAGTATAAACTTATACCAATATGATACGGTGTGAAAAAAAATACCATGGTGTTGGTCATTAAAGTCCCAAAAAAAATCACTGTTTTAAACCCTGACATAATCATCAAGCAATGATTGGGTCAAAGTTTAATGTGGTACCGGCCATTAGATGGCCAAAACCCAATTGCACTGTTCATTTTAAATAATTTTGGTGAATGTTTTTGAACTTCGATCATTTTTGTAATTTTTTGGGGTTAGATGGGTAAAATAGCCTGAAATTGATCATCTTAAAATCATGCTTAACTCTAAGTTAGAGATGAAGGATTTAGGTGCATTAGAGAAAATTTTGGGATCGAATTTTTGTGAGAAAGATATTTCGAGAAATTGTTTTTATCGCAACAAAGGTACATCAATAAGATCCTCAAGCGATTTGAGATGCAAGATTCAAAATCAGTAAGTACTCCTTTAGCTGCACACTTTAAACTTTCAATTTTAGATTCCCCACAAAATGAAGAAGATGAAAGGTACATGTCAAAATAAATTGACTGATATGACCTTTAAGGTACTCACCTTCGTCCTTACGGAACGTGTATAGTCGTTGTTTCAACACCAATCTGTTAGCTAAAGAATTTATCATGTAAAGGGTTTCTAAATTTTTGCACAAGGCGTATGTTGTTTTCTCCATCAACACCTCTTGCAATACACTATTTGAGAGGCACAACTGAATTGCAGACAAGGATTTCTCATCAAGTTCTTCTCATTTTGACTGTTCCATATCTACGAGATTCTTCCTTAAAATGACCTTTTTTTAGACTGTTCTAAACCAGTATTTCTGTCATCAGAACTTACCACGGATTGAAATTTGTGATGCTATCGAACTTCTTAATGCCGAGCCTTGTTGCTACATTCTCTAAACGGGTTGAATGCGAAATCGAACTAGTTCTGATACTAATTTGTTGGTGATAAGCTTGTGTAAACAAAAAAAAAAACTAACAAAGAAACTGAAAAAATTGAACACACAAATTTTACGTGGAAAAACCTCTCCAAAGAGGATAAAAACCACAACAAAGATAATTTTACTAAATCGGCAAAAACGAAAAGTATAAAAATAAAGATAAAAGCTAAACCCCAAAACCTAATAATAAGAACCTCAAAACTTAAACACAAAATTTCCTAAAAGCTTGTAAAAGCTAATACTAAATTATTATGGGTTAAAATCTTTATAGGGTAGAAAAATGCCTATGTATAGACTAAATTTTGTGTACAAATTTAACTAAAACATTCCTAAAGTAACAAGAGTTTAACTAGGAGAAAAAAATCAAGAAGACCCCAAAACCTAATAATAAGAATCCTCAAAATTTAAACACAAAATTCTCTAAAAGCTTGTAAAAGCTAATACTAAATTATTATGGGTTAAAATCTTTATAGGGTAGAAAAATGCCTATGTATAGAATAAATTTTGTGTACAAATTTAACTAAAACATTTCTAAAATAACAAGAGTTTAAGTAGGGAAAAAAATCAAAATTTAACTAAGAGAAAAAAATCAAAAAGCTTTGTGAACATGTTGCCACGTCGTGACATGATTGCTTCCTCATCGAGATGCCCTTCATCGTGTCACTGGGACGTGATAAATCTTATTGTCATGATGTCGATGATTGCATCATCAGGACGATGCTTCTTTCTCGTCGAGACATTAACTCTGTTTGACCAAAACTATGAGAAACACTCCGCATAAAAAGGTTAATTTTTCTTATTAGTTTACCCAAATCCAAAAAATTGAGAAAACCACTAAAAAAAAAGTATACTTTATTACTTAAAATGCCAGTAAGATATTTGCCCAAAAAATCCAATAAGATGGCGTGTACAAGTGAATCACTAATAATAAAAATTAAATGATATAATTTGATTAAATTAAAGTTTTATGATTTAATGAAAATAGGATTTAAGTTTGGTGATTTAAAATGTAAATTAGTCTTCTCCTTTTAATATTTTAATAATTATTGGATGCAAAATAATTAATAAAAATGATTAATAATAAACACAAATATAAAATAAAAGTTTAAAGGTTAAAATCTCATTAATTACAAATGAAAAAAATATATAAAAAGTAAGTTTTTATGTGATAGAAACATATGGTTTATTCTCTTCCACGTTTGAGCCAATAATTCCTTACATATATATTATAAGTCATGTTTTCCCCCAAAATAGATAAGAATTCATTGATTTGTAATATTTTACAAAGAAAAACAAACTATCTGTACAATGAAACAAAATTATTAGAAATATAATTTGGTCAATTTCATGAAAAGTTACTAAATTGGTCTTAAATTATAATTACAAAATTATTAGAAATATTTCTGATCATAAAAAACAACATAATATTTTCCCCTAATTTTATAAAAAATTATTTTAGTCTTTCATTTAATTTTTTATCTGTTTTAATTTTTAAACTTGCATATCCGTTGATTCCCACATAGATGACACGTCAATATTTAATTAATTTTTAAAATTAAAAAAATTATAATTTTTAATATTTATAATATTTTTTAATTTTAATTTTAATTTTTTTTAAAAATAATTAAATGTAATGTGTTGTCCATGTGACAATACATATGTATGACAAGTCAATAAAGTTAAAAATATTAATTCTTCCATCTATTACAAAAAGTATAAATTTAAAAATTAAATAAAAAATTAAATTAATTTTTTATAAAATTAAAGGGAAAAATGTCAATTTTTATTTTTATTTATGCCTTTAGGCTGTTTTTTCTTTTTTGAAGGAATGTTTTTAACATATTAACTTCTTTAGTTAAATGATTAAATTATAATGATTTCATCTTTAAGATCCAAGTTCAATTCTTATTTTCTAAATATGTTTTTAATTTTTAATTGTTTCAAGTTTTTTTAAATTTTTAATTAATAAATATATTATTTTCAATTTTTTATTTTAATTCATTTTTAATTAATAATTCTTTTATTCATAAAATCAAATAATTATTAAAAATACGATTATTTTTAGTAAATTAGTAAATACTTTTTCTATGTGTATTTAAAATATTTCACATATAAACATAATGATATTTCAAATAATTAATTGAAATATTTCACATATAAAAATATTTGAAATATCATACTCATAATGTAGATGAAATAGCAATGATATTTGAAATATTTTACACATAAAAGTAATAATTATATTTGAAATAATTATTTCATTGTATAATTTTAGAAATCACTATACCCACAATATACGTGGAAAAAATAAACATTTGATATATAAATATTATATATAAAGAAAAATATATCAAAAAAATTAGTTGAGGTTTATATTATATATATAAGAGTTATTAATTTCAAATATTTTAACATAATAATATATGTAAAATATATATTTTTATTATATAATTGCCTATTTATTATTTGATTTTATGAATAAAAGAGTTATTAATTAAAACGATGAATTAAAATATAAAAAATTAAAAATAATATATTTAATAATTAAAAATAAAAAAACTTGAAATAGTATGAATTAAAAATTGAACTTAGGATTGAAGGATTAAATCACCAACATTTAATTATTCGATCAAATATATTAATTGAATTAAAAAGGTAAAAAATTACAACTTAAAGGGAAAACGCTTTCAGTTAGGCGAACTTTCTTAACATATGTAAGAAAAACTTATCCAATTGAACGAGATTTTTTTCAAAATAATCTATTTTTTTAATTATTTTTAAAATCGACCTAACAACCTAATTGATTTTTAAAATCAACACTTCCCTTTTATTTAATCAAATTAAAATATCAAATAAAAGAATAGAATTTTTTTGTCTAGAAAATGTGATTTTGTTAAGATTGTTTGTAGAATTTATAAAAAAAGGTTTCAGAGTCAACTTGCCAATCCGATTTAATTGTCTTTTTGTCCCAAAAGAAAATCATCCACCCACATATGCATGGTTATGTATAAGCATCCAAATATCTTAATTTCTTTATATTTAAGATAAAACCTAGCTTGACACGGAATCTATAAAGGAAAAAGTTAACACACTGACATTGCTTGAGAACACCCCTTTTGTCTTTTTCATCATTATTAAAATCTTCAAACCAGCTTTGCTCATCAATGTGGACATTTTTCTTGGTGGGGCAGCCCATCCAACCCAATCGGTACACTTTGTATACAATCTAATTTCGATAATAAACTCAATAAAAGTGCATGAACCCAAGTTATTGTTTAATTATTATTTTTTATTAAAAGAAGAATTAAGCAACTGATAATATAAATATTAGTGTATCAATGGTTCCACATACGTTAACGAAATAAACAGTAATATAAATTATTGATTTAAATCACAAAATTAAATCAAAATAATATAAAAAAATTTGAAAAATAAAAATTGGAAATAAAACATGATCGAAATTGTATACTCATAGGTAGGTAAAAATTGGATTGGTAGTTGAGACTTATTTTCACAATTTCCTTAAGATAAATTCGGTCGTTCCTTTGGTGCTAGAGAAATGTTGATCGACTGTCTCCTATGATACAACAATGAGATGAGCACGACAATAGCACGGTTGCAGTAATCAATGAACTATAGTCTAAACCGAAAACAGGTTCGAAATAAGCAGGAAAAAGGTCTCAAAATTTTTGCAAAAAAAATAGAGAAACATTCAGTGTGTGTTTTTCAACTGCAAATTATTTCGATTTTAAATAAAATATTCAAAATGAAAGAATTTTTGGAAATTTTGACTAATGGAGCCATTAACGTCTGTGAATTAAGAAGCCATTGAAATCCAAATTTACGTTTGAATTGAAGGAGCCATTAAACTCAATTTAATATTTTTCCTTTTAATTTCAAAACATAATTTGAAGAGATAAGCTCTGCTAAGGAAAAAGAAAATTACGTATTAGGCTAAAATATCCACAGGCTTAGAAGGGCCCGACCAATCCAGACATTTTGCATCACCCACGTCGTGCGAGTGCGCCCCAACCCCAATGAGTTTGGGTTTGCACCCCCTTGCACGCGAGGGAGAGCTTTAGCTTAGTCATTCCAATAACCACCAAGCTAGTTCATATATATAAACATATTCTACACTTGATATCTAACCAATGTGAGAACTAAGCTTTCCATTTTCCACAACATAATTCGCAAGCGGCTTACTTTGAGCTTCAATTTCTTATTAATTACTCAACTATTTTGAGCATATGATATCCCGTTGTAAAAGTCTCATGGGGTAGAATATAAAACCATAATTTTATGATTCAAATCTCTACAGTTAGCAATTGAGAAAATGCCTCAAAGCTTCCAAAAATCCATTTTTTCCAACAATCCCCCACATGAATGATATTGATAGTTTTAACAAAAAACATTGACTCGATGTGGTAATAGAATCTACGATCGATAGTTGCATAGGATAGGAAGGCATCAACCCTTGAACCTTCCATTGTGAAAGTATATTTACTTTACTAGCTGACAAGTAGTCGTGATATTCTTAAACTATTCTACCGTTTGTGTGAACGATGATATACCTTGTAACACCCATAACCTATTTCTATCGCCGAAATAGGGTTATAAAGTGTTTTTGTATTGATCGGAGCATTTTATAACTAATTAGCAATTAATAATCGAGTTAATATCATAAATTCATAAATAATTCAAAATAAATCAATTCATACATTTACGAGCTTTAAATTGGGCCTTTGAGGCCTTAAAAATAATTTACCAACAATCAGGGACCAAATAGAAACAACTTAGAACTTTTCATGAAAAACTGAAAATTTTCACCAATAGGGGTCACATGGCCGTGTGGTCCTACCACACGCCTGTATGTTCAACCGTGTTACTCAATTACTTCGGCCACATGCCCGTGTGAACCCTGAACCTAACACATTCAAGGTAAATGCCCGTGTGGGGCACAAGGCCATGCGATAGACTGTGTCCAGGCTGTGTGTACCAAAAATTCACCCAAATCAAGCTTGTTTCATATCGTAAATCACAAATAATTACATCATCTCATAACATACCATATCAAGACCTTAAACATACCTAAAACCAACTCAAGCATGCATTTTCCAATCATCAAACACTTACTAATGTGTTACATACCTAACACAATCTCTAGCACATACACATTCATTCTATCACAACCATTGACAAGTAATGCATATTTAATCCATTTATTCTATTGTAGCAACTCAATTCAACATCATGAACCATATCATACATCCTTACTTAAGCATACTTAAAGATGAACAACATACCAGAAGTTTATCTTTCAACATATAAACCATACCAAACGTACTAAGCACAAGTAATCATGAGCATTACAACTTTAAAATTTCCTAGTACATGCCATATAACCCAAGTGTTTACAAAAGCTACCAAAATTGTCCTCGAGATAGTGTGACTCTTCGAATTGATTTAATCCTCCAACACCAAAATGAAATCTACAAAACAAAGAGCATAATACGAGTAAGCTTACGGAAGCTTAGTAAGTTCATCGATTAAACAAAAATCTTGCCAATTGAACATAACAATTTAAACAATGAACTATAGATTAAAACCTTGTCAAGAAGATTTCATAATAGTGAGTAATGCCAATATAATTAATGTGAGCAATTCTACTCTACACACCTTGACATGTTGTAACAGCCCGATTTTTAGTGGTGTCAAAAATAGTGATTTCGCGATCATAACTCTAGCAAGTGAATTGAAAATTTATTTATTTTTATATTTTTGATGTTGATAGCATCGTATTAAATTTTTGTTAAGGAATCCTATAGATTAGATAGTTAATTAAGTAAAAAGTGATGAAATTGTAGAATGTGTAAAAGTAGGAATCTCTTTATTAAAAGGACTAAATGGGTAAATTAACCTATAGGAGTTGAGATAGTGGGATATTATGACACTTAGGTGTTAATGGTATGATTAATTAAGGCTAAAAAGGGTTAATTAAGGCTTAATGAAGAAAGTCTTAAAATTTACAAAATTATCATTAATATATATATATATATATATATATATTAAATTAAAGATTTATTAAGTGAAAATTTATCATTTTCACTTCATCATCTTCTTCCACATAAATAAGAGAGGAAAGAGGCTAGGGTTTCATAATCAATCCTTGAGCTTCAATTTCGGTAAGAAAACCTTGATCGTTTTTTATAGATTTTAATGTTTTTGAGTCTGTATTAACTTGATTTAGTTAACTCAAGGACTAATTTGTGAATCTATCAAATCTTATAAAACTTTCCATGAAAGAATAAGCTTATTCTTGAAAACTTTTGAAGGATTTGTGTGTTTGATGGATAGATTTTATGAATTTGTAAAGTGATTTTTGAGGAATTTAAGGTTTGAGGACTAGATTATGAAAATGGTGAAAATACATTTCGTTGATGTGAAATAATTGAATGCATAAGTTGAGAATGTATCCTAGAGGGTTGAACTTGGAAATGGTTATTTTGCATGTATTGACCTTAAAGACTAAATTGAATAGAAATGCAAAGGTTAGGGGTAATTCTGTAATTTTCTCAAAAAGGATTTATATGTGTAAATTGATCAAATTACATGATTTAATGAGAGAATTGATTTATTTGTTTTGTTAGATCAAGATCGAGTCACCGATCGTGAAAAGGGGAAAATCATAGAAAAGTCCCTGAATGTCCATTTGAACTACAATTTTGTCCGATAAGTTTGTTTGTTAAATTTCATACTTGAATTGCTAACTATTGCTTATTGTGGAAGTTCTTGAATCTCTTGATGTATAAATGGAAGACTCATGTCTCGGGATGAGCATGAGGGGATATTAAAGGAAAGGAAGACTGATGTCTCGGGATGAGCATAAGGGGATATTAAAGGAAGACTCGTGTCTTGGGATGAGCATGATCGGATATTAAAGGAAGATTTATGTCTCTGGATGAGCATGAGGGAATATTGAAGGAAGACTCATGTCTTGGGTTGAGCATGAGATTATGTGTTAAAGGAAGACTCATGTCTCAAGATGAGCATGAGAGAATATTAAAGGAAGACTCATGTCTCAAGATGAGCATGAGAGAATATTAAAGGAAGACTCATGTCTCGGGTTGAGCATGAGATTATGTGTTAAAGGAAGACTCATGTCTTGGGTTGATCATGAATTTATGTGTTAAAGGAAGACTCATGTCTCAGGTTGAGCATGAGATTATGTGTTAAAGGAAGACTCATGTCTTGAAAAGAGCATGAGACTATGTTTAATGGAAGACTTATGACTTGGTAGAGCATAAGATTATTTGAAAGGAAGACTTATGACTCGGAGTAACATAAGATTGTTCAAAGAGGAAGTTTTACAACTTTGATATTAAATGTCGTTACAATACTTGATATTAAGCTGTGATATACTGTTTGCGAACTTACTAAGCTAGAAAGCTTACTTGTGTATGGTTGTTATTTTGTAGATTTCATTTTGGTTGGTTGAAAATTGAATTACCTCAAAGACATCACACTATCCGGGAGCTTGTTGGTAATTCTTACATCACTTGGTTATATGACATGTATTAGGATGATGTTATCCATGTATAGCTTGATTTTGAGTTTAATAGTTCCTTGTTAAAAACCATAGTTGAATGTTGATCATAGTTTGAATGTTTGCTTAATGATAAAAGTAGATATTTTGTAATGATACTTGAATTCATGATATCTTGAGTAGTTTTTAATGCAGTTTGAAGTTATTCAATTGAAGTATGTTGTAACACTTGAGAACTTGTATGAATATTTGATTTATGCATACTTGTTTCGGTAGAACTCTTGCATGTATCGGTAGAAGTACAGGGTAGGAGAGGTTGTTTATTAACTAGAGTTGTATCAGTAGTTGTATAATAAGTATCGGTAGTTAGAGTGCTTGTATCGGTAGAAGTTGCAAGGTAAGACTTCTTTGCTCTCTAGAGTTTTTAGTATGGTAGAAGCATGACTTGTATCGGTAGAAGTCATACTTGTATCGGTAGAACTAGCACAGGTACTAGTAGAAATCTGCACTATTTATAAATTATTTACTGACTTGACTACTACCGATACTTGTCCAATAGGTACCGTAAAAGTCTCTAAAAATCATGAAAATGACATTTTTACCCTTATTAATTTGTGTTGATGTTTAATTAATAATTTATGTCGTGCTTAATGTATTACTTCATTTAAATATAAGTAAGTGAAACAAATGATGAGAAAATCAGTGATAGATGATCAGAAAGACACCAAGACCCTAGCCGATAACAGTTTTAGGTTTTGGGTGTTACACATGTAATTTCATAATATGCTTATAAGAGCTAATCAATTAGTATATAGTAAGCTCGTATGAGTTAATCAATCATTATACAGTATGCTCATGAGAGTTATTAATTAGTAATAGTAAGCTCATATGAACTGATCAATCAGTATACAGTATGCTCATGAGAGCTATCATTCAGTAAACAGTATGCCGTAAGAGCTATCAATCAGTAAACAATATGCTCGTAAGAGCTATCAATCAGTAAATAATATGCTCGTAAGAGCTATCAATCAGTAAATAGTTTGCTTGTAAGAGTTATCCAACCAACACACCAATGCATATTATCATGTAACAGTAGTCTGCAACAAATGCAGGACATCATCATAATACATACTTGTAACCATCCTGTAATCATCTCCACTACTCGCGTAAATCTCATACTCATCGTTCTATATAATTTCGTAGCATTTCAACTCGTACATATATAATCCACAAGTACATTTTATGCATTCAATCTTTCATATCAAGGCAAACATTATCAATTACAACAAATTAAGTCAAATTGTATAAAATTAAACCGAATGAACTTATCGGACTAATTCGTAGTAATCGTCAAAGTACAGGGACTACTTAGCTACTTTATCCTTCCCTCGATTGCTGACATGTTCTTGATCTAAAATAATAATTCCATTTAATTATTTAAATCAACAATAAATTTAAATGGTTTTATGCAATTAAGTCCATTTGCCATTTTTACAAAATTACCCCCAACATTTCACTTTATTCAATTTAGTCTCTAAGCCCCAAACATGCAAAATTACCATTTTATTGAAAACCCAATACAACTGAATTCTAATGGGTCTCCTAACAATCCTTAGATGTAATTATTTTATAACAAATACAAGCACTGTTATCGTTTTAACAATCTAGTCCTTAAACGTTAAAATCATCAAAAAATTCTTTACAGAATAATTCAATCTAACAACAAAGCTTAATAATCTTTCATAGATATTCAAAAATATCTCAAACTCTTCAATGGAAACTTTTATAACATTTGATAGTTTTACAATTAGTCATCGGGCTAGCTAGATTAAGGTAATACGAGCTTAAAAACATACAAATTTTCTTTCCTCCCATTAGGGTTTTGACTCACTTATGGAAGAAGATGAAGGAAAAATGCTAAAATTTTCTTTTACTTTCACTTTAACCTATTTATTTAAAATTTACAAGTTTGCCTTTAATGAATTAATCCAATTTTTCACAAACTAAAGACCCAAAACCGTCCAATTCCCCTATTGATGGTCTAATTACTCCGTTAGTCCATTATCTCATAATTCTATAGCTATTTGATAATTTTAATTAATAGCAATCAATTTTCTCAACTTTTACGATTTAATCATTTTTACTTAATTAACTATCTAAATGATAAAATTCCATAACCAAATTTTAACACAACATTAAGGATTTCATAAATATTAAATAATTAATATTTACGAACCGACTCATCAGAGTTATTGTCTCGAAACCACTATTTTCGACACCACTAAAAAGGGGATGTTACATACCTCACACAATTACCTCCCTAACAAGGTTTTTTTTAGTTCTCATGTGTATGTTCATATGGTCGTGAACATCTCCTGGTTCTACAAGAGTTTGAGAGAACTATGCCCCAGTAGTCTCTTCGAAGCGACTTCACTTCACTCTTACATAAGGTGACTTATGTTGCTCGGCTCACTGAAAGACACAATAGTCATTAAAAGCATTACTTAACCTATCCCACTTTTAATCACTGTTTATATCATAGGATCAGACTTGGGATAAGAATCCCCATAGTGACCTCACAAAGTTTATCTAAGTAGGTTGTCCCTTTGAACCTAGATATTGGGATCTCTAATTAACTAGGTTGAGTTTTCCTTCACATAGTGCCTTTAATTTTCATGGGCTTTAATCTCATTCCTTTCAATGTTTTATCAACTTGATTTCTATTTAAGCCTTTAGTTAGCGGATCCACAATGTTATCTTTTGATTTTACAAAATCAATAGAGATAACTCCACTTGAGATCAGTTGTTTAACGGTATTGTGTCGACAATGCATATGTCTCGATTTACCATTGTACATTACATTTTTTGCTCTACCAATTGTTGCTTGGTTATCAGAATATATGCATATTATGGGCACAGGCTTTGGCCAGTTAGGAATATCCTCCAAGAAGTTTCAAATTCATTCAGCCTCTTCTCTAGATTTTTCTAGAGCTATAAACTCAGATTTCATTGTGAATCTGGTTATAATCGTTTGTCTTGAGAATTTCCATAACACAGCTCCTCCTCCCAATGTAAAAATTTATCCACTTGTGCCTTTGGTATCTTGAATATCATATATCCAACTAGCATTAGAGAATTCTTCTAAAAAATAGGATCTTTGGAATAATGCAGTCTGTAGTCCCGAGTATATCTGAGATATCTCAATACCCTCACAATTACTTTCCAGTGGTTTTCCCTTGGATTGCTTGTGAATCTACTTAAACTGATCATAGTGAAAGCAATATTTGGTCTGGTTTAGCTCATAAGGTACATTAGACTGCTTATGACCCTTGCATATTCCACTTGGTCAACACTTTCACCTTTGTTTTTGGACAGATGTTGGTTCGTATCTATTGGAGTTCTGGTTATACCAGAATCATCCTTGCTAATTTTCTTAAAAATCTTGTCCACATAGTGTGACCGAGTCAATATGAGACTTTCAGATGACCTCTTGATTTGGATGCCCGAAATCACATCATCTAGTCCAATATCTTTCATGTCAAATATTGAATTTAGCATGTCTTTGGTACGTTTTACCATTTCATTGTTACTTCCAACAATGAGTATGTCATCAACATATAAGAATAGAATTATATATCCAATGTCGTTAGTTTTGACATACACACATTTGTCACACTCATTAATCTTAAAACCATTTTTCATCATGACATTATTGAACTTTCCATGCCATTGCTTTGGTGTTTGCTTAAGTCCATAGTCTGAGCTTTCAAAGATATACCGACCGTATCAGTTTGTCCTATATTTTTTATTTTCTAATTTTAAAGCGTGGGAGGACGTTGCAGATGACCAGATCTTCTATTTTCTCGACAGCTCTTACTGTAACAGAAAAGACTTGCACCGGTTATTCCACAGAAAGAGGAACTTGAATTAGCCCTCGGGCTGTGAACCATTGTCACTCGTTACGTAACGAAGTTCAGTATCCGTATGTTAGCCAAGATCGGAGCTCTACCAACTGAGCTATATCCCCCGAGCCAAGTGGAGCATGCATGAAGGAGTCAGAAGCTGCTGATAGCTCATTCCCTGAATCATCGGACCTAGAAGTTGACAATAAAAAATGAATAGCAGTAGCCTAAGTAATAGCATCAAAACGCCCAGAAGTTACTTTTGGATCTTTTTCGGGAAAATTCTCCGAAGGTTCAAGGTCGGCGACTCGTAGAATATCTCCTTTCGGCTTGAAAGAGTCTTAGGAGAGATCAAAACTTTGATTACGGTTAGCGGTGAAATTGAATCTTCGGCTTTGGAGATAGAGCCAGTTGGCAGGTTCAGTTGCTTAGATTTCCTCCATACAAAGACTTCACTAATTTACAAACTTTCCTTTCTTGTCCTAGAATTACATGACCTTCAGGTTGTTCCATTTAAATCTCCTCATCAAGATCTCCATTTAGGAAAACTATTTTAACATCCATTTGATGTACTTCTAGATTTCGGAAGGCTGAAATTTTAAGTATCATCCTTATAGAAGTTATCTTGAATACTGGAGAAAAAGTATCAAAGCAGTCAAGGTTTTCCTTTTGTCTATAACCTTTTATAACCAATCTAGCCTTGTACTTATAAATTATTCCATCTGCTTTCATTTTCCATATGAAAATCCACTTAGAATTTAATGGTTTAATTCTCGGAGGAAGATCCACTAACTCCCACATATGATTTTGCATGGTGGAGTTAATTTCACTTTTAATAGCATCTATCCATAATGTGTTGTTGAATAACTGTATAACATCATTATACATTTGAGGTTTGGCCTCTAGAATAAAGGTTAAAAAATTTGATCAAAAAGATTTTTCCACCCTTGCTCGTTTACTCCTCCTTATCTCTATCTCAGTTTCAACCTCTTGTTGAATGTCTTGACTATTTTCGTCTATAGGCTCTGAAGTTCGTTTTGTTAAACTTTAATCAACTTTCCTAATTTTACAAGGGAAGATATTTTCAAAGAATGAGACAATCTTTGATTCCAATATAGTATTCTTGTGAATGTCAGGATTCTTTGATTCATACACAAGAAACTGATATGCATTGCTATGATCTGCATAGCCAATGAAAATACAATCCACTGTTTTATGACCTATTTTCATTTTCTTTGCTAATGGAAACATTACCTTCGCAAGACAGCCCCACACTTTCAAGTAGTTGTAAGAAGGTTTTGTACCTTTCCATAACCCATATGGTGTATTGTCCCTTTTCTTAATGGGAACCTTATTTAAAAGGTAATTATTTGACAGAATAGCTTCCCCCCACATGTTCTGTGATAACCCAGAGCTTCTTAGCAATGTGTTCATCATTTCCTTTAGAGTCCGATTTTTTCGCTTGGCTACTCTATTTGATTGTGGAGATTATGATGGTGTCACTTCATGAATAATACCATGTTGTGCACAATATTCACCAAATAGTTCAACATATTCACCACTACGATCACTTCTCACCATCTTAATCTTTTTATTAAGTTGGGTTTCAACTTCCTATTTGTAGAGAATAAATTTCTTTATAGCTTCATCTTTGGTCTTAAATAAATATATGTAACAATATTTTGTGCTATCATCAATAAAGGTAATAAAATATTTATTCTCTCCTCTAGTTTGAACAAACTTTAAGTAACAAACATCACTATGTATTAGATCAAGTGGTTCTGTACTTCTTTAAACAATTTGAAATGAAGACCTTGTTAATTTTTTCTCAACACAAGTTTCACATTTTTTTATTATAATTAATGTGAAACGAAGGAATATGCTCTAAGTTAATTAATCTATGTAAAGTATTAAAAATTTCATGTTCTAGCCTACCATGCCATAAATTAAAAGACTCAAGCATATAAACAAAAGAAGAAGCGACATTCTTATTCATTGTTTTTGGTTTTATAGATATTACATTAAGTTTCCACATGTCATTTAATATATATCTCCTTCCCACAAACATTCTCCCTTTAGACAAAATTAACTTCTGGGACTCAAGCACCATCCTAAAGTTGTGTACACTTAGGAGTGTCCCAAAAACAAGGTTCTTGCGTATGTCAGGCACATACAACACATTTTGAAGCTTGAGTTATTTACCAGAAGTCATCTTCAAGACCACAGTACCCTTCCCCTTGATTTTGGAAGTTGAAACATTGCCCAAATAGAGCTTCTCCATTTTGTTACAAGCCACCAACTCAGAAAAGGAGTCTTTTTCATAACATATATGACATGTGGCACCAGTATCAGCTACCATTCTCTTGGATTTGAGTTAACCATGTTGACTTTAGAAATCACAGCACAGAAGTTCATATCAAACACTTCATTAGAAATTTCTTTCACAACATTGGTCTCGTTAGCTTTGACTTTCTTTAGAAGCCTACAGTCAGATGACTTGTGCCCCATCTTGTTGCAATTAAAGAATTTCCCTTGAAGTTTTTGCTTCTTGGAAATGCCACCTTTTGGTCCCAATTTAGACTCATTTTAAGGTTGTTTTTACTTCTTGAAGTCATTCTTGACTTCTACCATGTTTGCCTTAGCACCATTGACATTTGTTGCTTTGTTGAGCTTTTTTTCAGTACCTTTATTTTCTTCTTCAATCCAAAGTCTGACAATTAGGTCTTCCACTGACATTTCTTTTCTTTTGTGCTTTAGGTAGTTCTTGAAGTCATTCCAAGCAGGGGGTAGCTTCTCAATAATGGCTGCCACCTAGAAGGATTCACTTATGACCATCCCTTCAGAAAGAATTCTATGAATGATCAGTTGAAGTTTATACACTTGATTCACAACAAGTTTAGAATCAACCATTACAAAATTTAAGAATTTGGCAACTAAAATTTTTTTAGCTGCAGCATATTCGGTTTTGTATTTATGGTCCAATGACATCCATAATTCTTTAGCTATCTTCTTGACATTGTATACTTCATACAGTGCATCCGACAACCTATTCAGGATGTAATTTCGGCACAGGAAATTAGAATGCTCCCAAGCTTCAATAACAGTGAAGGCGATAACACCATCTACCTCACTCTCTTTAACAATAGGAAGGTCATCTTTCAAAATTTTGGCCAAATTCAACATGGTCAAATAGAACATCTTCTATTTCCATGTCTTGAAATTTTTCCCAGAGAATTTAGCAAGCTTCTCATTGTTCCTTACAGCCACCGGTAACATTGAATTTTGATTTGAAGCTTAAGTCAGAACCAACGCTTCAGATCTCGAATTTAATGAATTGGTGGGAGTTTCCATTTTCTTTTAACATTTCATAAACGAAACCATAATTAGTAATAATTCTAATAATAAACAGAAATTTTAATTTCCAATTTGTACTACCTTTCGATTCTGTTAAACGACAGAATTTTAGTTAGGAACTAAAAATTCTAAAACAAAATCAATAACAAATTTCTGGTAATAGAATTGTTACTCTCAAGTGATTACTGTTAACAACAGAAATTGAATAAATTATGTTGAACGACGGGAATAAAATCGTAAAACAAAATTGTTCAATTGATTTTTGTTTAGAAACAGAAAATTGAATAAATTCTATTGAACGGAAGGAATAAAATCCTAAAATAGAATTGTTCAATTGATTTCTATTTACAAAAATAATACAATTTCACCTCGATGTCCTATTCGTCTCGGATTAGAAAGTGGTAAAAAATTTGTCTTAAGATTGTTACACATATGTTAGCGAAATAAATAGTAATGTAAAATATTTATTTAAATCACAAGATCGAACCATAACAATATATATATATGAAAAACATAAATTGGAAATAAAACAAGATCGAAACTATATACTCGTAGGTAGGCAAAAATTCGACTAGTAGTTGAGGCTTGTTTTCACAGTTTCCTTAAGACAGATTCGATCGCTCCTTTGGTGCTGGAGAAACGTTGATTGACTATCTCCCAAGATATAACAATGAGATGAGCACGGTAGTAGCACGACTGTAGTGAACAATGAACTATACGTAGTGTGTATTTTTCTCCTGCATATTATTTTGGTTTTAAATAAAAATTCAAAATGAAAGAACTTTTGGAAATTTTGACTAATGGAGCCATTAACGTCTGTGAATTAATGAGTCATTAAAATCCAAATTAATGTCTGAATTAAAGGAGCCATTAAGCTCAATTTAATATGTCATTTTAATTCCAAGATAGAATTTGAAGAGATAAGCTCTATTGAGGAAAAAGAAAATTACGTATTAGGCTAAAATATCCGCAAGTCTAGAAGGGTCCGATCGGTCCAGACATTTTGTGTCACTCACAATGCAGGTGTACCCCCAACCTCGATGAGATTATGTTTGCACCCTCTACGAGTGAGGGAGAGCTTTAGCTTAGTCATTCGTTGACCACAAAATTGGTTCATATTTATAAACATATTCCACACTTGATATCTAACCAATGTGAGAACTAAGATTTCCATTTTCCTCAACATAATTCACAAGTGGCTTACTTTGAGCATCAATTTCTCATTCATCACTCAACCATTTTGAGCATATGATATACTTTGGTAAAGGTCTCTTGAGGTAAAATATAAAACCATAATTTTATGATTCAAATATCGACCTTTACCAATCGAAAATATGCCTTAAAACTTCCAAAAATCCATTTTTGTCCAATATTAATAATATGTGAAACCTTTTGATCAGTTGCAACTTTTTTCCATTTGTTGATTTGGATGGATTGCTTGTCTTCTCGATTGTTCCATGTTACTGACCTAATGAAAGTAGGTTTCGAATGTCATCAGTCCAAGGTTTATATTTCCAATGCCACGAATCTACTTTGGTCTGAACTTCTTTATCTTTTAATCTTGTAGCATAGTGATATGAATGCATGTTCCCAATGATGTTGCCTTAGTCAAGACTTCACGTATAGTTTGAAGCTTGGAAGAGGTTAAATCCCAATTCTCATGCAATGTGCTTTTCTGGAAAAGGGTTTAGCCATTTAGATTGACAATAGAGTAGGTAGTCCTATAACCTCGATGACCTTTCCTCCATGCTAGGTAACCTATCGGTAACTTGAATTGAAGCTTATCCTTTTCTTGCTCGAGAGAGTGCTTTTTAGTTTCACTCAAATTGTGGAGGGTGTCTCGCATTTTACTCTTGTCATTGCGACAAGAAAACTAATGTCGTCGCAACAATGCGAAGATGCTTGAAGCAAAGACAAAATAGAGACGACGTCCCCACGACATGACATGGAAAATTGAGTGAACATCAAGTGAAATGAGTGTTTAGTGTGTCAACAGGTGAAAGCTTAACATCAGGTTCTGTTAGGGTTGTTACAACCTATTATGATTCCTAAGTTGAAGTGAGAATGAGTTTCGATTAATTTCGTATTAGGTTTGCCTTTAACACTAAAAAAAAAAGATTTTGTTTAGGTAATTGTTGACAATTGATGAAATCAACACATATTATTCTCGTTACGACTGATTATTCACTTGAGTAATTAGTTGACTTGTACATTTTTTATCGAGATCCATGATTTACCTCTAGGTTTTGGAATAAGCTGCACGAGGCTTTAAGCACTAAGCTTAATTTCAGTACAACTTTTCACATACAAATAAACGAATAGTCAAGCGAGTAAATTCAAATCTTGGAAGA
This sequence comes from Kokia cookei, assembly GCA_039519145.1. Taxonomy (NCBI): domain Eukaryota; kingdom Viridiplantae; phylum Streptophyta; class Magnoliopsida; order Malvales; family Malvaceae; genus Kokia; species Kokia cookei. The sequence continues at coordinate 10,759,318 of CM076901.1, read as the reverse complement.
TATGCTACAATGTTGTATTCTTGAATTTGTAGGCAACTGGGAGAAATTTTACCGTTGGCCAGGTTTTCCTATAATAATAGCTATCAGTTCAGTGTTAAAATGACACCATTTGAAGCTTTATACGAATGAAAATATAGAACTTTGTTGCAATTGTTAGAATTAAACGAAAGAAAGTTATTCAAAATAGAATTGATCAAAGAAATTGAAGACAAAGTTCGTATAATTCGAGACTATTTGAAAGTTGTGTTAGATCAATAGAAATCATATACTGACTTGGAAAGAAAAGACATTGAATTTTAGGTTGGCAATAAGGTATTCCTAAAACTATCACCCTAGAAGAAATTCTTCATTTTGGTTGAAAAGGAAAAGTCAGTTCGAGGTTCATTAGTCTGTATGAGGTTCTCGAGAGAATAAGGCTGGTAGCATATCCTTTGGCTTTTCCATTAGAACTCAAAAGTATTCATAATGATTTTCACATGTCGGTGTTACGACGATATAAATTTGATCCTTCCTATGTGATTTCTTCAGTTGAAATAGAATTACAGCTTGATATGACATATACAGAGTAGTTGAATGAAAATTTTAGCTAGAGAAGTTAAAGAGTTGAAAAATAAATGAATAGCATTAGTAAAAGTTCTTTGGCAACATAACGGTATTGAGGAAGTCACTTGGGAGCCATAAGAAACTATGAATTACAATATCGAAACCTTTTCTTTGGAAAGATTTAAAGATTTTTTAGGACAAAATTTTTTTTAGCGAGAGAGTTGTAACTACTCGTTTTCGATGGTGTTAGAAAAAATGGTTTCGAGACCACAATTCCAATAAGTGAGTCAGTAAATATTATTTATTTAATATTTATGAGGTCATTAGAGTGTCATATTAAGGTTTGGTCTGGAAATTTTAATGTTTGAATAGCTAATTATAGTATAAGGACTAAATCGTAAAAATTGAAAAGTTAATCGCTATTAAATTATATGTTGTTAGGGATCAACCCAATTAAGCAACGAATAAGTAAAATTAATGAAAGAAATTGAGAAATTGAACACACAAATTTAACATGAAAAAACCCTTTCAAAGAGGATAAAAACCACAGGTAAAGATAATTTTACTATAATATCAAAAGAATGAAGAGTACAAAAGATGGAGACAAAAACTAAACCCCAAAACCTAAAAACAAAGAACCCTCAAAACGTAAACACAAAATTCTCTAAAGGTGTTATGAGTTCTAATCTCTAATGGGTGTGTTTTGTAAGGTTGTCAAAGAACCTATTTATAAGCTAAGTTCATAAGTTAAATAAATTATGCTAATTAATACAAAATATATAATAGAAATAAATACTAAATCTTCTTGAAAGAAAATATATTTTGTTTAACTTGACTTGCAAGCAATATCTTATTTGACTGAAATATGAGGCACACTCAACATATGTGCTAAATGAGTATAAAATCATTATTTGAGGGTTTTAAGTGGCAATTAGGCCATTGATTGTGTTTGCACATGCGAATAAAACAAACGATTTAATAAAAAAATTTAAAGCGCAATTTTCTACAAGTGTACAGGTCAGTTGCAACATTTATAGTGTTACAATTAGGTTAAATATACCAAGAGAGAATGATTGAAAATCAAAGCTCATTGAAAATGCAAAAAAAAGGTAAAAGAAATCACAACAATAAGTTATGAAACATGTATGAGCACTAAAGAATATGAAAACATTCTAAAATATAAAACATTTGAAAGTAAATCATCCATAGCAAAGTAAACATAAATATATAATGAGGCGACATACTTCGTCCTATTTCTATGTGTGATTTATATTAGCCAGGGCTAATGGTAGGTTGATTTGGATGTTGGATCAAGAATTGAGTGAAAGGGAAGACGAGACATTTGGCTTGAACTAGATGTGCTCATGGGCCAGGTTGGGTTCGGGTCGGGCCTAAGTATGATACTAACATATTTTATGTTTGTTCAAGCCAGACCTAACTCGAAATCTAAGCCTAAAATTTTATCTAAACTCGCCTATATTTGTAAAATACTAACCCAAACCCATTTTAGGTCCGTCCATATTAGTTTTTAATTTTTAAAAAATATATTTATTTTATTTTATTTTAATATTTAATAATTTAATAATTTAATATTTATTAAAAATTTTAATATAGTCATCTTAACATTTTCTAATGTTTACATTAGAATAGTATTATATATTTAGTATAAGTTTATCTTTTAATGTGTTTTAAATTACATAATATATAAAAATAATATATTATAAAGTATTAAAAACTTAAAACGAGTCAAGTTCGGGCCTTAAATGTTCAAGCCCGACCCCGACCCATATTTTAAATGGGCCTAATTTTTTTACCCTAGCCCATTTTTTGAGCCTAATATTTTTACCAAACCCTCCTAAATTTTGGGCGGGCCTTCGGGTTTGGACGAGTAACTCGACCCATTAACAGCTCTAGCTTGAACCCTTGAGGTTTTATGCCTTTATTTTCTCTTTTATTTTTCTGGATTAACATTGCCAAACTCGACTTATAGTCTCTACATTGATTCAATCAACCTCACCCTTAGAATTGATGTTGGGAAAAGATAGATAAAATTAAATAAGATTATGTAAAGGAGTCAAGAAATTGATCCAACAAAGGAAGAAGTCTTGGAAAATTGTAAACCCTAAATTGCATACACCAAAACAACAACTTAAAACTTTTATTGATCCGAACATCTAGTCCTTTCAACACAAAACATACAAAATATCCATTTTCTCTTTAACCCATACTAGTTGAATATACCATGATCTCATACAAGCCCTTCCAATTTATTTATTTCACCTAAAGTACACCCAATTTCATCATTTAGCATTTTAGTCCTTAAACCCTAATTTCATCAAAAATCACTTTACAAAATGATCCAACCTAATCATCAAGCATCCAAAACTATAAAAAAAAATCTTTCAAAGAAAAACATATTCAACAATGGTAAAATTCACAACATTTAATAGATTCTCAAATTAGTCCTTAGATTAGCTAGATCAAGCTAACACAGACTCAAAAATATAAAAATTACTAAAAACGGTCAAGATTTGCTTACCCAAATCAAAACTCAAAGTTCATCAATGGAAAACCCTAGGTTTTCTTGTCTTAGCTGTGAAGAAGAAGAAGAAACTAGAAGAAAAATCATATTTTTCTTCTTTAATTCATATTTATACCAAATGGTAATTTTGTAGATATTTAATCTTTCATGATTAGTTTAATTAATCTATTATTTATCCTTAATTAATCCTACTTATGACCAATATACCTCATGATTATCCACCCACTAAAATGCCGTAGGTTAATTTACCTACTTGATCCTTCAATTATATTAAATTTCAATTAAACAAACTTGTTTTCAATTTAGTCATAAACTAATTAGGATTAAATGAATAAATAACCCAAAAGTTAATAGAATCAATCATATCCACCACCGCTTGGACTTTTTGACCATGATTTAATTACCATTTTGGCCCATTTACTATTTTTAATAAATAGCAATTAACTTTTACCTCATTTACAATTTAATCATTTTTACTTAATTCAATATCTAAACATTAAAATTCCATAACTAAATTTTTAATCCGGTGCTAATGGCATCATAAATATAAAAATTAATTAATTTTAGACTCGACCTGTCAAAATTGTGGTCTCGAAACCACTATTTTCGACATCACTAAAAAATCGGACTGTTACATTAAGGGTATGGAAAAGGCTAGAAGAATTGGTTAAAATCGAGATCGAGTTGATAAGTTACCAAACTAGAAAAAACAATCAATTGTTGAATTAAAAGAAAGTGCATCAACATGAATAATAAAGAATAAACACGAGCTTTTCAACAGTATATGGAACTAATGATTCTAGCTCAAATACATTTTTTTTTCTTTTTTTTCTTTTTTTTTTTCAATTTTTCTTTTCGACTTTTTTTTCTTTTTCTAAACAATAAAATTCAGCAATTCAGATAGTGGAACATAGTTAGGCAACTTAACCAAATCAAATCTAAAAAAAAAAAGAGTCAATAAAGGGGTAAATATATCATGTATATATGAATCATTGGTTAATATTACGAGTTTAATGAATAAAACAATGTTAGGCTCAATGGGGGATCACTAGGGGTTAATTTATTAGGCAAGTTTTTTTAAAGATAGAGTTAAATGCTAAGGGCCTCTATCATCTCATCATATCAAATCAATAATGTGGTCTCATCATGCATAATTAAAGCAAGTTCTAGAATAACAAATCAAGTTGACATACACAACCAAAAATAAAATGAGCACGAAATAAAATATATGCTCTATAAGCTCAAAAGCTCACAAAAAGTATGGTTTTGATGTCAAACCTGAAATTTCAAAATTTCAATATAATAATTAAATTTAGGAATTCTGAAGACAACTTATCATGCTTGACTCTCTCATATCTTAAATATTAAATCACCCAATACATAAAATATTCAGAAATCAATCTCAAAACAAAATCAATAAAAATTCCAAATAGCAAAAATTCACTCTAATGGGGTATGAGAAAATTAGTTAAACACAATAAATAATTTAGGAATTTTATCATAATTTTACACAATCAACCTCCCCACACTTAAGATGTACATTGTCCTTAATGTACAGACATAGATAATCACATTATAATAAAAAAACATAATAGAGTAATAGATCTGAAACTTCCCTGAATTAGGATGATTTCATCGGAATTGGGAAAACTGAGAATGTAGCAAGTCTAAAGGAAGTGCAATTTTTCGAACAAACTAATAAGAAAATAGGTAAACACAAGTAAGAGAGAGAGAGAGATAACAACTAAAAAAAACATAGGGATAAAAATAGTGCATAATAAAATAAAATAAAATAAAAATAAAATAAAACTAAAACTAAAACTAAAAATAAGAATGAAAAAGAAAAAGAAAATGGAAATGAAAATGAAAATAAAAAATGAAAAAGAAAAAGAAAAAGAAAATAAAAATAAAATAAATGTACTAACTTTTTTTGAATTTTTCAACTTTTTCAAATTTTTTTGAATTTTTTAAAAAATAACATGAAAGTAAAATAAATAATTAAAAGTAAAAACACTCGGGTTGACTCTCGAGAAGCGCTTATTTAAAGCCTAAGTTCGACTTACCTGTTTAAGCTCATAGTTATGGCGGATCTTGAAACTGAAGTTCCTCTTTCCCGTTATCAATACTACTAACACAATAAAATTTAAGACGTTGATTATTTACCTTAAATGTGTCGTAATCAGGATGTGTTACCTCAATTGTACCATAAGGGAAAACAGTTTTTACTACAAAAGGATTGGACTCACTTGGCTTGAATTCTGAAGGAAAAATTCGTGGATCCGATTTGTCTAATAACACTTTGTCTCCCACTTTAAATATGTTCATGCTCTTCACATGCACTTCATGGTTTTGTGTTGATTCTTCCTTGGGTTTCCTCAATTTTTCCTCGAACTTCATTTGTCATTCATCTAATTCCTTGAGTTGAAACATTCGATCTTCATTTACCACTCGAGATCTATCACTTTGAATCAAAATTGGCTTCATTTTCATTAGTGATTTCCTGCAAAGAGCGTTGAGTCACATGATTACTAACATTAACAGAACAATTATCATCATTACACTCATTCAAGACTCTAACAAAATCATGTGCTTTAAAAGTAATCTTTTCATCACCTACACGAAGCACAAGTTCACTAGTACCCACATCAATGATAGTTCTAGCAGTGGCTAAAAAGGGTTGACCTAAAATCATAGGTATCGCATTATCCTCATCCATGTCCAATACAACAAAATCAATAGGAAATATAAATCTATCCACTTTTACAAGCACATCCTTAATAATACCCTTAGGATATTTAATTGATCTGTCAATTAACTGAATACTCATCCTAGTGGGTTTAGGTTCCCCAAGACCAAGTTGTTTGAATAGTTTATAAGGCATAACATTTATACTAGCACCCAAATCAGCCAAAACTTTATCAATATGTAAACTACCAATGAGACAAGGAATAGTAAAACTTCCTGGATCTTTTAAGTTTTTTGGATAGTTTGTTTTGGAGAATGGTCGAGCAAACTGCATTAAGCTCCATAGTCGACAAGTCGTCTAACTTCCTCTTATTTGTTAATAGATCCTTTAAGAATTTTACATACTTCGGCATTTGCGAATGGGCTTCAACAAAAAGTAATTTAATATGTAATTTTTTAAAAAGTTCAAGAAATTTACAATATGTTTCTTTTCTATGGTCTCTCTTCAATGCTTCTGGATATGAAATTCGAGGTTCGTATTCTCTAAGAACTGGCTTATGCTCTTTCTTGCTTTCCTCAACCTCATTATTTTTCGCAACAGCTTCTAGCTTCGGCTTCTGTTCAGGCTCGATTAACCCTTCCATGCTTTGAACAATGATTGTATAGATTTGCTCTTTTGGGTTAGTTTCAGTGTTACTAGGTAAGTTATCTTGTGGTCTTTTCAAAACTAGTTTAGCAAGCTATATGGTTTGATTTTCAAGACCATGAATTAACGCTTGTTGATTTTTTAAAGTTGTCTCATTACTTTGAAATTTCGCTTCAAAAGTCGAAATAAATTTAGCAAGCATCTCTTCAAGGTTCGATTTTTGCTCTTGCTGATAAGGTTGTTGAAAAGTCGGTATAGTTTCAAAAACGAAATAAATTTAGCAGGAATCTCTTCAAGGTTCGATTTCTGCTTTTGCTGAAAAGTCGAAAGGGTTGTGACCATTGATTTCCTTTACCACCCCATGAAAAGTTTAGATGATTCCTCCATCTTGTATTATAAGTATTGCTATAGGGGTTATTTTGAGGTCTAGAATTATTACCCAAAAAGTCGACTTTCCGTGTTAGACTTGAAGGGTGAATATTCTGAATTAAGCATCCTCGTCCCATTCGCATCACATTACATCATCAGGTTTACCTGCGTAGAAAAATTCAAACCATCAAAATTTTTATTCAGTAATTCCACTTGACTTACGAACATAGCAACTGTATCCATATTAAAAACACCAATTGCTTTCATCGGTTTTGTTCTCATGACTTGTCACTGGAAATTATTCAGTGACATCTTCTCAATAAACTCATGGGTTGCTTCTAAAAGAACCTATAAAATAAAAAAATTAAATGTAAAAATTAAATTAAAAACAAAAAATATGCAAATAAAAAAAAATGGCTAAATTAATAGAAATAAAGTTTTTCTAATTTTTTAGTCCTTGACAACAACGCCAAAAACTTGATGCAGTCGAAATTAATTAATAATATGACTAAGGAAAGTGCACCTATTAATTAACAGTATAGTTACAGTGATCACAGTTATCGTTCCCACGAGAACTAAAAGTACTAGTAATAGTTGTCTTTCTATTATCTAACCGATCGAATAGAGTGATTGTTTAAAACTAAATTTAACTAAACTATTAAACTAAAAGTACGACAAATAATAAATCAAGAAATAACAAATGTTTTAATACCAATAAGCAAAACAATACCCAAATAGAAATTACCTAGATTTCATCTGTCATTCTCATTCTAAATTAAGCAATTTATTCACTTAGTATCTTGATCAGTAGAAATCCCTAAAATTTGCTAATACCTCTATTCAAGGATAAAAGCAATCGACTCTAGGTTGATTAATTGAAATTTTTTTCTAATTAAAACCCCTATTATCGCATTTATTCGATCTATGGATCCCCCTATTAGATTTTACTCTAATTCGGTAGATTTATGTCGTCCTATTTCTAGGATTGCATGCAACTCCACTCAATTATGCTAGACCTACTCTTAAACAGGGTCTATTCCTCTTCTGATTTAAGCACATCAAGCAAGAATTAATATCCCAAAAATACTAAATCAAAAATTAAGCACACATAATTGAGAACAAAATCTAAGTATTTATTGCGTAAAATCATAAATTAAATGACAAAATTCATCATAGGGTTCATCTCTCCTAGGTATTTAGGAAATTAGTTAATGCTAACGAATGAAAACATCTTAAAGACAGTATAATCAGAAGATGAAGAAACACTCACAATAAAATCAAAATAAATTAGAAAGAGGTCTTCAATATTCGTGGAAATCTACTTCAAATACGGCTTCTACGGTGTTTCTTCAATTGTTTTCTTGAATAATATCTTACGGCTTGGGTTTAGGGAATGAAATATTTTACAAAAAATTGGAAGTGCTAATTCATATCACTTCATTCCCTATTTATAATACATGGAAATCTCTAGTTGGATCAAAATTAAATTGTAAAAAGATAATTAGAATTAAATTTAAACTATAGTTCCCTAATTGGATCCAAATTAAACTCTAAATTATAAAGTCTAGAAGATAAATTAAAATTAAATATAAACAATATAATAATATTAATTCTAAATATTAATCCTAAAAAATAGAGTTTAAATTTAAATAAATTTTATATTCAATAAATCTCTTCCTAATTCTTCCACATTCACGCATTTTGCCCCAAATTTTCCTTTTTGTCTTCGATTTAGTCCATGGACATGTGTCCAGCCCGTGTGGCTCATAAAATCTGCTCTTTTTGTTCGGTTTTCATTTGTTTTTTGCTTCTTTCGCTCACGAATGCTTTCCTAAGTATAGAAACATGAATTTAAAGGATTATGAACATAAAATTCATTATTTTAAATCGACTAATCATCCAAAAACGCATTAAGAATGAGGCTAAAACATGTTACTTTTGGCACTTATCAGGCTGGCAGTAGGGGTGAGCAAAATTCGATTCGATTCAAAAAACTCGAAAAATAATTCAATTTTTGGATTAAATAGTTCAAGTTATTTGAGTTAATCAAATTATTCGGATCAACTCAAATAAAAAATTAAAATTTTCGATTTAACTCTAATATGAATTACACAATTTGAGTTATCCGAAAATTCGAATAAGAAAAGGCAAAACTACGTCGTTTTGATAAATGTTTACATTTTGTAAAGTTAAAAGTTAATCATTAAGTTAAAAGGCAAAACTATGTCGGTTTGATAAATGTTTACGCATTAAGTTAAAAGGCAAAACCATTATATTGTTTATGTAGTTAAATAATATTGTACTTCGTCTACTAGTTAAATAATCGGTCCATGTAAAAGCAACATTTAGTATAAATAATAGGATTCGTTAACTCGACTTGATTTGACTCAAAATTTTTTGACTCGATTCAAGTTGATTCGAGAAAAATTCAAATTGAGCTCGGTTGCTAAAATAAGATTCATCAACTCGACTAACTCAAAATTTTTTTACTCGATTCGACTCGACTCGATCGAATACACACCCCTAACTAGCAAGAGCCCTGATCCCCCTAAATGGAAAATTTTTCATTTATACCCCTTTAAAATTTTTAAAATTTTATATTATTAATGGTAAAATTACATTTTGACCCCACTAAAAATGATAAAAAATTGATTTAATTTTAAAAATTATAAAGATATAAGATATTAAAATAGTGATATTACATTTTTATTATCGTAAAAATTATAATTTAATTTCGACTCCTAAAATAATTTCTAGTTTCACCCCTGGGTTGAGATCAATGGGAGGAATTATGCAAGTAATTAGAAATAATTACTATCAAAATTTTATTATTTTTTGTTGGGAAAGAAAAAAAAATTCCAAACATCTCTAAAAATATTAATTTTTTTTAATATATACAAAATGTAGTAATTTATCTTAATAATTATAGGCTATTACTCTAAAAAGACTAATCATATTCATGGCTTATAATCTCCTTAGAAGATTTAAGAGTAAATTTTGCAACAATCAATCGTAGGTCTAAATGACCGAAAACAATAGAAAAGCCTTTAATCCAAAAGAAGAACATTGGCATTGGCCCTTTTATCTCTTTAATAAAACCAAAATCCAAAATAGACCTAAACCTCAACCCAATTGTTGTTGCCTAAAGAACCTTTCAACTATTACACTTGAGGAACACATCTCAAATAGTATTTATGTTAAAATTAGGGTTAAAGTATCTAAGAGATCCTTCTATCATAGGATTTTGATTAAATTAGTTTCTCCATTATTAAATGGATTAATTTAGTCCTTATACTATTAAATAAAATCAAATAAGTCCAAATTGTAACACATTTAACATTTATGTTATAAATGTTTATCTTTCCATTTAAAAATTAGGGTGGAATTAGTCTGTCGAAATGACACGAGAGTCTGTCTGTCACTGTTGACATTTTTTTTTCGATCTTCTCTTGCTTTTCCAGTCTCCCTTTTGTCTTTCTTTGGTTTGTAGTTGGACTCCTTTTTCAGTGGTATGGAGGAAGAACTTGCAAGTCTAAATCTCTTAGAGGATGAAGAAGAGGCCTTCTGTGAGGAGGCAATGGCGGTTGATAATGAATTTCAATATTGCCTTGTTGGTCGATGTCTAACAAATAGTGTTGTTCACTTTCCCTCTTTGCAAAACACTATGGCTAACTTATGGCACCCTATTGGTGGGATCAACATTGCTAATATGGGTGATAAAAGTTATTTGTTCCAGTTTTTTAATGATGTTGATAAGAATGGGGTATTATCAGGTGCACCATGGTTCTTAATAATCACCTTCTGATTCTTAATAAGATTTGTCTTGGAGAGAATCCTATAGATGTTTCGCTATCCTATCCTGATTTCTAGGTCCAAGTACACTCTTGATTTCTAGGTCCAAATACACAATCTTCTAGCTGGGTTAATGTCTTCTCATATGGCCAAGTAATTTGGAGATATTTTGGGAATGTTTCTTGAGTATGACACTACTGTTCAAACGTACATGCTGATCAAAGTTAAGTTGGATGTGAGAGCCCCTTTGAAAAGAAAAAAGAATATCTTGGTGGGTGAAGAACGTATATTCTATGCTTGGTTTCAGTACGAGAAATTGAGCTTATTTTGCTTTATATATGGAAAGATGGTACATGGAGAGAGCTTCTGCCCACTTCGAGTTCGTATGGACCCTATGAAGATTGTCTTTGGATGGGATGTGTCCTTCCGTGTGGCGGCGAAAAGGCGAGCAGCCACTATCAATAGGTGGCTTCGAGAGGCAGATGGGTCGCTTTGCTGTTTCACAGAAAAGGAAGGTATTTTTATGGGCGTAATTTTAAGGATCAGACTGATCTCAAGAGGGATTTGCAAAAGGATTTTATAGAATGAAGGATTTGTTTCAATCTATACAAATTCAAAATATCAATCTTGCATTAAATAGGAATATTCTGATTGATAAGGCTGCTGGTCAACAATTAATTAATGAGAGCAGGACAGCTCTTTTGATTAGAAAGGATTATTCATTGATGGAGTGGATTTCGGATGAGGAAATGATCCTATTCAGGTCTTGAAAGGAAAAAAGGGCAATATTTAGCAGATGACGTACTTGCGTTATCGGTTTCGAATATTACCAAGGGTATCAATGTTAAATCGGCTGACTCTGTTGGGTAGAGTAGCCAAATGCAATGAAACTAATTAGTTGCAACATCTGGGGGTTAGAGAGATCGCAGACCATTAGCAGGCTCAGAAACAAGTTATGGGGCCATTAATCCCCAGATTTTGTTTCTCATGGAAACAAAATTAAGTTCAAAGAAAATGGAAACAGTTCGGTAAAAATGTGGATTTAATAACAGAATTGATGTTGGGGCCATTGGATCAAGGGGTGGTTTATCTCTCGGATGGAAGGATAATTCTTTGGTTACCTTGCGTAGCTACTCACAACATCATATTGATGTTGATATTAATGATAATGAAATTGAAGCAAGTTGGCGATTAATGGATTCTATGGCAGTCTAGAGGAAAGTAATAGGAGTACATCGTGAAACCTTCTCTGGGAGTTGAAGATGGGATATCGTATAGCCTGGATGGTGTTTGGGTACTACAACGAGATTCTATTATCTTTTGAGAAATAAGGCAGTCACTTACAATCTGAAAGATAAATGTCGACTTTTGGAGAGGCTCTTAAGGATTGTGGGTTGAATGACTTGGGGTTTCAAGGGTGGTGGTATACATGAGAGAGAGGAAGATTCGCCTCGACCAATATTAGATAGAAGATTGACAGATGTGTTACTTCTATAGATTGGTGGGATTGGTTTCCTAATTTTTTGGTAGAACATTTGACCAATTTGTTTTCGGACCATTGTCTAATCCTTGTAGATACTAAAGGACCTCGCTTACGGACAACCAGAAATGAGCCTAAACAGTTCAAATTTGAAGCTAATTAGTGCTTGAAAGATTCTTTCGAGAATGAGATTTTAAAGAGTTGGACTTCTTTAGATGATTCTATTACTCATATCCATTTTGGGCAATCAAATTCTCAGTTGGAATCATACTTTGAAGAAAAGGAACAAGCATAATAAATTGAAGCTGGAGAATCAACTTGTGGATCTCTATGAGCTAAATCTTGTTGATAAGCTACTTGTTGAAATTACTGATACCCATATGCCCTTAATTTAGAAGCTGACAGAGAAGAGCTTTTCTGGGAACATAGAGCAAGGGTTAACTAATTAACTCATGGGGACCAAAATACCAGTTTTTTCCACATAATGGCCAAAGGGAGACAAAGTCGTAATCACGTTACGGGTTTGAAGGATTCAAATGGTAGATAGGTTGATGATAATGAGGGCCTGTTGAGTATTACTTTGACTTACTTTAAAAACCTATTTACAACTTCGTATGCGGGTAATGATGAAAGAGTGCTTGAGCTTGTGGAATATAGAGTAACGGACAGAATGAATGCTGCTCTTCTAAAGCTATTTATGAATAAAGAGATTTGAGCAGTTGTGAAGACAATGGCACCAATGAAGGCTCCCGAGATTGATGGTTATCCTACTATGTTCTACCAAAGGTACTGGCATATTGTTGGTCCCGAGATTTGTAGCTATTGTTTATGAGTTTTGCATGGTCATTCTGATTTAGAGGAGATTAATACTACCCATATTATTTTAATTCCTAAGCTTGAAAAGCCACTAAATATCACCCAATTCAGGCCCATAAGTCTTTATAATGTAGTATACAAAATTGTTGCTAAAATAATTGTTGAAAGAATTAGAGGAATTATGGGTACTTGTATTGACGAAGCTCAAGAGGCTTTTATTTCAAGTAGACAAGTCTTTGATAATGTTCTTATTGCATACAAAATTTTACATAGTCTTATGATGATGAAGAAAGGCATAAAGGGGAACTTTGCGCTTAAACTCAATATGAGTAAAGCGTATGACCGTGTGGAGTGGGATTTTTTGGCCAGCATTATGAGCAGATTAGGGTTCCACATAGACTGGATGACGCTAGTGATGAGGTGCGTTTGTTCGGTGACCTATATGGTTGGCATTAATAATTCTATTAGTGAGAAATTTTTTCCCTTTAGAGGTCTTAGGCAAGGGGACCCTTTGAGTCCCTATTTATTTTTATTATGTGCTGAGGGGTTTTCGACGATTTTGAATGATGCTAAACAGAGGGGTCTCATGAAAGGTGTTCCTATTGGAAGGGGTGGTCTGGCTGTTAAGCACCTTTTCTTTGCTAATGACAGCATCTTGTTTGGGGATGCTACTATGGAAGGGGCACAAAGGTTCGCAATATCATTTTGGAGTATGAATCTATCTTGGGACAAAAGGTAAATTTCGATAAATCCCTTCTTTATTTTGGCTCAAATGTACATTTTGATGTCAAGGATCAAATTGAGAGAATTTTGCAAGTAAGGGTGGCCTCTAATCCTGAGAAGTACCTAGGTTTACCTATGATGGTGGCTAGGAAAAAGAATTGGGATTTTGCCAACTACATTGACATATTCAGAAAATGAATTGAGGGATGGAGTATATGCTACTTATCTTCGGGCGGTAAAGCAGTGTTCATTAAGTCTATTTTGCAGGCTATTCTCATATATGTATGCAATGTTTCGCTTTTCCTAAACAGCTTTACCGTTAATTAGAAGGGATCTTGAATAAGTTTGGGTGGTCTAATAATAAAACATCAAAAGGGATTCATTGGTCAAATTGAGGCATCCTTTGCAAATCAAAGAAAGATGGTGGGCTGGGCTTTAGTGATTTCCATTTATTTAATAAATCATTATTAGCTAAGCAGGTTTAGCGTTTATTAACCCAACCCTCGTGTTTATTAGCTAAGGTTTTTAAAGCTCGTTATCATCCACATACAAACATTCTTGAAGCCAAAGTAAGTTCTTACCCCTCGTTTACCTGGAAGAGTTTATGCAGCACCGGAGATTTGATTGAAGAAGGCTTTATTTGGAGAATTGGCAATGGTGCTAGGGTCAACATTTGGAATGACCCCTGGTTACTAGGCCCTAGGAACAACAATGTAAAAGTTTAGAACATTGATACTCGATGGATTACAGTTAACCAGTTACTGAATGAAAGAAATACTACCTAGAATACGGAGGTGCTTCAAGAATTATTTGATTCCAGTTAGGTTAGCCGTATTGTAAAAATCCCTCTTTCAGCTATTGATCAGGACGTACCAGTATGGCGCTTTGATTCATCGGGTGATTATTTAGTTAAGAGTGGATACAGAGCTCTAATCTCTAACGCTACCAATCCTATAGGTGGTCAACAAATTACACAGAGGCCTCCAAAAAATTTATTAGAACCAGATCTGAAATCTTCATATTTTAGAAAAATTAAGATACATATGTGGAAATTACTACAGAACTATCTTCCTCACAATGCTAATCTTTTACAGAAGAATTTGACTGTTGATGGGGTTTGATCACTTTGCAAACAGGATCTAGAAGACCAATATCACTTACTTTGGCATTGTTCGGATCTACAAGCTACTTGGAAAATGTAGGGTCTTTCGCTCATCCCACCGACAGATACCTCGCACATCAAGGAATGGTTAGTTCAAATCATCAACAATGTTGACTCCACTACTTTCAGTTTAATGGTGATTAATTACTAGGCTCTTTGGTATCGACGCAACAAGATTGTTCATGAAGGAAAGAAGTCCAGTTTACAAGAACTAGTGGATTTTGTAAAGGGGTATTTGAAGGAACTAAAATTGACTGAGGACAATATCCACCCTAACAGACCCATGGTAAAGGAACTATGGAGACCATTAGACATGTGAACGATAAAACTAAACTTTGATGCTTCTTTTCATTTTCAAACACATGCATCAATAGATGTAGTCATAGCAAGGAATCAAGAAGGTCAGATCATGGGAGTTTGCTCTTACCCTCATACTGAAGTGGCGGATGCCTTTGTAGCCGAAGCTAGAGCATACGAACGGGCACTAAGTTTTACCTCTAAGATGGGTTTCCGGAGAATACTGGTTGAAGGTGATTCTCGCACAATCATCAACAAGCTTCAAGCAAAAAAGGAAGACAGATTTATTCTTAGAGCTATTATCTCTAATATCAAAATATTAGAGAGTTTCATGGAAGAGGTCTCTTACCATTTTCTACACAGAGAGGCTAACATGGCGGCACACATTCGTACTAAGGAAGGAAGATAGTGGCTCGAACCGCATTACTGGATAGAGGAAGCTTCAACTCTAGTTGATAGAGCAGCAATAGAGGACTGGAATGTATGGGTTCATTGGCAATCGACTAGTTAGATCTCTTAAACTTTGAAATTTGGAGACGGTTAAGGAGGAATCTCCATTTTTGGACTCCAAAGTTTGCTTTTCCTCCCCTTCTGAGAGGCACTTCTCGTCTTTTTGGTTTTTTGGGCGCAGGGAAGAAGAACCGATGGCCTTCATTTCGTTTTTGTTAGGGTTTGGCTCTTATGTGTTTTGGGGGTTTTATCTTTTCTGCCTTTTTCTTTAATTACCTCTTTATGCTTTTGCCTTTTCACCTATTTTTAACAGACATTTTTTATCCTCGAGCCAAACGCTCTTTTAATGAAGGTTAATTATTCACGCAAAAAAAAAACATTTATGTTATAAAAAATGTCTTGAAAATTATTTGTTTCAATTTCAAGTCAATTCCAAACAAAAGATTTCATTTATAAATCCATAAAAACTTTAAAAGTATTAATTATATTAAACAGTAAATGATTTTTTTAAACAGTAAATATTAATTCTATTCCAATTTGACCTTAGTTGATTCTTTTTAATAATACAAGGATTAAACTGATCCATATAATAGTAGAACGACTACTTTGATCAGGTCCCTACAATGGAGGGATCTCTCAAGTACATTCACCTTAAAATTAGGCATGGAAAAATTTGAATTACCCCATGGATTTCGAATCGATTTGCTCTAAATGAAGTGAATTTTTCTTTTACATAGTACATAAGGAGCGAGGTGGGGTGGATTTTTTTTTTGGACAATGAACATGAAGAGGTTATGGTAATCATTTTCCTAGGCCCACCTCGCTCCACTATATGAAACTATCATTTTATCCTTGTATACACGATTATGAAAAAAGTAAAATTATAATAATGTGTTATAGAAAAATCAATATGTTAAATTTTTTAAAAGAATTATGCTTAAATATTTGCTTACCTTTAAAAAGATTGAATATTGAAGACAAGTAGAAAAAAATAAATTGACATAGAGCGAGACTGTAATGAATGCATTCAACATCAATGGAGGTGAAAATGGTTTTCAAGATTCATAATGGAGCAGGTCAGGTAATGACACAAAACATGCTAACTAAGGAGTGATAAAGTATTTAACAATATACATTCTTCCCCGCTCCATTATCATCCCTAATTAAAATAAACATCTATCCATTAAGCACCTTCATCCATAATTTCACATAAACTAGATAAAAAATCCATATATCATCCTATCATGAATTAATTTTATGTTAAGTAGCCTCTTCAACTCTAGTAGTTTAATTTAGGAAAGATTATGTGAAACGTTCTCATACTTATGTTGCATAATTAATTTTTTTTAATTTCTATAAATTTGATATATTTATCATAAATGTTTGAATATTTCAATCTAATCATTAATAATTATTAATTTTTATCTCACGGACCTCTACTAGATTACGCCATCTAAGCAAGTGTGGCGGATTCATAAGCGCAAACTATTTCGCGGACCTCCTTGGATCTTGCAATGGTCATGGACTTGCATTCATTCATACGGCTTAATTTGAACTCATAAGTGTTCCCTCGCAAGGCCAAGATCATTCTCTAATCTCGGTTTGCATTCACATGTCATACCAAAGGTAAAACTTATAACATATCACATTCTCCTTCTTTGCCTCCTATCTCAATCACACCTAGACAGACCTCTACAACTTCGCATATCATTCATACACATGCATTTCATACTCAAGCAGTCAACCAATAATATTGTTCATGCACCATACACATTATGCCAAACATTTCATGCATTTTCATATCAACACAACAAGCTCACGATACATCAATATTCAGTTATTAACTCATCATTTACACAACATTCAGCCACACATGCCCAACTCACGATACTAAAAATAAATGAATAAACATCTAAGACCGAAGTTCTGGGACTCACCTGGAGGTTGACGGCAAATCCATCTACTTAGATTTTTCCTTGCTACATGGCCTACTTAGTTAACAAAACATAAAAACCATTTCAGAATTTCCAATGAAGATAATTCATCATCATATGAACCATATTTGTTTGCATGCAGAGGCCAATTAAATGATTATCCACAACTTTATTCAAAATAGAACAGAATCGATGGATAGCTGAAATCTTTAACTTTCTTCCCTTTTTTTAAATTCGTGAACACAGAAAGGTTAGAAAGCTTACTAGTTTGGTGAATTATCAATTACTTATGCACAAACTTTAGCTTCTTCCCTTCATGTAGACTGCTCATTAATCTTTCTCTCTTACAACCAAACCAGTGAAGAAGATGAAGAAAGAAAATAAAAATGAAAGAACCACACCAGAGAATATTGTCTCTCCCTTATATATTACTCCTGCACTTCCTTCATTGATCTCAAATTCAACAGCCAAGTGTACTTATTCATAATCATCATGTCTCCCACTACGAAACTTTCTAGTTCAAATGTAACGAAACCAAGGTTGAAATTGCTCGTCATCTCCTCGTATTTCCACTATAACTTGCTCAATTTGTAAGATTTTAAAATTAATACCCAAAATCACCACTCCAACTTAAACTTAACATTTCTGGGTGTGATAATTTGAGTCTACACTCAAAGCAATTCATGGTACTAGAATAACGAAGAAGGTTGTTTGGTTGAAAGCTAGAAATGTCTAAGATCCGTCTCGCACAAAGCACATGTATTTTCAAGAAAAAGTTTATTGTTATAAATATCACAAACTGACTCGATTTTTCAAAATTTTAATTTTTCTTTGTGACAGAAAACTATTTTAAACCCAAATTTTCAAACACCTCTGACACAAACGAATCCTATCCAATTATACCAAAATTCTATCTAACATCGTTTAATAGGGTATTTCCAAATTTTATTACTACCAATGCACAAATCATTATAATGTTCATCAAAGTATCATAATCAAAATCACATAAACATATTTAGCATTCTGACCATCATTTTCAATGTCATCAAAGTATAGTTGTCCATTTTATACCAACAATCATCACTATTAATTTCTTAACTTGGCTACTTAATAAAATCATGTAAGGTAAACAAATTATATCTGAAACAAACTGAAATCGTCACTCGACAATCGCCCTTCCATTTCCTTTATCTTTTGAGGTTTCGATCACGTCTTTAACTACGTTCAATAATTCAAATATAAAAATAATGTTAAATTCACACACATAATAAATAAATCATTAAAATTAAAATAGATATGCATGGTCTCAACTTGACTCTTTAGAACCTAATGCTCAAATTTCACGTAACTTGTAATTTTCTCGTTCGAATCTAATTACAATCTAAAGACCTTAAGCTATCCAAAAATACACTCATTACTCAAAGTTCTTGTCATTCTCTCTCTAACTTCTACGCATCCATCAATGGTTATCTAAACAAAACCTTAACAATTTTTATATTTAGTTTGTTGAAAGATTTAAAAAGTATACTGATAATGTATATAACCATCTTCCTAACTTACAATTCATGGCATTATATAGCCAACCTTATAAATTATAATTGCCTAAAACTAACTAACTACATTTGCAACTAACAGCTAACTAACAACACTCCCCTTCAAGTTGGTGGATGGAAAATGTTTTTAACCTCCAACTTGGACAACATATAACTATGCTGTTAAACTCCCAATGCCTTATTCAAGATGTCTACAACCTGATCTGCAGTAGACACATATTCTGTTTGTATTAATCTCGCTTGTATCTTTTCTCGAACAAAATGATAGTCTATCTCAATATGCTTAGTCCTTTCATGAAACATAGGATTAGAAGCTATTTGAATGGCTGACTTGCTATCACTGAACAATTAACAGCTAATTAATCTGCAGTTGCTTCCTTCAACACTCCTCTTCAAGTTGGTGGATGGAAAATGTTTTTAACCTCCAACTTGGACAATAAATAACTATGCTGTTGAACTCCCAATGCCTTATTCAAGATGTCTACAACCTGATCTACAGTAGACACATATTCTATTTGTATTAATCTCGCTTGTATCTTCTCTGGAACAAAATGATAGTCTATCTCAATATGCTTAGTCCTTTCATGAAACATAGGATTAGAAGCTATTTTAATGGTTGACTTGCTATCACTGAACAATTTAACTTGTGTTACATTCTTTATTTCCAGCTATTCCAACAGTCTAGTTAACCAAACTATTTCTGCCACTATCATTATCATGCTTCTATATTCAGCTTCAACTGATAACCTTGAAATAGTATTATGCTTCTTAGACTTCTAAGAGACCAAAGACTCTCCCAACCTGATGTAAAATCCTGTCACTGACCTTCTTAACATCGAACATGAAGCCCAATCAGAATCATAATAGGCCACCATTTGAACATTCTCTGCAGCTTTGAATAGTAAGCCTTGTCCAAAATCTTTCTTCACATATCTCACAACTCTTAGTGATGCATCAAGATGTGAGTTCTTAGGCTGTTGTATGAACTGACTAAGATGGTGCACTGCATAAGTAATGTCAAGCCTAGCATGAGTCAAGTAAAGCAATCGTCCAATTAGCCTCTGATAAATTATCTTATCCTCAATAAGAGAATCACTAGACTTTTGTTGTAATCATCAAATTCAAAAGTAATGAGCTTTGAATTCTGTTCTAGAGGTGTTGAAGCATGTTTAGCTCCTCCTAGCCCTGCATCCTCAATAAGTTCCATAGCATATTTCCTTTTATTCAACAAGATTCCCTCTTTCGATCTCAAAACTTCAAAACCAAGAAAGTACTTCAAGTTTCCCAAGTCTTTCATCTTAAACTTCTTATTTAGAATGTGTTTCAACTCAGCAATCATTCCTTCATTACTCTCAGTGATCATCAAATCATCCACATATATCAACAAAATTAATAAACAATCACCCTTATTCTTTGTGAACATAGAATAATCAAACTTACTTTGCTAAAATCCTATAACTAGTAATGTCTCTATTAGCTTCATGTTCCATTGTCTAAAAGACTATTTTAAACCATATATAGACTTTCACAGCTTACACATATTGTTCTTCCCTTGATTGCAAAAACCCTGAGGTAGCTCCATGTAAACTTCCTCAAGGAAATCACCTTGCAAGAAGGCATTGTAATCATCCATCTGATATAAGGGCCAATAAAAAACAATAGCAAGGGCAAGTAGAGTTCGAACAGTAACCATCTTATCCATTAGAGGGAATGTTTCAATGTAATCAATACCCTTTTTTTGACTGTATCCCTTAGAAACAAAGTGAGCTTTGAAGCATTCAACATCACCAGATACCTTGTACTTAACCTTATAGACCCATTTGTAGCCAATGGGAGTTTTACCAAGAGGCAAAGACACTATAGACCATGTATTATTGTTTTTCAAAGCTTAAATTTCTTCCTTCATGACTTGAACTCATAAAGGATTAGTGATTGCTTCGGTATATGTGTGTCGTTCAACAATAGTAGAGGTAGAAGATAAAAAAATTCTGAGTATGTATATGTAAATGAGAATATGAAAGATGATGTGATATAGGATACAGTCCTGGAAGAATGGAAGATTGGCAAGAATACACATAATCATGTAACCAGTGTGGTGGTCGAGTAACTCCAATGGACTTTCTAAATACAAAAGGACTAGATGGTTGAGATGGTAAAGACTAAACATGTAGTGATTAAGTTTGTGGTGACAAGCTTTGTGACATTTGAGGGGAGGACTGACCCTAGGAATCAATACTTGTTGAGTTAGGAAAGGATAATTGTGGAGACATAGGGGTGAAAACTAAGAAATCATCAACAAAAACCTGTTGCTGAAGAGGAAAGAAACTGGAATGAGGATTCTAAGGAAACTGGAATGGAAAAATGGTCTCATGAAACACAACATCTTTGTTAACAAAAAAGGATTTGGTTTGAAATTTAAAAAGAATGTAACATTTTTGAGTTATTGAATATCCTATAAAAATTGAATGAATAGCCTTAGGGGGAAACTTGTCATGATAGTTAGGACAAGTAGCATAACAAAGGCATCCAAACACTCTAAGATGAGAAATATTAGGTTCTTTGTTATGAAGGACAGCAAAAAATGTTTGCAAGCTTAAGACTAAAGAAGGAAGGCGATTAAGAAGGTAACAAGTAGTTTGAACACATTCCCCCCCAAAATTTGACAGGAATCTTGGACTGAAATCTAAGAGCTCTAGCAATTTCTAACAAATGTTTATGTTTTCTTTCTACAATCTCATTCTATTGAGGAGTGGATACACAACTGCTTTGATGAACAATGCCTAAGGAAGCAAACAACTCTAAACAAACTAAGTTAAAAAATTTAGTGTCATTATCACTCCTTAAGTATTTGAAAGTAGTTGAAAAATGATTTTGAACAAGGATAAAAAACTGTTTTAGATGTAGAACTGTATCAAACTTCAACCTTAACAAGTATACCCAGGTCATCCTACTATAATCATCAATAATTGAAAGAAAAGAACAATGGCCACTATGTGTAGAGGTTCTATAGGGTCTCTACAAATTAACATGAACAAGTTCAAAAGGTGTAGAGGCCTTAGACAGACTCAATAGAAATGGTTTTCTGGTTTGTTTTGCCAAAAGACAAACAACACAATGTGAAAGCTTACTGAAAAAGAGTTGATCAAGATGTAAAGTAGATATTTTATTCATTTTGGTAAAAGTAGCTTGACAAAAATGAGCATGCCAAATGGCTACATCATTAGTAGAAGAAGACATACATTTAGAATTCTTAGATGCAAAAATACAACTAAGATTAGACACATAATTGGATGTAAAAGTGGTGAATGGAGACAAACTAGGAGAAACTGCAGGCGACTTGAAAACATAGAGACTTCCAGACCTTTTACCAATCCCATTCATCCTTTCAGTGGAGAGATCTTGAAATAAACAAAAAGCTGGATAAAAAAGAACCACACAATGTAATTCTTGAGTGAGTTTAGAAACAAAAAGAACGTTGTGAGTAAACTCAAGAACATATAAGACATTTTGCAGTAAACAATTAGGGGATAACATGAAAGAACCAATATGTGTGATGGAAGCCTGTTTACCATTAGGAAGATAAACAAACCTAGAATTTAAAGCACAAGAACGAGGATGAAGCAAGCTATGAAAACAGAACATATATGATCAGCAACACCAGTGTCCAGTATCCAAGTAAGATGCTCGATAGTAGATAAACACCAAGTAATTGTACCTGCCAAATTTGTATCTGAATCAGATGGTGAAGCCTTGTGCAAAAGCTCCAGTGTAACAACCTGCATTTATAAGTATCGGAAACGATGAACCTGAGATCTTAATTTCAATATATCATCAAAGAAATTATTTTTTTTATATATCATGTTTAATTAGTCAGAGACGGGTCGTGTTAATAGAATTAAGAAATTCGTATGGTAGTTAATTAGTTTAAGTAAAAACAAAAGGGCTAGATTGAGTAAGATGTAGAATTTAGCCACTAGTTTATAATGTGAATTAAATAGTGTTTGAACATTAAGGGGGTTAAGAGGGTAAATACTACTTCATTTATTAAATGGACAATTATGTACCATGTTTTAGTTAATAGCTAACTGAATTTTAAAGGGGCTAAAAAGGTAATTAGCGAAAGAGGCTATAGTAAAATAAATAATAATAATAATAATAAAAGAAAGAAGTCATCATCTTCCTATAGGGATTGCCGAATTTGAGGAAAAGAAAAGAAAAAAGAGAGAAACTCCATTGATGGACCTTATATGGTTGGAAAACCCTTTGCATGTAAGTGCTTTAGTCCTTATTTTTTATTATTAATTCTTGTGTTTCTAAGACCCTTGGAACTAGACCAAACTAGTTTGAGAAATTAGATAAATAAATTTTGTTAAGTAAAGGGTTGGTTTTTGAGATTGCCATTGTGCTGGAAAATGTTGATTAAGTTGTTAAGTTTAATGGGTTGACAAAGGGTTAATTTGTATAGTGATGTGTACTTGGGTTAAATTTCAAGGATTTAAATGTTACAAATTTAAAATAATAGGGATTAAACTTAAAGAGTTTTGGGCTGTCTATGGAACTACTTGGGAAGCTAATAAATTCGGTCAATTAAAAAATTGAATTTAATTTGATTAAAAGATTAAAGGTAAAGTAAGGATTAGATTGAATGAGATTTAATTGTTATGGAAAAATATGTAAAGATTTTATTAATAAAATAAGTTAGGTAGTTAAATTGTTGTAACTAAAGATTGAATTGAGCTTGTAAGTAATTCGGTATAGGGCAATTAGTAAGCTATAATTGAAATTCAATGTTTGGAAATTAAAGAGTTGTTTAAGTGAGAAATAATATTAAGTACAAAATTTTGTAACATGATCAAGAGTTTAGAGACATGAATATAAATGTTCTTGTTGGTCGATTCAATTTTGTTAATTAGGCTTTTGATTTTAGATTGAGAAGTGAAAACAACAAGTGATACTCATGAAAAGGAGAAGGTGATTGAGTAGTTATCATCGATCTCCGTAGCTATTGTAACTCAGTAAGTTCGTAGTCCTTAAAACTCGAACTTTAATTATTTAATTAGTTATGTTATTAATTAAATTGATATCCAATTGTAGATATATATATATATATTTAAATGGTTGGTTGTGTATATATATATATATATATATATATAAATGATTAAGGAATATATCATAGATATTAGATATAGTTGAATAATACAAAGGATTTAATTTATGATGTGATGAAATGTGGAATGATGTATTTATGTATTTGTCAGTTTATTTGAGTTATGTTCTTTGGTTTTAATTATGTTCTTATATGAGTATTTGGATAATTCTATTGAATGGAAAATTATGAAAATATATAAACGTACATGTGTGATTATGGAATAGATCAAGAATTACTCATAGTCATTTGTTGTCAAATGGTTGAATTATGAAATGAGAAATTGTTGATTATGTAATTAGGTAAGTTCGTATTCCCGAACTTGTTATTTCTATTCATTGTGTTTAAAACTTAGTCATGTTTAATTGTGATAGAACTTTGACTCATGTATAGAAAATCTTATGAATATGTGATTAAATGGTAATAGACTTGGAGATGATGGAATGGTTGAATTGAATTGTTGTGCTTGAGTATGAATGGACTAAATTATGGGAATGAATTATGAAATGTTTGTCAGTTTAACTGGTTGGACTCACTTTCGTAGTATATTCGCTAGGCAGTGCCAAGATTTGACGAATTATTTGTTGGTTAATCCAACTAGAGCTGAGCTCACTTTTGTGGTTTAATCGCTAGGCATTGGGTGCCAAGATAGTCGGTTTATCCAACTAGCGCTGGGCGCAAACCATTGGTTAATCCAACTAGAGTTGGGTTCACTTATCACGGTTTATCCGCTAGGCACTGGGTGCCATGAATTGACGGATTTTGTTGGTTAATCCAACTAGAGCTGGATTCACTTATCGTGGTTTAACCACTAGGCACCAGGTGCCATGAATTGACGGAAATTATGAACAACACAATGAAAGGATTACCGGTGAGACTTGAAAAGATATATACATATACATGGAGTAAGATTTATAATGATTTGGGGCCTTAACTATAGTAGATTGATGGTGTATGTGCTATATTGAAATTAAGAATAGGAATTATCAAATGAAAGCATCATTGTAAGGATCATATACATCCATGTGAATGATTATGTTGATGAATGAAAGTTTACTAATGTAATTAAATCTCTTATGATTACAGGTTAATTTAGCAATAGATACCAACTCGGCATCAAGGCAGGAATCCCGTACTCAAAGTCAGTGATGTCTTCTTTTGGTTATTTTGGCATGTACCTAGGACTAATGTTATATTTTGGAGTCTTTAGGAGATGAATACATATGAATACTAGTCACATGATAGTTGGTTTGATAAATATATACTGAATGATGCAATGATTTAGTAAGTTTTGAGGTTATGTAAATATTTTGATTATAATGAAACTTAATGAAATATGTATGTCTTGAATGTCAATATTGATAATTGTTTAAGTTGTAAATTTGGTTGAATGCTATTATTTTGGATTGGATAAAAGGTCATTATGTTTAGTGATAATGAATTGAAGAACAATTGTGGTATGTTTTATTTTCATGTTTTGGTAATGGAGTCTTGTGGGTTATAATATAAGATTTTAAGTAATTAGACAACTAGATAGTGAATTACAAATAATTATTTAGGAAATGGCCTTATTGGTTAAGTTGGAAATGACATGTGTAAGGTGTGGATGTTGCTTGATTGATGCTCGAAATTCTAGAAATTATACCTCTTAGTAATGCTTCTTGTGGAACAAGCTAAGTTAAGGAATTAACTTGGTTAGAAAGCAAACAGGTACACACAGTCTATGACACGAGCTGTCACACGGTCGTGTGCTATTTTTGGGTATAGTGCAGGTTACAGAAGCTAGTACACGCCCGTGTGGCCCAATTTCGAATAAAAACACAGTCTGACACACAGTCCAACATACGGGTGTGTGATTCTAGTTCGCATAAACACACGGCCTATCACACGGTTTGTGACACGGCCATGTGGATGCCTTTCAGGTAGGAAAATGACTTAGAACACGATCAGGGACACGACCGTGTGTCCCTGTTTGTGAAAATTTATCTAGTCCCTTTATGGTTTGCAAGTTATTTGAAAGTGATTCATGAATGATTGTAATGCTTGCATATGGTATGTGTTTTATAAATTGGATTAATGTATGTGATTTAATGTATAATTTGGTATGTGAATATAGTTGCTTATGATGAAAGAAATAATTGCTTAAAGTAGATTGACGTTATAAAATGTTTTGTGACAATTCGAGACCCTAAATCGATGATGGTTACGGGTTAAAGGTGTTACATCCAAAATCTACTGATATTGTGCCTGAGCGAATGCAGGATCCTCTGAAATAGGAGTGCCATGAGACGAATCAAGAGACATAGAGGTCTGAGCATTATTAGCTAAAGCTGCATGAGCATCCCTTTTCTTGGAAAACTTGAAATTTGGAGGAAATCGAATAAGTAGATAGCATTGCTCTTTTTTATGACCTTTGATTTTATAGTGATCATAGGTCCCATTGAAACGACGACGAGTAGAAACAGAAGCTCCAAACACATTGGAAGTCATGACATTAGAATCAACCATTGAAGAAACACCACTCAAGTGAACACGTTGTGATTCTTCTTGAATAAGCATAGAATATGCTTGATTCACAAATGGAAAAGGCTACATAAGAAGAATTTGACTCTGAACAGCAAAAAATGTGTCATTAAGGCCCATTAAGAATTGAAACAATCATTGTTGAAGGATATGTCTCGCATTCTCCTGAGAATTTTCACACTCACAAGAAGAAAAAGGAACTAACACACTATATTCATCCCAAAGAAGTCTCAATTTTGTGAAGTAAGCAAAGACAAAAAGATCACCTTGAACCATTGTAGCAATCTCTCGATGCAAGAAGAACACACACGATCCATCCAACTTATCATTACGCTCTTTCAGATCCTTCTAAACAAGCACAGCACTTGAAGCAAAAATGATGCCAGCAGATAACTCTTTGCTAACAATGTTGAGTATCCAAGAAAGAGCAATCGCATTACAGCAATCCCACTGAGAATGAAGGGACTCATCAATATCTTCCCTACGACAATCACCATCAAGGAAGCCTACCATCAAGGAAGCCTAACTTATTCTTGGCAAGAAATGCTATCTTCAGAGAACGGCTACAAATACTGTAATTCTTAATGCCAGTGAGCTTATGAGAAACCAAAAGTGCTCCAAGCGTATCAGAAGGATGAAGATAGAAAATGTGATGGAAATTGATGGAGAAAGCGTCCATCGGAGGCATACCAGCAACAAGAAAGAAGAATCAACGATAAAAAAAAACTTAAGCAATATCAAGATCACAACCTTGAAACTGATACCATGTTGAAAGATTTAAAAAGTATACTGATAATGTATATCATCGTCTTCTTAACTTACAACTGATGGCATTATATAACCAACCTTGTAAACTATAACAGCATAAAATTAACTAACTACATTTGCAACTAACAGCTAACCAACAACTAACAGTTAACTAACAACTAACAGCTAACTAATCTGCAGTTGCTTCCTTCAACATAGTTGAATGGGTTTGTATTTAACTATCATCTGAAGTTATTAATCTAAGTAAAATTTAAAAGAAATCAACACTAACACTAGAATTGAGCTCACGGCAATGGAGGAAAACCTTAGAAAATTGTATTTCTCTTTCTTTCTCTCTAGGTTCAGCGAAAGAAGATGAAATAATCTAAGTGAATGATTTATATATTTAACTTCATTAACATAAATTATAATAAATCTAATGGTTGAGATAAGTATGGGAGAAGTTAATGGAGATTAATGGCAAGGATCAACATCCTCCATTACTCAATCAAGCTTCTGGTTTAATTACTCACAAGCCCTTAGGTTAGTAACACAGTAAGGACTTTGCTCAATTTCTCATCTAATCCTTTTAATTTAGTTACTTTTACAATTTAATCCTTATGTCTCTAAATTTGTATTCTGTCTCGTAATCGGTTTAATTTTTTGGAATAGCTCCATTTAATATATCCAACCTCTAAAAATTGATTTTTTTTTTTTAATACCGAATGACTTTTACCAGATATGTTGCATTGCCTATTAGATTATTTCTAATCAAGTTACACATGATTGGTAAGTACGAAAGAATTTGACTTTTACTTTCATATTTTAGATATAATAAGTTTTAATATTTCATATTCTAATTATTATTATTGTTTTATTAGTTTGTAAAATATTAAATATTGTTAAACACGAATTCGCCGCCCTTCAAATTTTTTAAGAGTATTGGATAAATTTACTTTTTTTTTTGTGTGTGTGTAAAATGTTTAAATGACATAATTATGTTTATATATTTTATCGAAAATGAAGAAAATAATATATATATATATATATATATATATATGAAAATAAGAAAAGAAAATACACTTATGAACGTTGCTTGTGTTTCGTCTTTAGGGTTAGCTTGTTTTTATGCAAATTTACATAATCTAAATAAGGAAATAAAACCAAATAAAATAAAATCTATTTCTAGAATTAAGCTTAAGAATTTGTAATAATATTTTCTTTAAAAAATTTTGGCTTCTTTTTCTTGAAACTGAAGTCAAAAAAAAAATTTTAGGGATCAAAATTAAATAGTAATTTTTACGATAATAAAAATGTAATTTTTAAAATATTAAATTAAAATTTTATTATTTTTAGGCGATTTACTAATTTAAAATTTTAAAAATTTTAAAAAATCTAAATGAAAATTTTTTTTATTTAAGAAGATCGGGGCCTGTCAGCCCCCTATAGATTGTGATATTAAATATGATTTGTCATTCCCTTATTAAAAAGGGATATAGATGACGTGAAATTATAATTTCATATCATCTTTTCTCCTACAAGAGAATATGTTAACATTAATTATATAATGGAAGAAAAAAATCACTAATTTCATCCATAAAGACATCTTATTGATAGGACATAATCGAAACCAACATCATCTTGTTTTGAGAACACCAGAAGAGTGAAAAGAAATTCTCAGCAAACTGTTTAAGAACGGAAGTTTTGACCATTTCTGAAGAAAGAAAAACCGAACAAATGTTTGTTATCGTATGTACCAAGAAAAGAAAAAAGGCTAAAAATCTGCTGATGCTGACAAGGGAAAGACAAGAAGAAGATTATTACTCAATGAAGTGAGCAAATCCAAACTAAACATGGATTCATTTTGTTTTTGTTCTTTTCATAACGTTGTAAATTCTTTAGAGTCTGCAAAGATTATGATTGCTAATCATAAAAATCATCTTTTGAATTGATTGATAAGTTGCCCACTTATTCCTGTCAGAAACCAAGCAATGGCTTCCAAAAACTTACACGACGTATTATTGGTGGACAACGTAAGATTTTCTGATTTTCCGATTCATTCTACGACAAAACATATGTCGCACATATACACATGTTTGTTCTTTTTCACAAAACCTTTTACACTTGAACATGGAAGCTGGTTGGCTAGGCCTGGAAACAGCACGTGTCTGATACTTAGAGACAAATAAAATAAAAATAGTTAAAAACTCCGAGCCACGTTATAAACCACAGGAAACACCCCTTGTAGCTTTCATGGATATAGAGTGTAGACAGTAGGAAACTCATATATAAACATTAATGCACAGTGTTCTTATGACTTTGACGTACCATTTATCTTAACAGCATCTAGTTAAGTTTAGCTTAGTTTAGCTTTAAAATTTACATGCACCATGGGGATTGCGAGGCGTCCCAACCAGTTGCTTCCATAAGGTTGCTAGCGAAACTACCTGGATCACCCATCATTGGAAAGTCCAAAGACATAGCAGTTTCAGCCCAAATGGAGTCGTCTAAAAGAGGCAAGTTGGCGTTCATATTTTCCCAGAACCCCTCGATTCCATCTTCAGTAATCTGTCCAAACTTTGCATCCACGTTCCCTTGAATATCAATGTTCTCGTTGGGGAAAGAAGGCGTTACTGAGGAGTCATTGTTGTACACTGGTATTGGTGCCTTGTCATTGACCCCAATAGTTGGGTTATTTGATGATGAACTAATCATACTCATACCTGAATTGCTCACGTTTTGGGGTTGGTAATTCACCATTGGAGGCACCTGAGTATTAGCTGCTGAAGAAGGTTGAGACCGAGGGTTGTTGGCACATAATTCAGGCAAATTGAGCTTGGCATCCGAGCCATAGAGTTTACGTGCGGCAGCATCATAAGCCATTGCCGCCTCATGAGAAGTGTCGAAGGTTCCAAGCCAAAGACGAGCACCACGATTTGGTTCACGAATTTCAGCAACCCATTTACCCCAAGTTCTTTGCCTCACACCTTTGTAAGTGCAGAGAGCGTTCTCTGGACCACCTTTTCCTCTCATGCATCCTTTTCTCGAGCTTGCTTGTGCTGGCTTCCTCACTTGTTTTCTTTCTCCAAAGCCACTACCCGTCATTGATGTTGACATTGTTCCAACATGGAACCTGGGGGGAGTAAGGAAACGTGAAGAAAGAAAGTGATTGATAACTGATAAGCACATTGGGGTTAATGGTATTTATGATAGAAAAAGGGGAGATAAGAGCTTAAATGGGGGGTGATTAAGCTTGCCCGAAACGTGTCTTAAGATGGGTTTGGCATGGAAACCCTGTTAGCTCGTGTCGACAGCAAAGCTCACAGCCATTTCTCATAGACACACTTGGCCTAGGCTCTTGTCTGTACACAAGCTCATGTGGCAAACACTGAAGAAAAAAAGAAATGGAAAAAGTAGTTGGATTTAGGAAATTCTGGAGGAGAGAATAGAGGAAATGGATAATGGTGAATTTAACAACGAGGAACGGCGTGATCGGTTGGAGATAAGAACAATTCTTTCCCAAGTTAATTAAAATCAATCACCATAAACACCAAACTGGTCAATTATTTTTTAAAATTCTTTTAAATTAACTAAACTTATTAATTAATTAATCAAAATAAATTTTTAAAAAATTTTATACAAAATAAAACTCGAATCCAATAAAAAAAAAGAGAGAAAAGATGGGAGAGTTATAAAAGGGACATCTGAGTTGGTACACTGAATGTGATTTGGAAGGTCAAAGTGAAAGTGGGATACTCTAATGGGGTCCATGCTGCTATAACTTCGTACACTGAATGTTTCCGAGTTGAATGGACTCAGGGTGCCAACTCGATTGTCTTCATTCAATTCCATGTGTGTAAAGAAGGTAACGCATTCAGTGGTGGAGTAAAACAAAATCTTGCACAACAAGAAAGGTGGAGGCAGTGCCCTTTCGAGGCTATAGAAGGGCAGGCAGGCAGGCAGGCATGGAGACCATATTCCAAATGAAAATACAACTATAGGAACCCAACAACTCATCTCTTTAAGTCCAATATTGCAGGGCCCTTGATTTAGCTGAAGCATAGCAGGTTAAACTGCAAACTTGGCCCTCTTTGGTGCTGCTGTTACATTTAATAGGAAACAAGTAAGGCAGAGGCAAAAATTTTATAGAGCCAAATTGTATTTTATTTTTTATTTTTTATTTTTTACTAATAAATGAGTAAATTAATTTATGTAGATTAATTTAAGGAACAAATCAATCTTTTCTATTAAAAATTTCATTTTTTTATACCGTTAAAAATTAGTGTACCTAATAGAATTATCAAGCAATGACATCTAGCTTGTCATATGTACATCATACTGACATATAAAGACTAATTTTTAATCGTAAAAATGACTAGAATTTTTAACAAAATGATCAATTAATTTTTTATTTATTGTACAAATACTAATTTAGCTATTTTTTTTAAGGAGTAAAATGCAGTTTACTTATACTTTTACTAGAGGTGTTCATGGGATGGACTAGATCTGTTTTGAACCGAGTCTAAGTATGATATTAACATACTTTACTCTTGCTCAAGTTCAATTTGGCCTGAAATATGGACTTAAAATTTTGATCAAACCCGTCTATATTTACAAAAAACTAATTCAAACCCATTTTAGGTCCGCTCATATTAATTTTTAATTTTTTTTAAAAATATTTATATTGTTTTATTTTAATATTTAATAATTTTATAAAATTTTTATTTATTGAAAATTTTTATATAGTCATCTTAATATTTTTTAATGTTCACATTAGAGTAATATTATATATTTAATATAGATTATTTTTTTAATGTGTTTTAAATTACATTAATATATTAAAAAAACACACATAATATAAAGTATTATAAACTTAAAATGGGTCGGGTAATGTTCAAGCCCGAGCCCGACCCATATTTTAAATGGGCTTAATTTTTTTAGCTCATTTTCTAGCCTAACATTTTTGCCTAAATCCTCCCAAATTTTGAGCGAATTTTTGAGTCTGAGCGAATAACTCGACCGATAAATAATTCTAACTTTTGCCTAAAGGCATATGATGGCAACTCAATTAACAAATAAAAAATTCCATTTATAATATGTATGGGATAATCCTAAAACCTCTTAACTATCTTATTATTATTAGTGCAAGTTTCACACTCATAGCCTCTTTCAGTTTTTTATATGATTTGCAATTCTCTCTTATCTTTTTTTTTTTAATTACAAAGGAAAGGTAAAACTTTAACAATTACGTAATTGGTGTGATTAAAACTTAGACCACACTCGAAGCAATGAACCCTTAATCATCAAGCGAACACATGGGATTCAAGCCCCTCTTTATTTTTACTTAGGTAGAAGTCTAACACAACATAGAGGAGGATGACATCAATACAACTAAACCTTTTTATTATTATTATTATTTAATATATTGGTGTGTTTACATAGTAGTATTTGTTCATATTTTTTTTAACTATTTGACAATACATACACATACACATAGATGCTCAAATCCAAGACCTCTAAAATAAACAACATCCTCTTTCTATTATTAAAAATATCATTTTCTATGTATTATATAAAAGGAAGTGAGATAAGATGAAATTTTAACAATTGTTTGAAAAATACTTAAATGATAAAGTTATATTATTTTTAAGGTGATATTTAATTTTTTTATCAGTACTAAAATTATTTTTATTTTATATTAAAATGTTATATATATATATATATATATATATATATATATTAAAATATCTAGTCAATAATAGACGGTCACATAATATAAATTTAAAAAATATATATGTTTTATTTTTTTATTTTTTTCTTTTATATTGTTTCTCGCTTATTTTTTATTATATATTTTTTTTTTCCTTCCATTATAATATTTGACAATGTCAGTAATGCTCGAAATTTACCTTTTTGAAGTTGAGATGTTGGTGATTAATTCTCTTTCAAACTTTACCACCTACTTGCTTGATCTTAAGAAAAGTTATTTCATCGATCAAAATTAATATTTTCAAAACCGGACTGGACTAGCCATTTGGATAGAGAACTAGCAAAGATACCAGTTCGGAGATATGGCTCAAATCAGTTGACCCACAAATTGATGTAGGTAAGTTGAATCGAACTAAAAAAATCAATTAAACTGGTTTTCTCTATTTTAAGTATTTTTATTTTTATAACTTTTAATAACACAAACTAATCAAAGTAAAAAAAAGTAATGGCATGATCGGTTCAACTATTAATTTGATTCTGAAAACCTTAAGCAAAATCATGAAGTCTAAAAAACTTACACTTGTAGATAGAGGCGAAGCCAAAAAAAATTTTTAGGGGGCTGAAATTAAATTATAATTTTTATGATAGTAAAAATATAATTTTTAAATGATTAAATCAAAATTTTAGTATTTTTAGGGGTTCAAAGTGTAATTTTTTCTTTATTAATTTAAAATTTTAAAGATCTAAATGAAAATTTTTTCATTTTAGAGGGACCAAGGCCCTTGTCCACCCCTGCTTGTAGAATAAACTTACAAATAGAGGAAGAATAATGAAAAAAAATATAAAGTAAAACAGATATATATATATATCTTATAAATATCTTTATTGAGGTGATGTCATCTATTAACTAGATCTTAAAGCAGTTATGAAAATTACTTTAATGTTATTTTGTATTTAAAATAAATTATATTATTTGAGAAATA
Source organism: Kokia cookei (assembly GCA_039519145.1). NCBI lineage: Eukaryota > Viridiplantae > Streptophyta > Magnoliopsida > Malvales > Malvaceae > Kokia > Kokia cookei. Next base: position 10,725,218 of record CM076901.1, on the reverse strand, counting down.
AAAATGTCTATGATGAGATTTGAACTCATGTCAATTGGGTTAGCAAAATTTTAAATTTACCATTTAACCAAAGTTTTATTTTATTATTTTAATACATTTTAATTTTATTATGCACACTTTATTAGCTCCATCAATTGTATATATTAATAACGTTGTTGATTAAGATAATAGTACAAATTAACTTAACACTAACTTACGATTGATGACAACACCATAATAAATAATTGTATTTATTTAGTAATATTAATATGATATATTAAATATGTTTAAATTTATTTTAATTACAATTTAATTTAATTTTTTTCATTTTAATATCATACATATTTCATGTGTTATTATTAATTAGTTTCAAATTATACATTTCTTAATTATTATATGTTATTTTAAACACAAATATATGTTTTAAATAAATGATTTCCACACGCATGTGCATATAATAGAGTTTTTAGTATTTATAAAAAGAAAATAAAATGTTTTATCTTTTTTTTTTTAATAGGCTTAATGGTTGAACTAACAGAGGTATCAACTTGAGAAAAAAAATTGTTTAGATATCACTTGTGACCAGGAGCAAAGCAAGAAAATATTTTGAGTGGGGTCAGAATAAAATTGTATATTTTTATGATAACAAAAGTGATATTTCATTTTTTTTAATAATTTATATTGTTATAATTTTTAAATTATTAAATCATTTTTTTTCATTTTTAAGGGGTTAAAGTGTAATTTTATTATATACTAATTTAAAATTTTAAAATTATAAAAAAAATTAAAAGTAAAATTTTTCATTTTTAGGGGAGCTCCATGCTTGTAACAAAAAAAATTATTTAAATATCAAAATGGAAAAAATATAATTTAAATATCAATTTATAAATTAAGCCTTAAAAAAATGACAAATATTTTTTATTTGCGATTGAACTTTAAATTTAATCTAACATTTTTAATAAAAAAAAAAAACTAAATTGAGATATTTAATAATATAAACTAAATTATTTATTGTTTAAATTGTAAAAAATAAATAATAATTTTAAATAATAAATATTAACTTTATTAAAAATATATATTTTTAAAGGATTAATATATATAGAAGGATTTAAACTTACTTGTTACATAAATTATTTTTTTTTTACATAATTGATGCCTAAACTTAAAAATCATAATTCAACTTAATATTTTTTTAAGTACTTGATTAACATTGTTAAATACGCTAACCAATAACATGATTTCATGGTAATTTTATATTTTAACACGTGATAAAAAAATAATTTTTTAAATGACATGTCAAAATATGAGATTATCATTTTTTATTATTTTATTGATCATCAATTTTATTTCAATATATATTAATATTGTTAGTTAAATGAATCCATCTGATGTCATGATAATTAAGGGTGTTTGTAATTTGAATTTGAATTAAATTAATTAGATTTATTGTTGGAGCTTTACCAATAATTATAATTCAGAAAAAAAAAAAAAAGTTAATCAAATGAACATTAAATTCAATTACTATTTCCGTGGTGTGGATAATAATCATCTTCAGTAGGCAGGCACGGCCGAAGACTTTTACACACAAGTCAGGCACGGCCGAAGACTTTTACACACAAGTCAGGCACTGTAAAGCATCATAATTTGGGCTTTATAAGCCCGACTTTTGAGAGAGTAAGGAATCGGAGGGAAAGCAATGGCGGAAGAGGGACAAATAATCAACTGCCAGACTTTTGCTTCATGGAACGAGCAGCTCCATACAGCAAACGTCTCCAAGAAACTGGTAGAATTTTACTTTTTTCTCTCAATTTCCCAAAGTTTTGAGAAACTAGGTTTTCTTCACTTGGTTCGCTTGTACCTTTCGTTTGTTTGAATTTGATCCCCCCCCACCCCCCCGGATTCCCAAAGGTAATGCAGTGAATTAAGCGAAAAAAAAAATGGGTTAAATAGTGAAATTGATTGTTTACGTGATTCAATCATTGATGGGCTTTAAATCAGATGTCAAATTTACTATTACTTGCTAGGATTTCATTACTGTGATTTCTATGGAGTTCTTTGCACAGTCTCGTTTCTTTATCGTAGCTATTGCTTGCATTAAAAGATTACAGTCACTGGGTTCCCTATTTACCTACTTGTTCTTAAAAAAAGATTTCCCTGGTTAGGTGGTGGTAAGTTTCACAGCTTCATGGTGCGATGCATGCCGTTTCATTACACCCGTTGTTGTAGAGCTTGCTAATAAGCTGCCCAATGTCATATTCTTGAAGGTGGATGCGGATGACTTGAAGGTAAGATCTCTTAAAAGCCTTTGCTAATTATAGTTTGTAATATAGCTTTTGATTTATATTAGCTTCACGACATGCTCTTGTATTTTGCAGACCGTGACTCAAGATTTTTCCGTGGAGGCATTGCCTACTTTTATCTTTATGAAACAAGGCCAAATAGTTGACGAAGTTGTGGGGACACGCAAAGATGAATTGCAGCAGAAAATAACCTTACATATGCTGAAAGCATGAATCAACTTCAATTACTCTTTGAATTCTGTAAGTTGTTTCTGAAACTAGAAATTAACTTATAGATCTTGTACATATCTGTCTCTCAGATACTAAAATTATGTTCTTGTATGTCTTGTTCGATACTTTCATTATGTGCTTGTATTTCCTCGTATGAACATCAAACTCGAAATTGCTTGTATACTACACCAATCTATTTATGTGTTACAAATGGCTGTCATATAATCATGATTCTTCTCTTAGTATTCCATCATGACAATGCTTTGTCTTTCTCAATTATTCAAACAAACTTGCAAGTGTAGCATCTCAAGGCTTGCTTTATGTTTTGGTTTGTTATCATATCAAGTGAACCACCATAAGCCTTGAGGGACATTCTTTAGACTACAAGATCATGTAATAAATGGGGAATTCCATGCTTGCCTCGTTGGTTTCCTGGTTCCATGCAATGATACTCCACTGACTTTGGTGGCCCCAAAGAAGAAGCCACTTTGTCGTTACCTCTCATATTGGTCTCTCCAGTATTTTCATGATGCCTTAAACCAAGTGCAAGTTCACTTGACCACTAACCCAAAATACCACTGAATTCTGTTAAATCATACATGGTATCACCAGCAATAAGGCTGCCATAAGCATGCTGACTGGAAGGGATTACTTAATCTGGATAAGGATTATTGCTATCCACGTTACTCCTCTGATCAACCTGTAATTTATCCCACTAGGTGAGGCAATATCTCCTATAGCAATATGTTGAGTTGAGACATTGCTGCCTTGCAGTGGCTTGTACATTTCTTCATCAGGGATATGATCAGGTTTGCTGTGTCCAACCTATCCTGGTTGAACATTATCAGCATCAGCAACTTCAGATGTCATACACTCTTGCAATTCTTCTCATCTTTCCTTGGATGTTGAAGAATTTTCCCTAGTTGTTTTGGTCGTGATTTCTAAGGAAGTTCTGATGGGTGGGTCCATTCTACCAAATTCTTTGTACTTCTCTTCGATCATGGTTGTTAGTCGATTAGTGGACACCAAAATTAACAATGCATGTCAATGATACTAGTGATTTATAGGCCAGAGAATAGCATTTCGTCTCTTTACTTGGCTTTTGGTCAGCAGTAGGGGTGAAGCCAGGAAAAAGTTTTTGGGTTTGAAATTAAATTGGCTATATCTTTATAATTTTTAAAAAATTAAATCAAAATTTTATAATTTTTATAGGGGTCAAAAGTGCAGTTTTATCTTTATTAATTTAAAAGGATCAAATAACAAAATTTCATTTTAGGGGGAGCTGGGTCCTGCCACGCCTGCAGTCAGCAATGGTACTTGGATTTGGGTGTGAATAGTGAATAATGGTATGTATTTGCACAGTTACGGTTAGTCTTTTCTAAGTTTTTCCATGTATTTAGAGGATTTTTAAAGATTATTTCTTCATATCCATGTGACATATAAGAGTTTTGAACACAAGAATTTCAAAGAAAAAAACCTTTGATTTGAGGTGTTTGAACTGTTTATGAAATACAAGTTAAAAAAAGTCGGTTACTTTACATCGAAAAGAATTTTATTTTTTATTTAATTTATAATTAATTTTAATATTTTATGATAAAAAAACAAAAATTTTATATTTAATATCGTGAAAATAATATAAAATATGTTTCAAAAAATTCCATATAAAAATTATTGATTGTTTTTATTTCATTAAAATTATTGGTTTTTTTAGAAATAATTATGAAAAGGATTTTGAAACTTTGCCAAATAATATTCAAAAGTTATAAAGCAAAGTTTATTTTATTAAAACAAGTCTAAAAATTCATAATCAATTATAATAAAAAAAAGGAACGAATCAAATTGAATTATGATTAACATTTCGTAAATTCCAAAACGAACCCAATCAAATGAACCAATATCACTTCTACCCTAGAGTATCAACTGACGTGCCCTTTTAACTATTTTCTACCTTGCAACCCTTTTGAAGCATTAGTCCAGCCAAGTTCATACAATTTGCCACAAGTGGACACCGATAATTGGCACTGTTTGTGGGAATCTGAGCAAAAAGCCATGGATTCTCCTTTCAAGCAACCTAGCCAACTAGTTTCCTCAACCACATTTAACTCACCCTCACAATGAATTACAAGTTTCGAACCACCAAACTGAAGTTGTTAACCCTTTCCTGCAATATGTATCTTTTGATATCTCACTAGCCTACTTCACTAGTTGGGTGCAACCTGGCCATTGCCAAAACATCTTAAGCACAAAACTCTCCTTTGCTATTCATCCAACTGGCGGAGACAATCGCTTGAGTCAACGTAAGAGTCCCAATAATAGTCACATATAGCTTTGCAACATTCAGAACTGTACCTCTATTAGTCATGTCTGGCCATTGGATGTCTACAATTTTCCCAAAATCTTTCTCCATCGTTGAGGTCAACGCCGCCATCTACATTTCAGCAACTAGATCACCACTTTGATTGTGCATCTCATTTCCAGCTCCTCTCGAGTGTTTTTACAGCGCAACAAATGATCTTAAACAAAACCCGAAAGTAGTTGAAAATGATCTTTCAAAAATTAGAAAGATTAGCAAAAAGAATGCACATAGACCTTCCAAACATGTTGATGCATGCGCCAAGGCCCAAGTCTAAGCCCAACCAAATGATAAACTCAGTTTGCCATAAGGTCTAATCACTCGTTCAAGATCCAAGTATATTCGAGCAACGATGAACTTGTTCTTGCAAAAGTTTGTGTTAAATGGACTTCAAAAACCTCAAGGAGATGAGTTCCAACTTAAGACAATCAAGATTTCAAATCTTGTTTTAAGAAAATCAAGAAACAACTCTTGGAGCATATTGGCTTAGAGACCCTAAGTTATTTTATATATTTCAATTTGATCCTACAACATCCTATCTGTACCATACTGTAAAACTTGGAGGCTGAATTGGGCATTAGTTAGGATTGTCAAATTTTTCATGAGACCTATTGGGGAATAATGGCTCGTTTCTAATATTTTATATTAAATCGGGTTAGTGCTTGCATGGAAAGTGTTGAACGATCAATATGAGAGTGGCTATATAAGGGGAAAATGAAAACAGTGAACAAATATTTTTTTTATTTTTCCTTTTTTTTCCTTCTTCCAAATTCTTCTCAACTATCATTTTCTCTTGGGATATTTTGGGACCAGAGATAGAGGAATTAAGGGATCAAGTTGCATAAGGGTGAAAAATAGCATTTAGCTTAATCAAATGTGAAATTTGTGAATTGGTAACGTTCATATGCTCTTTTGTATCTTTTTTATTTTGAAGGAAAGAAATAAATTGTGGATATCTGACTAAATGTTGGTTGTAAGGAAAAGAAGCATGTTAAGTAGAGAATTTACTTTGCCTGTTGTCAGAGCTTGATTATCATACTCGTAAATGTTTCACGGTCGGTCCCATATGGTTGTTACTGTTTAGCCAATAAAGATGGAAAGGTACAAGACAACAAAGGGAAAGGCAAGCTAGTAGGTGATACATCGTTGAGGTATTATGTTGGCGAGTTCCTAAACTCAAATCTTCAGTGTTTGTCTTACATACCTTTGTACTATGTTGTTCTGGTTGTGTGTTATGCTTATGAGGATGTTATATCTTGTCGTGGTAAAGTTACCAAAATTGCTAATGTATATTATGAGATAAGGTGCATGCTGTTGTGTGCTCAAATTTTCGTGTACGATGATTTTTAAATTGTTCACTAGTTACCTTGCATGTCTATGGTTTTTATGAGATTTTTGCGGTAACATTGATGCATGCTAAGTTGGCGTGCAAATGCATGCCCTATTGTAAGCATAAGTTGTTGTATTGATAAGTAGTTTTTGGGTAAATTACTATTGATTATGATATATTGTTGAATGTTTGATATGTGTTATTTTGATAAAAATAATTAATATGTGGAGTATGGAGGGATGTAATGATGGATGAATGAATAAAAATATATCATGTTGCGCACTTTGTGCCACGTGTTATTTTGCTTTGCGAAGATTCAGTTAGATTGTACGGAGATTTATGTGCACAAGTATGTGATGACCCTACGAGGGCTTTTCTTAAGTATAAGACTGTATAGTCTAAGGCTTAAAGCCTCATGTATGTATGCAAGTCTCATGAGCATACGCAAGTTATCACAGTCCACTAAACTTGTCTTCATGATTCAAGTTATGACAGTCAGTTGGACTTGTCCTCCTGTTCCAAGTTATAACGGTCCGCTTGAATTTTCCTCATGTTCTAAGATATGACGGTCTGTTAGATTTGTCCTCATGTTTCAAGTTATGACGGTTCATTGAAGGTGTCCTCAAGTTTCCATGTTAAGGCTATGCACTAGATTACGTCATATAGAAATCCACAGTACTGTCTACTCATTTGAATCCGCATGGAATGACTTCTTGCATCTTAGTCACAAGCACAAATTCAACATATATGAATTATTATCCATGAATCTTTCAAGCAAGAGTCTTCATGGACTATCTTTCAACCAAGAGTTCGCATAGACTATTCTTCAAGTAAGTGTCCGCATGGACTATCTTTCAAGCAAGATTCTGAATGGACTATTCTTCAAGCAAGAATCAGCACGGACTATCTTACAAGAAATAGTCTGCATGGATTATCATTCAAGTAAGAGTCCACATGGACTATCTTTCAAGCAAGTGTCTACAGAGACTATTCTTTGAGCAAGAGTCAGCATGGACTATCTTACAAGCAAGAGTCTATATGGACTATCGTTCAAGCAAGAGTCTGCATGGACTATTCTTCAAGCAAGAGTCCACATGGACTATCGTTTAAGTAAGAATCCACATGGACTATCTTTCAAGCAAGAGTCTGCAAGAACTAACTGATGAGTATGAATTCTCAAGTCTAAGTTCGTCAATGTATATTTTTTTGAATCTAAGTCCGCCAAGAATGAGTTCGCATGTATAAATCTGCATCTAAGAAATTGCATGTATGAAACCAATACATACGCGCAAGTGGAATCCTCCCACAAGATATACTAGTGCATGAATAATAAAAGTGAGGAGTCGAGTCAATATGTAAAATGGGGTTGATTTGCAAATTAAGCCAATGCGAATGATGTTAAGTGTGCACCTAGAAGACGTGCAATCTGGCCTTGTGCAAGTGATGTCAAACATGAGATCAAAATACCTGGGGCCTTGACATTAGACACTTGAGGGACCAAAATACCTTGTTTATGATGAAGTTATAGTATAACTTATTCTCCAAACTGAATACCCTGTGGGTTCAAGTTCTTTGGTCCAATATGGTATGGAATAGGCTTTACCAAATAATATCTCATGAGGGAGATGTTCCTTTCTTTTGAGGGTCATTTTTAAGGCATGACCCTTAATTCAAAGAAGCTTGTTTTAGTCAATTGGAAATGGGAACAATATTAGTTTTTGGAGAAACCCATGGATCCCATATATGAGGCCTTTGATTTATCAAGTTCCAACCAATGCTAATATTAATTTGGACTGTCTTCTTAGTGATATGACCACTGAGGAGGGATCTTGGAATTTGGATCTTTTTCATCTTTGGTTACTTGATGATATAGTTAGATGTATTGTGGGTATTCCCTTACCTCATCCATCTGCAGGCTTTGACATGATTAGTTGGACTCGTACTTCAAATGGTATTTTCTCTCTCAAAAGTGCGTATTGACACATTCGGGAAAGATCGTGGAATACGAAGGATGCGAAGTGGAATTTAGCGTGGAAATTTCAGGGACCCCATAGAGTTAGACTTTTCATATGGCTTGTTTTGAATCAACGTCTGCTTACTAATGTAAAGCGTGTTAAGCGGGGTATAGGGTATGATAGTTCTCGTGGTATATGTAAACATCATTCTGAAGACATATTGCATGTTCTCAGAGATTGTTCGGCAGCTAAAGAAATTTGGATGCATATCCTTCCGGATGGAAATAATGGGTGTTTCTCTGCAAGTGACCTTTTTCAATAGTTAAAGTCTAATTTGCAGAATCCTGCTAAATCAGTAGATGATGAGATAAATTGGTCTTGTTTATTTTGTTTACTTATCTCGCGAATCTGGAAAAATCAAAACCTTTTTGTTTTTCAGAGCATCTCATGAAATACATGTGAGATAGTTAAAATTTCATATATCTGGGCAAAACAATTTGTTTCTTTTCACGGGAAGGACGTGTCTATGGAACGGTTCAAATTGCTTCTTCAAATGCTACAGCGAGGGGGGGAGTCATAAGAAATAGAAATGAGGAGTGAATTATGGGATACAATAGATATTTGCGCAAATGCTCAATTCTCGATGCCGAATTGCAGGGTATTCTTGATGGATTGACTCTCATTCACGACAAACAATTTAAGGGTGTGATGATTCAAACAGATAGCTTGACAGGATTCTTCCTTGATAAGTTCAAATTTTGCTCTTATTAGACGTATCCATCTTCTAGCGAATGCAGAACTTTGGGTCATACAACATTTTCCTAGAGACTTTAATAAAGTAGCTGACTGTCTAGCTAAGATGGCATTTGATACAAACTATGGCCTGAAGATATTTAAGGAGATTTCAAAGGAGGTGCTAGCACTTTCTTCTACTGTTCAAGCAAGTGACAGACTTGCTCAAAGAACTCTTATGTAATTAGATTGCTATATTTGATTTTTCATAAATAAAAAAAAAGCATCTTTTTGGGATTATTTGATTGGAATCTCAAGTTATTCTCACAATTGATTTACAATTAAAAAAAATGATGGTTTGAAGTTGTTATTCAACTACTTTAACTAACTTATCAATGAGTAAGAAAATATTTAAATTTTGTGATTGACTCCTAAATCAAAACTAGAATGGTCTTGAGGTTGGAATTACCATCAAATCAGTTTATTCTATTTTAATTCGAAATTTCACTCTTTTTTTTATACTTTATCGGATTTCATTTATATTAGTATTTTGGCTATTGTTTAATCCCATTTTATATAAATCTTCAACAATGGCAGATGTTGTAATAAAGTTGTTGCCTTCAATCCTTTTATAGCTTTCCTCTTAAGCTTAGACCTCTAGTATTTGTGTTACTTTTTCAGTTAATTTTGGATGAATTTGGATGGGCAGTGTGTTTACTTGCGGTTAGTGTAAAAACAACAGTGACAATGAAATTAGATATTGTAATAATACTGTAAAAGGAGACAAAAAAAAAAACTAAATGCACTGCACTCTACCACCTATCCAAACCCACCCTTTGATTTCTAAGTTATATACGATTGTAATAAACTTCAATCCTCTTTCTTCCCCTATTTGGCTGATTAGAAAAATAGAAATGATTGATAAGAAAATACGAGAAAGTAAGAAAATTCCGCTAGTTGTTTTATTTAATTTAATTTAATTTTTGTATTTTGTATTTATAATATTTAAAATTTTTAAATTTTTTATATATTTATTTTTATTTTTAATATTATAAAAAAATTAAAGTTTTAAATATATTTTAATTTTTAGAGGATATCCTCATTGTGATGTCATCATTAACATATGTCACAATATCAGAATGTCATATGTTTCAAATTTAATGCTGTTAAAAAAATCAAAATAATCAATAAAAAAATTTAGATACCAATCCGAGACAAATGAAATCTTAAATACCAATTTGTGAGGAACTATGCTAATTTTAGTGGTCAAATATATGTTTAAGCCAAAATTTTATTGGCAAATGATACATTTTAAGCTAGTATATATTTAATTAAGGGTTTGTTTGATAAATTATTGAAAATTTTTATTTATATTTAATATTTTAAATTTTTTTTATAATCATTTTAATTTTTTACTCGATATAAATTTTTCAACAAAAAATATTAAATAAAATAACTAGATAGTTTGCTACTTATCACTTAACTTAAAAATATTAAGTTGAATTTATTTTATTAAAAGATTAAAATAAATTACCTTTTTTAAAAACTTGAAATATTCAAATTATCATATTTATTTTTTATCTAAAATTATCTAAAACAATATAAAATATTACATTAATAAGATTAAATTTTAAAAATAAGTACTTTTATTAAACAATAAAATTATATTCACTACTTATATTTACTAATTTACTAAATAATTTTTAATATAAAATTTAAAATTTATGAAATTTAATATTAAAATTAAGTACTTAATTTTTCAACACTTAACTTTTTAATTTATCAAACACATAGAATTACATAATTTTTATTAAACAATTTGTACTACTTTTAATTAATATAATATTGGAGAAAATTCGTCATCAATGTGGTTACAAAAACGGGATTGACGTGGGTGCTGATGGCTCAAGCGATGGTCTCTCACTGGGATGGAATGAGGAAGTTGACATAGTGATGAAAAGCTTTTCAAAAGGGCATATTGGTGTAGAAATAGATGATAAGAGTGGAGTCGAGCCTCGGAGATTTACAGGCTTCTACGGGTCACCAGTAGAAAGTTAGAGGCGAGACTCTTGGAATTTATTGAAACAGTTAAAAAGCAATACTAATCAGCCATGGTTAGTTCTTGGTGACTTCAATGAAATATTATATTCATTTGAAAAGAAGAGGGAAGGTTACGTGGGGAAAGACAAATGATGGCCTTTAAGGAGACCCTCGAAGAATGTGAGCTATATGACTTAGGCTTTTCAGGCTAATGGTTTACATGAAAAAGAGGGAGGTTGGTGGATAATAATATTCGTGAGAGACTAGATAGAGGACTGGCAAATTCAACATGGTGAGAACGATTCACAATGTATTCAGTGAAACATTTGCCACATAGTTTCTTAGACCATTGCTCGATTTTTATCAGCACTAATAGTAATCGAGTGAGGATGGGAAGGAAAAAAGATGATAGCTTTCGTTTCAACGTTGATTGGGCTTTAGAAGACCGATTTGAAGATCAAATAAAAGCTGGTTAGGGGGATGAGGTAGCTGCGTTGCCTATCAAGTTAGAAAATTTGGGGAAACATTTATAAAGTTGGGCGGTAAATGTAAATCACCAGAGATCGAAAAGGAAACATGATTTAATCAACCAGCTTAAAAAGCTTAGTGAGGAAGATCCCGAAGAAAAGGTCCCTACTGAAATTACATAAGTTAAATTAACGTTAAACATGGAGGCTGATAAAAAAGAACTATATTGGGCACAAACGGCAAGGTCTAATCGGCTTAAATTAGGTGATCGCAATACGGTCTATTTTCACAAGATTGCAACCTAAAGGAGGAAAAATTTAATCCACTCCTTGGAAGATGAGGGTGGCAGACTGGTTGAGAGGGAAGACAACCTTCATCAAGTTGCCATGCAATATTTTAAAGAATTCTTTGAAGCTAAGTCGGTAAGAAATAATAGTAGACTAACGTCAGAAATTGAGCCATGTATCACAACACATCACAATATGAGGAGATTCACTATGGAAGAGGTGGTGGAAGCTTTAAAAGATATGGCGCCTTTAAAAGCAACAGGTACAAATGGGTTCCCAACTTTTTTTCTTCCAAAAATACTAGCATTTGATTAGGGACGAGGTATCAAGGTATTGTTTAGATGTTTTAAATAATGGGAAACAAATTGAGGAAACCAACAAAATAAATATTATCCTTATCCCTAAAATAAAATCACCTAGGAATATGAGTCATTGTAAGCCGATAAGTTTATGCATAATGATTTACAAAATTATTTCAAGGGCACTGGTGAACAGATTTCGAAAAGTCTTAGAGCTTTGTATAGAGGAAACACAAGGGGCTTTTGTCCTGGGGAGATAAATCACTGATAACATTTTAGTTGCTTATGAGGTGCTACACTCGTTAAAAAGGAAGAGAAGAGGAAAGGTCGGATCCTTTGCTTTAAAGCTTGATATGAGCAAAGCCTATGACAGGATTGAATGGTCTTTTTTGGAAGATATGTTAAAAAGTCTAGGGTTTTGTTCTGAATGGATGGAGTTGTTATTACAATATGTTGAGAGTGTTTTGTACTCGATAATCCTAAATGGAACTAAAGGAGAGAATTTTAAATCTACTAAAGGATTGAGGCAGGGGGATCCATTGAGCCTATACCTTTTCATCATTTGTGCGAAAAGTTTTTTTAGGCTGTTAAACATCGCAAAAATAAATGGATCTATCAATGGAGTTAGACAAGGAAGGGGAAGAGTAGATATAATGCATTTATTTTTGCCAACGATAGCATATTGTTTGAAAAAGCTACATTGGTAGGGGCTGCTGCTTTAAAACAGGTAATTGGAGAAAATGAAAATTTATCCGAGAAGCTCGTTAATTTTGAAAATTCCCTTGTTTATTTTAGTAGTAATGTGGAGGAAAGTATTAAACATCAGATTGTTCAAGTATTAGGGGTACGAGTGGCAAATAACCTAGAAAAATACTTGGGATTACCCATAATGGTGGGCCGTCGGAAAAAAAACGCTTTTGTTGATATTAAGGAAAATTTTATTCAAAAGCTGAAAGCATGGAGCATCAGAAATCTATCCATGGGTGGAAAAAAAAAATTTTAAAAGCAGTTATGCAAGCCATTCCCACTTATTTTAAATTGCCGGATAATTTATGTCGTGAATTAGAAAATCTGATGAGTCGTTTTTGGTGGAGAAATTTAAAAACAAATAAAGGCATTCAATGGTGTGATTGGCAGTTTATGTGCAAACAAGAACCGCTTGGAGGGGTTGGTTTTAGAGATTTTACCAAGTTTAATACAGCCTTGTTGGCGAAACAAGGATGGAAGCTAGTTACTAACCCTTTTAGTTTGTTTGCATGTGTTTTTAAAGCAAAATATCCAAATGATGATTTTCTAAATGCAAGGTTAAGGTCTAACCTTGCGTTTACCTAGCGAAGTATTTGGGGTGCCTGGAGTTTGTTGGAGAAAGGATTGACGTGGAGGATAAAAAAAGGCCAGAGGGTGAACATCAGGAATGATGTTTGGCTACCAAAACCTGGGAATGGAAAGGTACAAAACATTAATATACAGTACACTAAAGTAGCAGATTTAATAGAGACAGACAAATTTCAATGGAAAGAAGAAGAGATTAGAAGACTGCTACTACCTGATTAGGCCGATAGTGTTCTTTGTATCGCTCTAGTGAATCCCATGCAGCAAGATGAAATTGTTTGGCGAGGAGACAACACTGACGTCTACTCGGTAAAAGAAGGATACAGGTGGCTGATAGCTGAAGAATTGAACAGCAAGAGTAGCATTGGATTGTTACAAACAAATGAAGATAACAAATTATTTACAAAAATATGGCAGCTCAAAATACCTAGTAAAATACAAATCCACCTATGGAGAGCTGCTAACAACTATCTACCCCTATTATCTAATCTAGTGCAAAAACGAATACAATCAAGAGCCATATGTCCAATATCCGGGTCCGAGATTGAAACAGCAGAGCACTTATTCTGGAAGTGTGCGTTCACCATGGAAGTCTTCATGACTTTGGGCATAAATCAAACCAGACTCAACATGCAAGATTATTGGAAAACCAAGTTAGAGTCAGTATTTACTTCTTGTAATGAAGAACAATGTATAACAGTAGCAGTTGTGATATGGGCTTTATGGTATAGCAGAAATAAACTTATTCATATGGGACAAAGAGACAGTGTGCAGAGCGTAGTAAGATTCATTTTATCATATAAGTCCGAATGGGGAGTTTTGGATTCGAACCTGGCTAGTAACATTGAATCTGGGGATGAACAATGGAGAACGCTTGAGTAGGGAAAGGTCAAAGCCAACTTCGACGCCTCTTTCTCCAAGCAAACACGGACAGTAGTAGGGGATGTATCATAAGAAATGACAGGGGATTGGTGATGGGCTCATGTATTCATCCATTTGGGAATGTAAAAGACCCAACCACCATCGAGGCCCTTGCATGTTTAGAAGTGGTTCGGTTTACAGCAGATATGGGTTTTGGGGAAGTCTGCATAGGAGATTTTTTAACAGTTAAAAAAAATGAAATCAATGTAAACAAACAGATCTAAGATTTGCAAAGTTGTGGAGGAGATAAAGAATCAAGGAAAAAGAATCCGAGACTTAACTTTCCGATTTGTATGTCGATCTGCAAACGAAACCGCACACCAACTCTCCAAATGAGGATGATGGTTGGACTCACCACGATTCTGGGTCGAACAGGTACCATCAGAACTGGTAGGTGGAGGCTGTCAAGTAAACCAAATTTCTACCACGTGTAAGATAAAAATTAAAAAAAATATAATATTTTAATGGATGGAGGCTGTCAAATAAGCGACATCCAATTTTTACCGGATTAGTATAAACCTGAATTTAAAATATGAATTTAGTATAAAATACGAGAGTGATACCTATTTGACAGATGACATCAAAAAAATAAAATATTTAAATATTATATTTTGAAGATTAAAATTGTAAACAAATATTTTTCAAAAAAAAATAATTTTATGAAATAAAATAATTATATTTAATATTTAAATTTTATTAATATACCAAATAAATTTAAAATAAAAATTCAATAGTTATAAAATTCTATATTAAAATTTTAATATTTAATTTTTCAACTTATACAAAAACACCTTAATTAATTGAATTATAATATTTTTTATGGTTCGAATAAAAGAAAAATTAAGTGAATGAATATTTATAGTTTAAAATAAATGTTTTAAAATTTTGTCTATCCTTAAATGACGTAATTTAAGCTTATTGAATTAAGTGATATTAAATTAATATATTCGAATGATATAAATAAAATAATAATTATTATTATTATAATACGATGGAAACATAATAGAATACGAATATGGGTGGTGCTTGTCAAGTATCCTTCACCTAAGTACCGCCTATCAGATAGCTTCCATTAAAAAAATATCATTTTCGGTATTATATCCCGTATATGACTCGTATTTAACCCATTTGACCCATACAAAAAATAGGTGACGCCTATTTGACCGCCTCCATCCACTAAAATATTGTTTTTTTAATTTCTATCTAACACACGGTAGAAACTAGGGATGGTGCCACCTACTTGACAGCCTCTACCACCCCAGACATCTCATTCCCATAAATAATCGAGGTGAAATATCATTTTGGTAATTAATTCTAAAATTCCTTATAATTATAAGAGGATGAAATTAATTGCACTTCCATTTAGTTACTATGTGTCGTCCAAACATACATTAAAAAACGTATTTTGAGAAAAAAAAAACTTATGATATCTATATTATGTATACTATATGTTAAGATTTGGATTGAGTTGGTGTCCTCTATCAACCAAGTTCTAACTCAACGTGAAAATATTAAAATAATAATTATTTTATAAAACAATAAATATTATTGTGAAAATATTTTATGTCTTTTTATATTTTAATAAATCTAAAAAATTTCATATAATATTTGATCACAAAACATCATAATTTTTTTAAAGTTGGAATCTGCTAATGGCATATTAACAAAGCCAATAAGGAGACTATAAAAAGTTCTAAAACTATCATTTATATAAGTGATACACTTTATCATTTTAATCAAAAACATATTTGATGTCTCGAAATATATATGTTAGTAAATTTTTTCTTGGATAAAATACATTAGAATAAGTAATTTTTGGGGTAAAATATGTTAGAAGTTACCCAATTATATTTTTTTCTTTTTTTTGTCACTCAACAATAAAAGGTTATAAAATGATCATTCAACTATTAATATATTTTTTTTGATCATTTAACTATGAAAAGTTACAAAATGATCACTCAACTATTTAATTTTGTCTTTTTTGGTCACCCAACTATATTGAATTTTTAGGTGTTTCCATTTTTACGTTAGTCAACTAGTGACCAAAAAAGAAATTTTGAATAGTTGAATGATCATTTTTTAACTTTTCATAGTTAGGTGATAAAAAAGAAAAAAACCATAGTTGAGTAACCTCTATTATAGTTTAACCTAATTCTTTTTATAATATAATATAATATCATATATAAACAGGAATTTGAAAAAAAAAACTTTTGAATTGACAAAAATACTATTTATTTTCCATCATATTAATAAATTGACATTTAAAAATAATTATAGTATTTAATTTAAAAATATTAATAAAAAAAGTTGATGTAAAATAGAATTTATGATAACTATACCTTTAATGGAAGTTGTGATAATTATACATTTATAAATATGTAAAATTTATTTAAAATTATTACTTAAGAAGTTGAGCTAAAATACTTATATTTGAAGAAAAAGCTGACAAAAAAGTTTTTACAATTACAATTATTTAAATTTTTTTTTTTTTTAAAATTTCACTTGATATTTAAAAAAATTGAGTAATGAAAAGTTTGTTTTACAATGGCTTAATATAATATTTGGTACTTGAACTTGATATTTTTTTCTTAATTTGGTACTTAAATTTGACACTTTTTCCTAATTTGGTACCTAATTTTTTTTTTAATATTAATTCATTAAGCATAGTTAAATACTTATTTTTAACATGAATTTTCTTTAAAATTAAAAATATTTTTGTAGCATAACAAAAAAAATTTCAACATCGTTATTGTTTTGCGTAATTTTTATAATATTTAATAAATTTAAGTACTAAATTGAATCTAAAAAAAAGCTTAGGTACCAAATTAGGAAAAAATGCCAAGTTTAGGTACCAAATTGGTTCCAAAAAAGTTTAGGTACCAAATTAGAAAAAAATATCAAGTTTAGGTACCAAATTAGGTCAAAAAAAAATTAAGTACCAAATTAAAAAAAAATGTCAAGTTTAAATACCAAATGTTATATTAAGCCATTTACAATATATCAATTTTTTATTGTTTGTACAAATGCTTTAACAATAGGAATTTTTTATTAATATTATATTTGAATTATCAAAATAATTAATATATCTCAATTACATTCATTAGTTATTATTTTAAATAATGATTACATGAGGTAAAAATTTTATTGTAGATTAAAAATAATACAAATGTTTTAATTATGATTTGATTTTTTTAATATTTAAAAATTTCTTGATGTACAAAATATTAAATTTTTATTATATTTGAATTGTTTAATTATATTTAACGATGGAATTAAAAATTAATTATAATAATTTAATATATTATTTAAAAACTAATTAAAAATTAAATGTGTAACTAGTTTTAATTAAAAAAAAAAAACGATTTTTGTGGGGGAAGAAACGTAAACTATTTTAAAGAGGGTAATGTAAAAAGGAATTTGTTTGTAGCAGAAGGCGGCTTTAAAATACAAACAACCCCTCACTCAAGAAACCTCAGAGAAGCCAAAAGTAAGGCATTCTTCCAAAATCAAACTTTTTCGATTTCTGATCTGGGATTTGTGACCATGAGCGACGGAGAAGACGCTGTACGACGCCGTAATGCGATTGCGGAGTACCGAAAGAAACTCCTTCAACACAAGGAGTACGAGTCCAGGGTTCGTGCAGGTCTCCTCCCATCTCTCATCTCGTAATCTAACACCCCCCATCTTTCTCTTTTCCTCGATCTGCCTTTCATTTTACATCCGAATTATATTTTTTCGTTGTTTTGTGATTTAGGTTTTTGCTTTTCCATTTTCGTTATTCTTCAATTCCATCTGCTTTTTCGTTTTGCTGCTTTGAAAATATGCTTTTTTGAGAGTTCACTTTTTTCCATGTTCATTTTAGAGATAGCTTAAGTAGGTAAAAATTGGTGAGAAAAGCTGTAAGCTTTGATTGCAGCGGTACACAATTATTTTGTTTTCAACTAAAATTATGCTGTCCGATGCCTCCGACTTGGACTGATGATTTTATTTAATGATAAAATTAAATTCTTGCTTTCTCAGAAAATAGAAGACCAAGAAACGAAAGGAAAAAAAATGCTTGTAGATTTGGCTATTGCATAGTGAATTAGTTGTTTAAAGTCCGGATTTTTGTTTTTGCGATTAATATATATCATACATGGAATGGTTTTTGACACATAGCTATTCTGTTGGATGTTTAGGTAGGGAGAATCTGAGAGCTGCTAAGAAGGAGTTTAACAAAACAGAAGACGATTTGAAGTCTCTTCAGAGTGTTGGACAGATCATTGGAGAAGTTCTCAGGCCTCTTGACTATGAACGCCGTAATTACTCCTTCTCCATCGCCGCCTTATTCTTTTAGTGTAGACGTTTGTCCAAGTGGCTAAGCATCTTTAACATTTGGATATCAAACTTACAAACTTCATTGATGTATTCTTTTTAGTAAAATTTCATTGTTTAGCATCTTAGTAGTTGCATTTGAATTTCTTAGTGCTTGTTGATTCATTTTTCTGTAGAATTGATAAATTGCTATATGTTGGATGTTCATATGATCTTTCAGTGATTGTTAAAGCAAGCAGTGGCCCTCGCTATGTGGTTGGCTGCCGCAGCAAAGTTGACAAGGAGAAACTGGCTTCTGGAACTAGAGTGGTCCTTGACATGACAACTCTTACAATCATGCGGGCTCTTCCACGTGAAGTAAGTTTTATTAGCTTCCTGTTCAGTTCAGCTGTGTTTATGATATCAAAGTAAGTTCTCTTTTCAAATGTCTGATACTGTTTTACATTTTTGGATAACAGGTTGATCCAGTTGTTTACAACATGTTACATGAAGACCCCGGTAACGTTAGCTATTCCGCTGTTGGTGGTTTATCTGATCAAATTCGAGAGCTTAGGGAATCAATTGAGCTCCCTCTAATGAACCCCGAGCTTTTCCTTAGAGTTGGGATTAAACCTCCCAAGGTGATTCTTGCTTCTCATCTCCCTTGTCTCTCAATTCTGGAGATTCAAAGAGTGTGCTTTTGTATATATTGATGGGTGATGCACATTGTCATCAAGTGATGTTTGTTTGGGAGTCATTTGAAATTTCTCATCTTCATTGCAGGGTGTCCTCCTTTATGGACCTCCTGGTACTGGCAAGACATTGTTAGCCAGAGCAATAGCAAGCAATATTGATGCTAACTTTTTAAAGGTCAATATTTTTTTGTACCATGTAACTTGCCTGTGTGGTTTTATATGTGACATGGTATCTTGTCCTTGAATGAATGCATTTACCTTATCATCTGAATTCAGGTCGTTTCAAGTGCAATAATTGACAAATACATTGGAGAAAGTGCGAGGCTGATAAGAGAAATGTTTGGATATGCTCGTGATCACCAAGTGAGAGCCTTGGGAGTTTTGAAAATTTTCTATTGCTTCTTTTTGTGTTTCTGTTAATATCTTTCTTATGTTTGTTTCTTTTTATTCAGCCTTGCATCATCTTTATGGATGAGATTGATGCCATTGGTGGACGCCGTTTTAGTGAAGGAACAAGCGCTGACCGTGAAATACAGAGAACACTGATGGAGTTACTTAATCAGCTTGATGGATTTGATCAGCTTGGAAAGGTACATTGTTTTATTATGAACATAGTTTGAGATTGTGATTTGATGCAAATATTCTAGCACTCTGAACTGATTATCATGTTCTGGAACTCAAATTTCTCTCAGTTCATCACTCACTGATTCTGTACAAAGCTTTTCTTTTATGTTCTCTTCACTCTCGAGAAAATATTATCAACTTAAAATTGTTTTGCTGGTGCTCAGGTTAAAATGATCATGGCTACAAACCGACCTGATGTACTTGACCCTGCACTTCTTCGTCCTGGGCGGCTAGATAGAAAAATAGAAATTCCATTGCCAAATGAACAATCGAGAATGGAAATCCTCAAGATTCATGCTGCTGGCATCGCCAAGCATGGTGAAATTGACTATGAGGCTGTTGTCAAACTTGCTGAGGTTAGTCAAAGTTGGCTTGTTTCTTTTTTATGCCTGTAATCCTCATTACTAATATATTTTTAATCAACCATTGATTTAGGGTTTTAATGGTGCTGATCTACGAAATGTTTGCACGGAGGCTGGAATGTCAGCGATTCGTGCAGAACGTGATTATGTAATCCATGAAGATTTCATGAAGGTAGACGCTTAGAACTTGAAATACGTCTTCTTTTGTTTGGCTTATGTGCATTATAACATGCTATTTTTTACTAAATTTTGGCATTACTATTGGGTAAACAAAGCTGGAGAACTGATGATAATATATGCTTACTTCACACACACACACTCTATGTTGTGAAAAATTTCAGGCAGTAAGAAAATTGAACGAAGCCAAGAAACTGGAATCTAGTGCACACTACAGTACTGATTTTGGGAAAGAGTAGAAGGGTTATTTCTTTTCAGTTTTTGGAAGCCATGGAGTAAGGGGCAGTGCATTATATCTTAGGTGTCCTCTAATTTGTTCGAGTCCAATGTTGGCCTTTATTTAAGAAATTCGGAATGATGTATCTTTAAATATTACAGCTTTCATGACAACAATGTTTCCATAATCACAGCTTGATATGCTCCAGGCACTTGTATCTATGGAGCCTTTGCATGTTCTAGGAAATCGAATTATGGAATGTCTTTTGGCTTTATTTCAGCCTAGGGAGGGCCAAATTCAAGCTTGATTATGTTTTGTTTATCTAGTTAAAAACGAGTCTAATTCAAAGTAGTTCGAAAATACATGAATTCTATTTATTTTATCCGGTGAAATTTTCATATATTTTTCTTACTTTTTATTTATATTTCTTTTTAATCTTTAAAATATATGTTTTAAATTTACAATTTTTTGGAATAATGTTAATTAACTTGAGATTTAATTTAGTCAACGATTATCAATATGGTTAAACTCAATTTGCACATTTAGTTGAGCATTACTTTTCTGTTTTCTTTCTTTCATTTCGTGGTCGTAAACTAGGTACCATGTAAGTCTCTCGATCTAATTTGTAACGTAGCATTATTTTGATAAATAAAAATTATACTAAATGGTGTAGTATATGGTATAGCTTTGCGGATTAGATGTCGGTCAATAGTCCTCAAATGGGCAGTCTAAAGATCAGTTCAATTTTGATCCTGTTAATTTGAATTTTAAAAATTAAAATTGATTCAGGTTAAATCATTTTTGAGTTTTAATTATTTTAAGCTTTTATTATACTCTTTCAGATCATTTTGAATTATAATCCTTTCATATTTAATCATTCTAGTATAATTCATAAGCACATTATTTAGTTTCGAGTTACTTGCATTTTGTACTCATATTTATTCAATAAGAAAGGTTTTTTTATAATTGAACTGATCAAATTATTGATTCGTTGATCTATCCAATTTGATTAATAAATCATTAAAAATTTCATAATAAAATATTAAAAAAAATTTAAAACTTGATTCAACCACTCAATTCAACTACTTTTTTGCCCAATTCAATCAATATGTATCGATTCTCGAATAAATCTATTCAATGCCCTTTCCCGAATTGGTACCCCAACCAATTCCCGATCCTATTAGTCCCGGTTCAAGCAACCTTGTTGATAAGGTTTAATTTCTTAATTTTAAAATAAAACTAGATAAAAGTTAAACAAATTATGTAATTGATTTATTTTATAATTATTATCATAAATAACTTCTGTAATAGTCTTTTGAAAGGACAAAAATAGTTATTAGGATTCAATTGATCTAAAACTGAAAGGGAGACCATAGTAAGAACAAAGAAGAGAATATCCAACGTTAGCATGTTCATTAACATATTATCAGTAGAATTGAACGGCAAAGGACAGTAGAATACTTGCTAGTCAGTGCTTCCGTCAATGGCTGAAACTGTAGGATCCCTTTCAGATCAGTCATCCAGAAGATATATATATATATATATATATATATAAAGGCAACATTCAGTTGCATATTTCAATGAAACCTAACAAAACAGAAAATTCACTAGATAATATGTCCAGAAATAAAGAAAATAACTTCATTACCTTGGACTTTGAAAATCCCCCTACCATTAGATGATCATATTACCTGTAGAATTCCAAATTACACATTTCTACTCTGCTCTAATTCAAAGTTGGTCGCCCTCAAGGCTCATGCCCTACCTCCCACTAGCTTATCGGTAACCAAAATAACAAAAAACACCAAAGGAGCACGAGTTATAAGATGGGTCAGTCATCAGTGTAGGAAATTTTCTATGGCTATCTTGATGATAGTATTACCTTAAAAACAGGGTGGCGAATCTCTAACTCAAGAAGCTGAGATTTGAGTGCCTTTGAGAGTTGAGACTTGGAAAGCCTGACTCGTGGAGAATGGTCCACAACCCTTGGATTAAGGGAAAGAAGGGCAATATATGCTACAGTGATAAACTTTTATGATAGGGAACTCAATCTTTCCTATGTCTTGCCCAAAACCCTTTCTTTCTGACAGAATCATTTTCTGATACTGATCTGCCCCACTTAGACCCAATTGAGAAGTGGCGCTTCAAGAAAGGCTTTGCCAAGGAGCTTCTCCGGCTTGAACTGGGTTCTAATTTTGGAGCTTTTCCTTCTCGCTTGGCATTTTGTTGACGGTTAAAATCATTACAATCACCAACTGC
This sequence comes from Kokia cookei, assembly GCA_039519145.1. Taxonomy (NCBI): domain Eukaryota; kingdom Viridiplantae; phylum Streptophyta; class Magnoliopsida; order Malvales; family Malvaceae; genus Kokia; species Kokia cookei. Next base: position 10,702,385 of record CM076901.1, on the reverse strand, counting down.
AAAACTATCTTTAACTCTATTCTTGAATAACTTAAGATGTTTGGCCATCAACTCCACTTCAGCTTTCAAAGCTTTTCTGGATATCTTTGAGACCTGCTTTTCTCCAACCATGCATATTGGGCAGGCTGGGTCATATCTATCAGCCTCTGGCGTCATAGTTTCCAAGCATTCAGTATGATAAACATGTCCACATACAAGTACGGCTACCACTGAAATTTCATTGCTGCTCCACGAAGATCTCTCAGCCAAAAGCTTTGAGCAAGCCCCACAAGTTTGCATACTCATGGATGGAGAATACGAGAACCTGCTGCTACATCCACTTATCTTGCCATCACCAGAACCAAAGTGTTCACTATCAAAAGACCACCTTTCTCTTTGAGAAGAGGCCACAAGCTCTGAAAAAGTGCGCATAGACCAGCCATCAGAAGACCCACCATGAGATCCAGCTGTCAAGTCATTGCTACATGTGGAGAGCACAAAAGATGACCTTCCTTCAGACATTGAATAATTATTTGGTGATTTCAGTCTCAGAATTCGACTATCAGAGACCTGCCTCAATAGCCGGTGCCCAGGTGAACGGCAAGCCCATCTAGATGGGGTTGAGTTGGAAGGAATATGGCCAGACAAAGTTTTTGTAATTGGTGGTGAGAGTGGCGAAGGTATACAAAATGATAGCTTTGGTGCAGATGAATCCACAGTATCCGGCGATTCTGCCAAATTCTTCACCTACAGGATAATCAGATGGGCATGTTAAAGACCATAAAAAGGGGTAGAGTAGGCTAGAGCATCCAAAAGATAAAAAGAAAACACAAGCATAAAAAGCTTATTCAACTATCCTAACTTACCTCAATGGAATAATTGCTTGCCCTTGATATGTCTGCACAACAACATAAAACAATTTCAAACAAATTATGAGAAGGTAATAAAAAGGTGGGAACTGACACCAAGCCATATTACTGAAAACTGCAATGAGAGAACATAGAGTAGTAGGCAATAACAGAATGCATATAACTAGTAAATAAATAAACATAATGTTTAATGTTCATTCTCATGAGTTATGATAATGAAGTCAACTAGTAAATACCATGCAATCCTGCATACTAAAGGTGCGGTAGCTGGGAATTGAAGACCATTAGAGCCTTTAACATCAAGCTAATGGACAAAATTATACAAACGACATAATTTCAAGACAATGAACATAGAACAAAAGTTCTAAGCAAAAGCTTCTGGAAATCTTATGCACAGTAAAGATGCTTATAGGAAAAAGGTATCTCGATAAGCTACCTAGTTATTAACAAATGAATTTACCTGACGAGGGGTTCATCATATTCCTACTCGTATCTTCACGGATAGGGAATTTTTGAGAAGTGGGAATTTCATAGTTCTCAATCTCAAGTTCATTTCTTTGATCAGAAATATGACGCCTACCAGAACCTAATGTCCCTTTTCTCTCCATGCTAACATTTCTGCTAGCTCTATTAGACACCTGATAAGAAGGCTCTTCAATTTCATCAGCTACGCACCTTCGACTATCCCATTGGAAGCTCCATGATGGTGAACATGTAGCATTTCTATGCAAAGTCTCAACTCCAGTTCTCTTTGGAAGGGTCCTTTCCCTTGCAGCTACACAACAAGCTGACCCCATGATCACTCATACACCTCAAAAAAGAACAGTACTGCAAATTCACACCACTGATTCAAGCAAAGCAAAACGCAAGGTGAAGTACTGCATAGGGGATAAACAGCAAGTATTTCCAATAAAATATATAATTTTAAGGAAAAAACAACAGCACAAAATTTGGAATTCATAATTTGAAAAGATAAAACAACTGCAACCAACTAAACATACTCAAAATACAACTACTTCAAGCTAACCACATGTTTCATTTTCCTTAATGATTTATTTTTACAAGTTTATTTTATTTCCCTCATTAGTCCAAGACCAAAGCTAAAATTTAAAATAAACACACGCGGGATCGCACCGGAAAGATTAGTATTAAAAACTAAATATGCAGCTAACAACTAGGGGCTTGAGAGTCTTATGCTTTTAGATATCAACAACAATAAATAAATTGTATAGTAAATTGAAAAATAATTACTAGCAAATAACACAGTTCAGCTGAGGAAAAATAATAATAGCGAAAAATATCAGCTAGTTGAGACCACCTCCTCAATTAATCATCCATATACCTAACTAACTCCAAATTTAGAATAGAAATAATGTAAATTGAAACATTTAAGACGCGAATATTTACATTATTAAAGTCTTCAACTACTCGTGAGCATAAATTTGTTCGACATTGATAATTATAAGGATTAAAAGAAGCAAAGAATCATCGGTTCCAACATTCACTAGCTCTGCCAAAAAAAAAAAACTCAAAAGTTCAACGAAATCTGAAAAAAAAAAAGGCTTCAATTAGGGTTCAAAACCGGCTGCATTTCATATTCCACACAGTGAACTGATATCAAGCTTTTCAAGTGCCGAAAAATATCATCCATAAAACAACAAAAAATGAAGCGAAAAGAAAATATAATCGATTAATTAAAAAGGAACTTACAGATTAAACAATTAGGCAGTCATGGAGGTGAAGAAGAGAGAAAGAGAGAGATTTGAACGGCGTCGAAAATTCCGGCAGCGGTCAGAGAGGATCGGCCGTGGCTCACGACGGAACAACGAGAGAGTCAAAGGGCACAGATGTGGGATTGTGCAACGTCTGTTCGTACTGAAATTTCTGCTTCTTTTTTCGCTCCCTTTCTTTCCTTCTTCCCTTTTCTTCCGCTTTTTTAATTTTTTTAATTTATTTCTCATAAAGAAAAACGTCTCTTTGTTATTTTAATTTTAAAGTGTAAATTGTACTTATTCGAACATTACCATGTTTTTTTAATCGTTAGTATATTTAATTATGATTAGTGTAAATATAATACTAACGATGAAATTAAATAATATAACATATGAGAGATAAAAAGTAAATTAAATACATCTTATCACACTCAATTATCCATATAAATCCCACCAAATTACAAAAACTTTGAGTTTATCACTAATGTTTTTTATTTTTTAATTATTATAATAATAGATTTAATCCCGATATTTATACATTATATCAATTTGATCTTAATTCTAAATTTTTTTATCAATTTAATCCTTGAATAGTGAATACATCTCCATCATAAATCTAAATCATATGAAATATTGAACACTTTAGCATGCAAATGTTTTCCTTTATATGAAAGTAGTATCATCATCACCATGTACCTATTTCTTTATGGTTATTTCAATTAATAAACACAGAATATATACATATTATCTTTATATTTTTAATATAGTATAACAAAAGCTATTTATAAATTTACTTAATTAGGTTTTCAATTTGATTTATAACTCTTATTAATGATGAAGATATGTTTGCGCACTAAATTGAAAAAATTTGTAAATATAGAAGGTTACATTTGTTGAATTATATAGAATTATGATCAAATTGATAGAATATGTAAGTGTTGAGGACTAAATGAATTATTATATCAATTAAAAAGGGTCATATCATCATTGCGTTAACAATTTAATGGAAAGTGATCAAACAGAAACGATTGAAAATGTTAGTGACAAAATTGGAAATATTTGTAGTAACCAAAACAGAAACATACTTATAGTTGAGCACCAAATAGTATAGTTTACCATTAATTTTATTTGTATGGGTAATTATTTGATACATAAGTGGTAAAAACTTCACAAATAGGATTAAGATTTTATTGCATATTTAATTGTTTTTTTAATTTATTAAATATACCTTAAAGAACATATTGCAAAATCTCAACTTTATTTAAAGAGTTAAAATTTCCACTCAATTTACCAAATAATTATCATATATTCATATACAAAAATTAAATATGTTTAATCTTAAAATAGTAACTAGATCTATAACACAATCAAGATGTGGGTGAAAAAAAAAAAAAGAATTATGTAAAAAAATATATTTATTAAAAATTACATAAAAATTAATTGATGCTTTCGTTTCAATGGTAAAATTAATTGTTTACCTTTTATATCAACTTAAAGAACCCATGAAAATCTTTATATCATTTGTGGGGGTTAAAAAATTTTGTCATTTGTGGGGTTAAAATTTTTTATTATCAATGTACTAAATAATTATTCTATATGCATATTTAAATATTAACTATGTTTTAATCTTAAAAGAGTAATTAGATCTTTAGTACATCCATGATGCGGGTGAAAAAATAAAAAAATTATGTAAAAAAAATATATTTATTAAAAGTTCACATAAAATTAATTGATGTTTTGATTGCAACAGTAAAATTAATTGTTTATCAACAGTAAAGTTCACATAAAGTTCACGTCCAAAATGAACTTAGTTGTCAAGTTTAGGAGGCAAAAACTTATATTGTCCCTTTTTAATTTATTCAAACAACTTATTGGCACATTGCAAAATCTTAACGCCGCTTGTGGAGTTAAAAATTTTCATCACCAGTGTACAAAATAATTATCCTATATTTATATATAAATATTAAATATGTTAATCTTAAAGAGTAACTAGATCTATAGCACACCCATGATTTGTGTGAAAAAACAAAAAAATATGTAACAAATATATTTATTAAAATTTACATGAAAATTAATTGATCTTTGGTTTCAACAGTAAATGTAATTGTTTATCATGCATGGTAGTTCGAGTTTAAATCTCATTATGATCAATTTGTTTTAATTTATTATATAAAAAAACAAAAACAAAAACACCCTCATAAAAAATATAATGAATTGATTGTTCCATGTACAATGTAAAGGCCTTTATATAGGTTAGCTAAATAAATCTAAATATAACTCTTAAGTATACTAAAACTCTAATTAACCTAAAAAAGAAGTAGTTTTAAACTAAATTGTCTTGTTGACATAAAACTAAATAATAAAATAATAAGAGCTGATAAATACAATATTGATATAATATATAATAAAAATTAAGCTTAAACCCTAACCCAATATAATTTAAACTCGAATAAAAAGCCCACAAACTCGTAATTTCCATAATAATCACGTCCATAAATTCTTTTCGCATAGGACTTACTAAAATGATCATAACTTGAGTTTCCGAACTCAAAATCGACTGCTTTAGACTGCGTTTCGAAGCTAAGAGATAGATCTTCGAACGTTATGAAAACATCTTAATCTAGAAATGTTTGGCTCCCATCCAAAAATGCACGCAAGTTGACTAATCTTTTTAGCTTGAAAATTGACATCTTGGTTGAATTTACTTTAATAGATTTCACCCATTCCGTGCATGTATCGTTCCTTATTTTCTCGAAAAGATTCATCCTCACATACCGACTTTGATCAAATCTTGGTTTGATTTGCTTGACCTTTGACCTTGTTGTTAGGCCTTGAGGTAGTGTAAGCACATTACATTCCTGGGCCTAGAATTGGGCCTTGAGACTCGTATCACAAACCCTCATCCAAAGACTTCCTCAATAAACTTAGTCTGAAGGTTCAACAAACCATCGATCCTCCTCTACTATAACTAGTACATGTTGGAAAAATCGTTTATGATAAACTTTTGTTGTGTTATACATGGCAATACATTTTACCCGATTTAGTACTTGTGTGTCCAAGCTAGGGAGTTTTATCGAATTCAAGATCTAGCAACTAAACTCTTCTGGCTTTCGAACGAATGGTTGTCTTCGCTATTCTCGAACTCTCAAATGTTAAGAGGGTGAACTCTTATCAAGAAATAAACACAGAACTAAAATTGTAACTTTCAAGTGGCAAAAGTTAACTTTATCTATGGTAACCAAAACAAAAAATTTGTTGTCTCAAATTTGATTTATAATTGCCAAGGAGTTACAATCATAATCTCACAAATTTATATCTCTAGTACTCACAAAAAATAAAATTTACTTGAACTTAAACTAATTTTCACTAAATTTCGACAGAGTATTCTCATTGTCAGTAGTATGTATTTTTGGCTACCCAAATCCTTTTATATATAGAAAAATCACAAGAATTCTACTAGAACATGAAAAGAGAGAAAAATAATATTTTAATAGAAAACCCATAGTTCTACTAGAACTCTGTATAGTGGGTGGGACGCACTGGGTTTCGTACACCCGGTGTGCTATCCACTTTACGTTGGATAGGGCTTATTGACCTTTCATTTATTAAATACAATTATATTTGTAGAAGTTGAGAATATTTGATAGCATTAAATAGTATCTTTAGATATTATATTTTATTTTTTAGAGATTTTAATTAGGGGATATTATTCTAATTAAAAGATATTATTTCCTTAGTAGATTCAATGCTACATGTATTTATAGTTGTACATATTTTTAAGAAATACATACTTCGAGAGAGTTTTTTTCCTCAATATTCATCTCTAATTTCAACATTGTATCAGGTTTTTTATCTGATTTTTGGGATTTTTTTATTTTAATTTTTTCCCACAAACCCTAAAAGCATAAATTTGGTACTTTCCACCCTAGCCTTATTTTTTTCTCTCACCGCCTCACCATTGGAGTTGGAATCCCCTCACCAGCAAAACCTTGAAGTTCGATGACCAGCAGCCCCTTGTGTGGGCCTCATGCGTCGTCGCAAGATTCTGCAGCCTCGTCTCACGCGTTGCTAATGGTACTAGAAAGAACAATTGTTTTCTCCATATTTAATGGTTAAGTTGTTTCCACTTAGGCATCCTTGGCACATATTTTAGCATTTTTTAGCTTAGTTTATTGCATTTTCTAACTTAATGAACCTTAGCCTAGTTGCCTTTAATTTTGTTATATTTTACTACTAATGTCGCTGCATGAGCATGTCTAGAATTGCGTCTAGAATTGTCGTTGCATCTGACAGCTATCAGGATAAAACCAAAAATGCGTGAGCTGTCTAGTCTAGTATAACTAACTGGTACGACCATAGATTGCTAGATTTGGAGGAAAGGACAACTGTACAACTCAGCTGAAGATAAATACTCATGAGGAGAGAAAGAAAAGAGGGTCTTTTTTGGAGTATTCTTCTTGAATCCATCTTTTTGAAGCTTGCGAATATGGAAGCTTAAACCTCTCAAGGGCGAACTGACATGAAAAAGGAGGTAGATCTACTCTTGACGAGGAGCCCTAAGTGCGATGCAAGAGAGAAGTAAGGGAACAAGTTGAGTAACTTAGGAATAGTATTCTCCATTTGTTCTTTTACATTTTTTTTCTTAAACGTTGGTGATTAATGTTTATTTCATATTTGTATGGAAATACACTTGATTTCTAAACTAAATGATATTTTATTCAGTTTTGCTTCTACTGTTTAATCTTTGGGTTTGAATGTTTTGACCACGGAAGTGTTATTGTAGTCACTATCACTGGAAGGTGCAACGACAGTTTAAACTAACAAGTAAGACAACGGAAGTTGCTTGGGGATTAGAGGAATTTGATCCACTTGTTATTTAATCGTGTTCCATTGCCATCATCGGAAGGTATGGTTAATGTGTATGTTTAAGTCAGATCGAATAGAGAATCCAAGTTTGGTAAGACATTCATTATACCTTATTGCAGTGACAATCACCTATCCTGTAAAACCTTGTGAGCCACATTTAGTATTCTATTGAACATTCACGTTAGGGACCGCAGTTTATTATTATCATAGTTCGTTTTTATTTTCACATTATTGCTCCGACAACCACTCTCACAATTTATCGCATTTTATTTACTCATTGCACTGACATTATAGACAAAAGACAGCCATCCTCGTGGGATCGATATTCGACGATTCACATCTGTCTACTATACTTGCATCGACAGTGTACGCTTGCACATTATTGCTGTGATGTTAAACAACCGATCAAGTTTTCGCACTATTACCGGGGATGGCGTTTGTTTGATGTTTATTTTTGTGTTTGCAATTTATTTTTATTATCTAATCTTTAGTTCTTACTAACTTGTTTTCTTTTTGTCACTATTTTTACATTTAATTTGAGGTGTTTTATGACCCGAAGCAATTCAAAACCTATTACTGATTTTGATCCAAAGATTGAAAGAACCATTCGAAGGAGACTTCATGAACAAAGAAATATGGCTTTACCAAGAAACAATACAGCGATATCCCCGATACAACCACAAAATGTTGAAGATCCACCACTACCACAAGAAGATCAATACAAAACAAGACTACGAGATTTTGTCGTACCTGTTTTGGATTATTTGCCACCTGAAGTTGTTAGGCCAGTAATCCAAGCTGGACTGCCACATGAAGATGCACGAGAACATCTCAAATCATTCTTATTGATTTGTGCTTCCTTCAGTCAACAAGGCGTTTTTGATGACGCTTTGAAAATGCAGTTATTTCCTTATTCCTTGCAAGGAAGAGCTCTCACCTGGTTCCTTGGGCTACCTATCAGTTCAATTACTTCGTGGAATGCACTAGCAACACAGTTTGTTTTGGGCTTTAACCTACCGACAATAAATGCTCGTCTTCTAAATGATATTATAGCTTATCATCAATTGGATGATGAGAATTTACACACTACATGGGAACGTTATAAATCGTTTCTTCGACGTTGCCTCATGTATGTCATTCAACAAGAAACACAAACTAAAATTTTTTATAATGAGATAATTCACAAACGAGAAATCTTGTCGACGCATCAGCCAATGGACCTTTGTTGGATTGTACTTACGATGAAGCTGTTCGAATTCTTGAGACAATTGCTCAGAATGATTATTAATATCCTATTTCTAAAGTTGCACAAGCAAAAGCTACTTTGGGAGTTATTGAATTGGATGTAATATTTGCACTTAGTGCTCAAGTTTCTTCTCTCGTGAATATGATAAAAAAATATGAGAAAGACTAGTGACATTGCACTTATACAAGTCGCTCAACAAGTTGATGTTCCTACATTTTGTTATGAGATTTGTGGTGACAACCATAGCTATGAAGACTGTCCACAATATGCAGAGAATGCTACTGTCCACAATATGCAGAGAATGCTTTCTATTTCAGTAACATTCACAACAATTCTTATGGTAATTCTTATGGTAATTCTTATAATAATTCTGCACGCAATCAATAATCTTGGGGAAATCAAAGTGCTGGACAAAATGCTGTGACATTCCGATATGGGAATTCATCTAATCAAGGACATTATAACCCAAGACAAGGGAATTACAGTCAACCACAGTAGAATTATAATTAGTAGACTTAGATGAATCCACAATAAACTCAGATGAAGCCACACCAGAATCAGATGCAACGAAAACAATCTGAAATGCAGAATCAGAACGTTCAAGGACATAGGCAACAACAGTACACACAAGCTTCCTTGTTTGATCCGTTAGCAGCACTTGAAGCTCTAATGCGAGAGCATATTACTCGCATGGAAGCTACTGTGCAAGGGAACTCATCGTCTATTCGAGCGTTGGAGGCGTAATTGGGACAAATTGCTTCGAATGTAAACATTCGACTGCCAGGTATACTCCCTAGTGATACAAAAAATCCCAATCTGAAGGGGAAAGATTTAGAATGCTGCTGCTCTCACCTACTCTCGTGTTGGGAATGATGTATAAATTTTTTAGATTTGTAATAAGATTCATCGTAAAAAACATGATGAGCTAACAATTTCTCAATATTTTGTTGAATAAAGTGGGTTGTGGTAGGAACTTGATTATTACCAAGCTTTTCAAGCGGATTGTGCCAAGGAAGTCGAAAAAATTCAGAAGATGGTGTAAAAGGAGCAAGTTTATGATTCCTTGGCTGGGTTGACTATTGAGTATGATCAGATTCATGTTCAAGTTCTTGGTAAGACTCCGGTCCATTCTCTCCATAAGGTATACTCCTATGTATAACAAGAGAAGAGTCATCATGGTGTTATGCTTTATAATCCACCTTTAGAGAAAGCTAGTCTCCTTGCTAATTTAAATAGTCTATCGGGTGATAAGACTACCAAGGATCACTTGACGTGTGATTACTGTGGTAAGCTTTGGCACACTAAAGATTCGTGCTAGAAGTTGCAAGGTTACCTTACTCGAGTTGTGGTGGAAAACGAGGGGGTAATTCTTGACCTCAAGTAAATTTGTCAAAGTTTGTGATACCAGAGGCCAAACCCACTTTTTTTGGGAGCTTTACGTCAGACGAGGTTCAACATCTTTGATGCTTCTTGTCACAATTGGACTCTACCCTAATTGCCAAGTCGAATAATGAGATATCAGGTACTTTTTTAAATGCTCCATCTACTTCTAACAATTAGATTATTGATTCTAGTGCGAATAGACATATGACAAGGTCAAACAAAAGCTTATTTAACTATACTACTTGTCCATCTAAATATCGTCCGCGACTAACCGATGAGTCCCTTACCTCCATCTCTGGAGCAAGTTCTGTTGTTTGTACGCTCACAATCACTTTATCCTCTGTCCTCCATGTCCCTCAATTCTCGATTAACCTTTTATTTGTTAGTGCTATCACTAAAGCCTTAAATTGTAAACTTGAATTCTTTCTCAATCATTATGTCTTTCAGGACCTCTAGACAAGGAAGACGATTGTCAATGATTGATTTTGTGATGGCTTATATCTTATGGATCGATCGTCCAATATGTCTCAAGCATTGTTTGACAACAATAAAGATGTCAACCGAGAGATAATTTAGTTGCATAGACGGTTAGAACATCTATCATTTACTGCTCTTGCTAATATGTTTCCTGATTTGTTTTCAAGAACTCAGTTAGATTCTTTAGTTTGTTATGCTTGTGAGTATGTTAAGCATACAAGAAACAGTTATCCATTGCGTAATAATAGAAGTATTGTTCCTTTTGAGATTATTCATTCTGATGTTTGGGGCCTTACTCGTCTTGCTTGTTTATTTGGTAATCATTGGTTTGTTACTTTTATTGACTGTTGCACTCGGATAACATGGGTATTTTTATTGAAATTCAAAAGTTATGTTTTCTCATGTTTTTGTTCTTTTCATAAATTGATTACTACTCAGTTTGATGTAAGGTTAAGATTTTGTGAACTGATATTGGAACTGAGTATAACTTTAATGATTATTTGGAATCGTATGGGATTTTGCATTAGACTAGTTATCCAGGTACAAGTGCTCAAAATGGTGTTACCGAAAGGAAAAATTGGCATCTTTTGGAGGTTACTAGATCAGTTATGTTCACTATGAATCTCTCAAAGCCTTATTGAGGGGATGTAATTTTGGTTACGACTTATCTCATTAATCGGATGCCTCTTTAGGTCCTTGATTTTAAAATTCCCATTGAAACCTTACAGGGCAAGACAAATTACCCAATTCCACCTAAGGTCTTTGGTTGTGTTTGCTTCGTTCAACTTCGACATAGGAGCAAACTGAATCCTCGAGCAGTCAAATATGTTTTCATTGGATACTCTCCCATACAGAAGGGTTACAAATGTTATCATCTGCCATCTAGAAAGTATTTTGTAAGTATGGATGTAACATTTTGTGAGGATGAACCCTATTTTTCTTCAACGCAACCATCTCTTCAAGGGGAGGTTATTGGTAATGAAGAGATGACACCTTGTTCTATTACTCTTCTGAGGGAGAATTTGGTTCTAGTAGAGACTTTGGTTGAAGAGAAGACTAGTGAACAATTGTTAGATAAGCTTGATTTGAGAACATACGCTAGAAAAGACAAGAAAGAAGACACTGTCCTACAATCTATTTTATGCCCTGACTCTTCACTATCAAGTGAGTCTTTTTTAACCTAATCTGCTATTAATTTGAAATTACCAATAGCCCAACAAAAAGGTGTTAGAACTTGCACTTTACATCCTATCTCTGACTTTGTCTCTTATGATTCCTTATCCCCATCCTATAGAGCTTTTGCTTTGTCTTTGTTCTCTATGTCTGTTCTACAAGATTGGAAAGAAGCTATCACTGATCCAAGAAGGAAGAAGGCTATGATTGAAGAAATGAGGGCTTTAGAAAAAAAATGAGATGTGGGAACTAGTTAATCCTCTTAAGGGGCAGAAATTGGTTGGTGCAAATGGGTGTTTACTATTAAGTATAAGGTTGATAATTCCATTGAAAGACTCAAAGCCAGATTAGTAGCGCAAGGATTCACTCAAACATATAGAGTGGATTATCAAGAAACATTTGCTCCAGTTGCTAAATTGAATACGATAAGGATCTTTTTATCATATGCAGTAAATCTTGACTAGGACTTACAACAATCTAATGTAAAGAATGCCTTTTTACATGGAAACTTGGAAGAAGAAGTGTATATGAAAGTTCCTTCAGGATTTGAGGATAAAAATACCCAAGAGAAAGTATGTAGACTAAAAAAGGCCCTATATGGACTAAAGCAATCTCCTAGAGCCTAGTTCGATAGATTTAGTAAGGCCATGGTATCGTTTGGCTATCGACAAAGTAATATTGATCATACCCTCTTTATAAAACATCACAAGGGTAATATTACTCTTCTTATAGTTTATGTTGATGGCATAATTATGACAGGAGATGACAAGGAATAAATGTCCCAACTTAAGAAATAATTGGCTCAAGAATTTGAAATTAAAGACTTGAGAAAGTTACAATATTTCCTCGCAATAAAAGTGGCTAGATCGAAGGAGGGAATTTTTATTTCCACCAAAGAAAGTATGTCTTAGATCTTCTGATAGAGACTGGCATGTTAGGTTGCAAACCAGTAGAATTATAACAGCCCGTTTTTCAGTGGTGTCAGAAACAGTTATTTCAGGATCACAAACCCAACAAGAAATTTTTTATTATGTTGATTAAATTAAATAATTCAATATTAATTTTATATGAAATTTTAAATTGAGAAATTTTAATTATTGAATTAAAAGTTAGTATAAGTGGTTTGGGTCAAAAGTCAAGTAGTCTTAGAAAATGAGGTATCAGCGCCTTGTTTCTGAAGTTAAGGGTCGTAAAAATATTTATTAAATACTTACAGAGTCTTATTATATGTGAATTGAAGTTTGGTTGGGTAATTTTGATGATTAATTGCTTAATTAAGAAAAAATGAGTAAATTGTAAAAGAGGTAAAAGTTAATTGCTATAGATTAAAAAATAGTAAAGGAGCTAAAATGATAATTAAACCATGGTCAAAAAGTCCAAGTAGTGGTGACATGATTGCCATCCACTAACTTTTGAGTTATTTATTCATGTAGTCCTAATTAGTTTAGGACTAAATTGAAAATAAGTTTGTTTAATCAAAATTTAATATAATTGAAGGACCAATTATGAAATTTGAGCCTCTTTAAATGGCCTAATAATATAAATGATGTGAAACGCTTTATATTTTGATAAATTGCAATTAAATCCTAATAAAATGGGGATTTACTAATTAGTTTATTTTTAATATGATCGGGAATGGTTATTTTGAGGTCACGACTTCAATATGTTAGACTGTAAATATTAATTATTTAATATTTACGAGGTCATTAGTATTGTATTAAAATTTGGCTTTGAAATTTAATCGTTTAGATAGTTAATTAAGTCAAAAGGACTAAATCGTAAAAGGTGAAAAAGTAGAATCCTTTGAATTAAATGCATTAGATGCTAATTGAAAGGTAAATTAAGGTACTTGAATGGTAATTATACCATTTGAAAGAGTAGTGGATGGCTTTGGCTATTATTTTAGCTAAATTTCATGTGTAAATAAGGGATAAAATGATAATTAAGTAAAATAAATGTTATAACTAAAATTAAAAGAAACAAATTATTATCTTCTTCCTTTGAAAATTTCAGTCAAAACCCTAAGAGAAGAACTTCAAATTTTGGCTAACTTTGGTCCTTTAATAGGGTAAGTAAACCTTGCTCGTTTTTAGTAATTTTTATGTTTTTGAGTCCGTATTGACTTAATCTAGCTAACTCAAGGACTAATTTGTGATTCTGTCAAATGTTATAAAATTTTCCAATTGTGAACAAGTTTATTCTTGAAAGCTTATGGATGATTTATAAGCTTGGTTGTTAGATTGATGATTTTGTAAAGTAATTTTTAGAAATTTTCATGTTAAAGGACTAAAATATAGAAGTAGTAAAAGTACAAGGACTTATTGTTAAATAAAATAAATATGGAAGTATTGAATTGCCACAACATTCGGCTAAACTTTTTTTTAAGGAAAAATGGTTAATTTGCAAGTTTGAGCTAAAGGACTAAATTGAATAAAAGTGAAAAGTTAAGGGTAATTTTGTAAAAATACCAAAAAAGCTTATTTGCATAAAATGATTAAAATTTCATATTGATTTAAATAATTGAATGAAATTATTGTAATAGATCAAGATCGTGTCTCGATCGTGGAAAAGGGAAAAATTACGGATTTACCCCTAAGATTCACTAAGACTAGTATCGTATACTGGTAACAGACATGACCTTTGGATCAACAGGGAGTAAAACAACCATCATGACCTTTGGGTCAATAGGGAGTAAAACGAGCATCATGACCTTTGGGTCAACAAGGAGTAAATCGATTATCGATCACCGGAGTACAGTTTCGATTTGACTCGACTGATTTACGGATTTGTTCAACACATGTTATTCAGTAAATTGATAAACCTTGCGAACTTATTAAGCTATTAAAGCTTACTAGTGAATTGTTGTTGTTTTGTAGATGCTATTTTGCTGCTTTAAGATCGGATCACCTCGAAGAAATCACACTATCTTGGGAGCTTGTTGATAGTATTTACATCACTTGGTTATATGACATGTACTAGGATGATGTTGCCCTTGAAATGCTAGATTTTGGATTGTTGGTTTCTTTGTTGAACTAAACTTGCTTGCTTGCTTGATGTTGTAATTAAGCAAATATGTTTGGTAATGAATTGACATGTGAATTTAAGAATCTTTGTGATGATTGGTTGTATTTTGTGTTATATGATGAAACAAGTATTGTCATGTATAGATTTTGTAGGACGAGAATTTGAATAAGAGTCTTGTGTTGAATGATGGTTGATAAACATAAGGTCTTGTGTGAATAATCGAATTCTGGTAGAAGTACAGAGTAGAGGAGAGGTTGGTTACTAACTTACATTGTATCGTTAGTAACATAGGAAGTATCGGTAGTTCTGTTCATAGTAGTATCGGTAGTCTGAGTACTTGTATCGGTAGAAGTTGTAAGGTAAAACTTCTTAGCTCTCTGGAGTTTTTAGTATCGGTAAAAGTGTGACATGTTTCGGTAGAAGTCATACTTGTATCGGTAGTACTGTCTTAAGTACCGATAGAAGTCTGCACTATTCTTGAACTGTTAATTGACTTGATAACTATCGATACTTGTCCAACAAGTATCGGTAGAAGTATCCAAAAATCATGGAAATGACCTTTTTGTCCTTGTTGAGTTATGATTATATTTAATTGATTATTTATGACATGATATTAAAAGATGAACAGTGATAAATGAATAGAAAGACATTGAGACCCTAACCGACGGCGATTTCGAATTTTGGGTTTTACAGACATGAAAAATGGATGTCATGATATGTGATTTGAATATTGATTCTTGATTGATTGAAATGTTATAAATGATTGTGTAAGATTAAATGGAGCTAGTATTCTGAGTTGCAAGTTTGTAATTAAATAAATTGTGATTGATTTGTATGTATAAAAAAAGAGACTTGTAAAGTACTGTAAACCCTGAGACTATAATCTGGAGATGATTACAGTTTTTGAGGGTTACATTTAGTGGTATCAAAGTATGGTTTAGTCGATTCTCGGACTAAGTGTAGTGTGATTAAAGTTTAAAAAGTACATGCCATATAAATCTGTGATAGTGTGATATTGATTGATCCGATTCAACACATGTTTTGTTGCAGATTTTAAAGATGTTATCTGAATTTGATCGTGATGAAATTAATGAAGTTAATAGTAATATTCTGATTACTGATTCTGGTACCAGTCATAATATACTAGTTTCATAAATATTTGAAAATGAAGAGGTGAGTTAAAGTTTATCAATTTTACAAATGTCTAATGGTAAAGTCAAATGTCTTTTGGATTTAATGAGATAATGATTTATAGAAATTGTGCAAGTCAATTTAGTAGCTTTGCGATTGTTATCCCTAAGTATAGGTAAACAAAGTGAGATCGAAAACATAATGATATACCTGAAGCTATAATGCTCGATATTATTTCTGGTAGGTTCTATTCCAGGTATTGAAACAAAATTCACGGGCTCCTTAGTAAACCAAAGTGATTTCAGAACCTGATACATGGCCTCCCTGTTTTTTTTCCTTGGCCAGAATTTTACCAACATCCCAAGCTTCACAACCCATATTATCAGTTTCACCAATTTTATCACAAATCACTTGTTCTTGTTCAGTTTCAGGGAACTTTAGTCTTTCCATCATCACGTTCAACTTGTCCCCCATCTTACACAAGAGAAAACACAAACAAAACCAGCAGCACAAAAAAACCAAATATCACCAGCCCCAAACCCAACAGCACAAGCAATCCACGAGGCAGCTAAAACAATCGCAAGCCAGATGAAGATAGCCAGAACACCAACCAAGAACAAAGGAACAACACTCTTGAGAGAGAAAAAACAATAAAAAAAGTAATAATTCCAAAAGCACACTTAGAATAAAAAACAGAGAAAACCTAGAAATTTAAATGTAAAGTATTTAAAGATCTCAAACACCTTACGTAAATCAAAAAGAAATTTAGAAAATAAACCCAGAAATCTGTAAAGGAAAAACTTAACTCTCATGTAAAGTAAGTAACCTAAAAGAAAATATATAAAATCCAGTTAAAATAAAAGTAAAAGAATGTAAATCACATACAACTAAAACTACAAGCACTGACAAACCTAAAAAGAAACCACAAAGACCAAGAAAATCTATTTAAAATTTTAAAAGAAAATATGGAAGAAAACCAAATCACACAACACCTACTCAAAGAACAAGAAGGAAGCAAAATTCAAGAACGATTAACTGCTGCTTTTTACACAACTTGACATATTTAAGATAAAGACAAAATCAATAATTTTTTTTTAAAAGAAAACCATAACAGAAATGAGAAGCATGAAGGACGGGCACCGAGGCCGTAGGCAAGAAAGCCACCAGCCCACAACCCAAAACACGCAAACACCCCTCAAGAGGCTGAGATCAAGGCAAAAATGCCCGCAATGAATTCACAAACTCCTTCCAAGAAAATGAACCCAAAAGATATAAGAATTTTCCTGTTAACAATAAAAAAATAAGATACAATACCAAGAAAGAATAAAAAAATGGAAAATTTCTCCACGTATATGAAATAAAAGTATTCAAGAAGACTCCCAAAACCTGATTGCAAGGGCAAGCAATCATCCAATGGTCTGTATAAAAAACATCCTCGAGAAAACGGATGACCACACAATCGGAACAACAACAAGATGGCACCAAAGTGAAGAGAAAATAATAACAAGAAAAACGAAAACAGCACCACACGGCTTGATCTCCAAAAGAGAAAAAAAAACAAAACACCACCACCAAGAAGCCGTACCACTTCTTGCAAACTAATATGAGACACACGAACACCAAAGCACCTACCACCTTGACTCCCTTAAGGAAAGAAGAAGGTACACAGGAAAAGGACAAAACCACCGCCCAATCGACTATCGCCCGAAGGCAAACTTTCGAAAGTTACAAGAAAGAAAAACGTCAGATTCTTTGACTCAAATGCATTTAATTTGTTAAAAGTCACCATTTACCACCCTATAGAAAGAAAAACGAGAGAGAAACAGACTTGAGAGTGGGAATGAGGGAAACAAATGTGAGCAAAATTTTTTGGCATTTCCCCTTAAATAAATAAATGCTTAACCATTAAACTACTAGACTTATTGTTTTCTCTTCAATGCAAAAAGAAATTATAAGAATCTAATCAAATTCACTCGACTCAACCAACAAACCTCAATTCTTCTAACCCCAAATTTTAGGTTATAAGAATCTAACTGAATCCACTTGACTCAACCAATAGACCTCAATTCTTCTAACCCCAAATTTTAGGGTGTTACATTAATTGTTATATAATGAAATTATGAATGTAAAATAATTACGATGACATTATGATATTGCAACATGCATTCTTCTATTAACGATATGCAACCTAAACATTAAATATGTAACTAATTTTATATAGGTTGAGCTCTTCTTCTACATCAACTACACTCACTCCCACAAAAAAGTTTTTTTTATTGGCCAATCTTAATTTCAAATAAATCACTCTTTCTCATTTGTTTCTCTTTTTTTACCTTCCTTATTAGTGAAGGGGATCCTCATGAAACTTCTTTGGTTAATCCTGTAGAATTTGGCATATGGCGGTGTTATGTTCAACCAACATGCTAAATGAAATTGACACGTAACCCTATACACTATTATGTTATTATAATATACATACTAATATATCTTAATTATATAATACTGATTGCATATATTATAGTATACCATAAAATTAGTTACATGTTTAGGTTTAGGTTGCACATCATTAATAGAAAAATGCACATTGTAATAATATTATAATGTTTGACACACCCCCAAAATTGGGTCTAGAAATTTTGAGGATATTTTAGGAATTTTAGCCTATATGTATTCATAATTTCATAAGTTTGGTAACCGATAATATTTTTGACATTGAATATTAGAAATTAAATCAATTTCTAAAAATGAGTTTTAAATAGCTTTAATTTTGAAAATAGGACTTCTTTGTAAAAAAGTCAAAATTAAGAGTTTTTATGAAGAATTTGACCAAATGTCTAAAATCAACTTAAAAACCCCTTTTTCAATTCAAGTTAATGTCAAATTCTGCTCTTCATAATTTGTGTCATCCTTTACTCTACCAATCTCTTCTAATTTCTTTTAAACACCAACTCTTAATTTCCTTTGAATTCTAATAACCCTAAAACTTTAGATACCTATAAAAACCAAAAGAAACACCCAAAAACCTCATTACCTTCATCTTCTTCTTCATCTTCTCCAAACGTGAGTTTTTCAAGATTCGTGTCAAAGCTCGTTTTTCTTCAAGAAAAGGTAATCAATCATTTTCCTATGAGTTTTAAGTGATATCTAGCCCTTTAAACTAAGCTTTTAGCCATTAAAAAGTAAGTTTTGAATAAAAGTCGAAAATAGGGTCTTTAATGGTGAAATTCAAATTTGTGAATAAAAACTTGATATTAAAGTGTTTTCCAAATTGTTTTAACGTGATAAGTAGGTTTCTAAAGTTACTTTGAAGTTTTCTTAAGTATTTCTCGAGTTTTAATGAATTTTTGTTATTATAGTCATTGTGTGTCGAAAATATTTAGTATTTTAAAACGTGTAGTTTTGTGTGGTTTAAAGGTTGGGAATCAGACGTAGGTAAATATGTAGATGAATGAAATTCGTTTCATGCTAAAAGATTAAGTGTAGACCGAGATATTAAAGTTTAAAGTTTACTAGGTTTAAGGTTTTGGTTTAAAAGAACATAGCTTAGGCTATTGTTTATGACTGTATGAGATGTGTGGATGACTGATTTTTGCATGTATATTTGTGTGATATGTGTGGTTGAAGCGTCGAAATCAGTAGAACTTTCAACAAGCAAAGATAAAGGAAAATGAAAGCTTGTTTAAGTTTTTGGGTTTTTAAAGAAAAAGTATATTTGGTGAGTGTTTTGAAATCATTGCTCATAGATGATTCATTACGTATTTAAAAATTTAGAGATAGCCTAAACCCCTACTCTAAATTCTGAGTGTAAGTGTTCTTATACCTATGCTTAATATGTGAAACATGTGCTTGTGTAATTGTGAAAAAGATGTGATATTGTGAATAAACATGAGATGTTGTAACATATACTATAAGCTTAAGATGAATGTTGTGAAAGTGAATATGTGGGTATGTTATTCATGTCACGTGATAGGAAATATGTGGCTATGTTCTTCATGTCATATGACTGATTATGTTGTGTTAATAAAGTGAATACGCAGTGAATATGTGTAAGAAAATATGTAATAATAATGCGGATATTTTGACTTTGTGATCTTATGAGACCGTTGATATAGTTGGCATGCTATAGGATTGTGAGTACTCACCTTTATGTTGTGATATATGTTGGGCGTTGAGGCCTAAGGACATGTTGGAGAGATAAGGGAATGTGGGCTATGCTCCATTCAATGAGATATGTTTGTTATGTTGGAGAGTGTTAGCTATATGCTTCACTTATAGAATATGTTTTGACTCTATAAGTCTAGTGTTGGTGGGTTGGAGATTCGTGTATCCAATGTATGATGATAGAGCTCACTATATGTTTCATTGTCTCAACAGCCAAATT
Organism: Kokia cookei; assembly: GCA_039519145.1. Classification (NCBI taxonomy): domain Eukaryota; kingdom Viridiplantae; phylum Streptophyta; class Magnoliopsida; order Malvales; family Malvaceae; genus Kokia; species Kokia cookei. The sequence goes on along the minus strand of CM076901.1, from coordinate 10,682,144 downwards.
ATCATAAACTGTGTTTGATTGTGATTATATGTGTATATGACTAAATATGCTTGTATGAAGTATGCTGAAAACTATGTGAAAATAAATACAAGAAAGATGCTATGAACATGTTGTTTGATTGTTGGGTTGATGCATGATGATCGTTTATGTAGTGGTTATTCTGGGCACTCACTGAGCTTGTTAAGCTCACTCACTCCTTTTTAACCATTGCAAATAATTAGTATCGGTGTGAGGGTGTGGTCTCGAGGGTGATCCAAGCCAAGTCGACCTTTTTAATTTTATTAGTAGGTTTATAAGTTATTTATGTTTTGGGAACCCAAGGCAATGCGTTAGGAAATATGGTGGATTTATATTAGTTATTGTTATGTTATTTTAGCTATCTGCATACCATTATAGACTTAAAAATATGATATTTGAGAAATTTTGAGGTTTGTTTTATATGATAAATGTTTGATAGTTGATAAATCGACGTAAGATGAAATTATTTAACATTAAATTGATTTTTCGATAACTGTAAGAAATGTGATAATAAGAAGGTGCATGTTTAGGATTGGCTTTGGCTAGGAAAAGTTTGGTTTTTAAGCGGTCATATTTGACTCGTCTCATTTTTTTGAGATCTTACCTGGTGCACAGTTCACTTTCACTTCTTCGGTTTTTCCTTTAAAAGAAAATTTTGCATGTGAAATAAAACGTTTAAAATGAGGTAAGCATGATGTGAGACGGTGGTGTAGCATCCCAGTATCCAGACTCAGCAACCGGGCCGAGTATAGGGTATTACAATGTTATAACAATTAATATACTTTCGCAATTTAATTATATAACAATTGATATATTATTTGTCCTTAAAAGTGTATGTATAGTATTTATATAATATAATAAGCACTAACGATAATTATGTCACATTACAAAATAATTTTATATTTTATATAAATATTAGTTAATTTTTTATTTAAAATAATTTAACTAATTGAGTTCATCAAATAATTACAGGGATAATCATAAATCTAGAAATTCATATGATTCCATTTCATTGTTCAATTAAGTTTACGAACACAAAACAATAAAATTTAAGAGAAGCTACATGTTAAATAAGATATATTTTTTTGATAAATTTTTAAACATAATTAAATTTATTATTAATAATTATATTTAATTTTATTATTAATTAAAACATTTAATTTTAGAAAATATTTTTACTAATATTTAAAAGTTATTTATTGGTTTGTGTAATGTTTAATTAATGTTTAAGATTAGCTTTAATGGTTAAATTATAGTTTTCATTGTCAAACAACAAGTCTCGAACTTTATTGGAAGCAAAATTTCAAAAATTTTATAATCAAATACGCGAAATCAAATATTCACGGATGTCTAAATTTGTTATCCAAATTGAATTTGAATAATGAATATCTTAGGGGTCTATTTGCATCCTCTCCAAATCTGAATTGTCATCCTACATAGTATTTATTAGCAATGTGAGATTACTAACATTGCAATCCACTAACACTTAATATTTTAAAATTTACCCTGAATCCAATAAGTGGCTTCAGTAGAAAAGAGGATGTTGTCAATTTTAGAGATCCCGGGTTTGAGCACCTATGTGTGCAAGGTGTATGTGCCTTGTCAAATGGTTAAGAAAGTATCAACAGATACTGAAGCAATAAACATCATTAACTATCGGACCATCACATGGGGTGGTAATGTAATTTAACACTGAGTAGGTGGGAGTTTTGTCATTTTAGTCTTTCACCATCTTCGTGATGGAAATAAAAAGGAAAAAGAAAAGCTTGATTGCTACCTTTTTGTTAATTACGTGACCAAAATTACTTATTTTCTTTTTGAAGTATTCATGCATATTGTTGAATTATGACTCCTATTTCAAGTCAAATTTGAGAAATAATCTTTTAGTTAAACTCTGTTTAATTGTTTCAATTAAACTCTATTTATTTGTTTCAATTAAATTCTGTTTATTTGTTTGAGTCAAACTCTTATTAGTCTAGATTATTTTATTATTATTTGACCTAAAAATTTAGCTTATAAATAGACTCTTTTACAACCTTAGAAAACACATTTATTAGATACACCCATTAGAGTTTAGAACTCCTAACACTTTTGGAGAATTTAGTGTTTACGTTTTAAGGGTTCTTTGTTTTCGGGTTTTTAGGTTTAATTTTTATCTCCATCTTTTGTATTCTTCATTCTTTTGCCATTATAGTAAAATTAACTTTGACCGTAGTTTTTTATCCTCTTCGGAGGGGTTTTTCCACGTTAAATTTGTGTGTTCAATTTCTCAATTTATTCTGCTATATTTTACTTATTCGTTGTTTAATCGAGTTGATCCCCAACAAGTGGTATCAGAGTTAGTTCAATTTTCGTAGATCAGCCCGTTCAAATATGACAACAATAAGGCTCGACATTGAGAAGTTCAATGGTGTCACAAATTTCAATTTGTGGCAAGTTCGGATGATGACAATTCTAGTTCAGACTGGTTTGAAAAATGTTGTTATCAAGAAAAAGCTCGATAATCTAGATAAATAAGAATGGGAAGAGCTTGATGAAAAAGCCCTATCTGTAATCCAGTTGTGCCTCGCGAATAAGGTATTGTAGGAGGTATTGATGGAGAAGACCTCATCTGCCTTGTGGAAAAGGCTAGAAACTCTTTATGCGACTAAGTCTCTGGCTAACCGTTTAATGCTGAAACAACGTCTATTTACGTTTCGCATGAACAAAGGTGAGCTTCTTAGAGATCACATCAGTCAATTCATTACTCTTTTGAATGATTTAAATAATGTTGAGGTTCAGATTGACGGTGAGGATCAAGCTATGCTATTGTTGTGCTATTTACCCTCTTCATACAAGTCTTTTAGGGAGACCTTGATTTATGGTAGAGACAAACACTCATTCGAGGATGTGAAGGGTCATTTGTTGAGCAAAGATAAACTTGACAAAAAGTTTGGTTCAGATAGCAAGGCAGATAAGCAAGCTTTTGTTTTGGTAGCATCAAAGAAGCGAGACAAAAGGTGTCGTTATTGTAAGAAATTAGGTCACGTCAAAGCAGATTGTTACAAACTGTGAAATAAAAGGGCTGCTGAGAGTAACGAGAAAGATTTAGCAAGTGCTAATTTGGCCGATTAAAGTGGTGATGATTTGTTGTTTATGTCAACAAGTGAAAGCTCTGAGCTTACGTCCGAGTGGATCCTAGATTCAAGATGTTCTTTCCACATGTGTCCCAACAGAGAATGGTTCTCCACATATAGTTCGGTTGAAGGTGGAGTTGTGCACATGGGAAACGACTCATCCAACAAGGTAATTAGTATTGGTACTATTAAAATTAGGATGCACGATGGTAAGATTAGGAGACTATCAGATGTCAGGTATGTACCTGATTTACGAAAGAATCTCATCTCCTTAAGTATTTTAGACTCAAAAGATTGCAGAATCAACATCGTGTCGAGCGGCATTAAGGTGTCTCGTGGGGCTCTCATTTTGTTAAAAGGTAAAAAGACTAGTTGTCTTTATATTTTGGAAGGTTCTACAACGACCAGTGAAATCGGATGTCCCTCGTCCGTTACGGAGTTGAAGTCAACTCGTTTGGAGCGGAGGCAACTTGGTTATAGGAGGGAAAAGATATGACTGTTTCGTTGAAGAGAGGTTCTCTTTTGGATGCAGGTTTTGAAAAGTTGAGACACTGTGTTCGTGAAAATAAGACTTGAGTTAGTTTTGATTTGGCAATGCACAAGTCGAAGGCTAGAAGACTTCCAGCTTCTAAGCATAGATTCGACTTAGTTAATTCCCTCCATAGTTCAAGATAGGCCCGTGGAGGGCTTTGGCAAATATGACATTATGGAAATAAGAGTCAATGTGGAGATTTGTTGAATTATGACTCCTATTTCAAGTCAAATTTGAGAAATAATCTTTAAGTTAAACTCTGTTTATCTGTTTCAATTAAACTCTGTTTATTTGTTTGAGTCAAACTCTTATTAGTCTAGATTATTTTATTATTATTTGACCTAGAAATTTAGCCTATAAATAGACTCTTTTACAACCTTAAAAAATGCATTGATTAGTACACCCATTAGAGTTTAAAATTCTTAATACTTTTGGAGAATTTAGTGTTTAAGTTTTGAGGGTTCTTTGTTTTCGGGTTTTTGGGGTTTAGTTTTTATCTCCATCTTTTGTACTCTTCATTCTTTTGTCATTATAGTAAAATTATCTTTGGCCGTGGTTTTTTATCCTCTTCGGATGATTTTTTTCACGTTAAATTTATGTGTTCAATTTTTCAATTTATTCTGCTATATTTTACTTGTTCGTTATTTAATCGGATTGATCCCGACACATATAATATATTTAATTAATCAAAATGAATGTTTGAAATATTTAAATCGTGGAATAAATTAAATTTGGGTAACAAAAGGTGGTCGATAGTACCCATCATGTAGTAGCTCAGAATGAACAAAAATGATTGGAAAGGGCTGATGTGGTTTGGCTTGTAAATGTAGCATAATCCAAATTTTATGTTAAGTTTTTGGTGGACTGTCTTCCTCTTATGCTAACTTTTCAGTAAAAAATTATTTTAAAATCATTGTTGCTTATGTTTTGCTTATTATAAAAACTAATTCAATAATTAAATTATAAATTTTTTAATTAAGTGATGAAAACAAAAATTTATCTATAATTTATAATTATAGAAACTAATAGTGTAACTTATCATTTTTTTTGTGAATTTGTATTCGTCATAAGACTGTTTTCTGATGTCAATCACTCAACTTTTAAAATTATGAAATTGTCACAAATATTATCGAATTATTACATTTTGGTCTCTTATCCGTTAATAAAAATTTCTCTTGAAAATTTTAAAAGAATCTTAAAAATAAATAAAAATATATTAATTTTTAAAAAAATTACAAACATGTTTACAACTCAGCTAAATAAGATTAAAAACACTGAATTCTTAGAAAATGAAGAACAATTTTTATAAAAAAAAATGGATATAAATCCTTCTGCAAACAAAATAGTTCCTAAAACTGTAACAATATCAATAAAACCTGCAATAGACACCAAAAAAAGCTTGAGTTCCAGTGGGAAGTACCAAAAAAGCTAAGAGGGACCATGCATGCAATAATGGAGATAACGAAACCAGTAGCTAATACTGACACAAAAATAATAATTTTTATGAACATTACTCTTCAATTTTTAAAGAATTCAGTGTTTTTAATCATGTTTAGCTGAGTTGTAAATTTGCATAATTGTTTGTATTTTTTAAAAAAGGTTTGATATATATATATATTTTAAATAATAATAATAATAATAATAAATTTTTATTTATTTTTAAGATTCTTTTAAATTTTTCAGAATTTTTATTAAGAAAAAGTTTATTAATAGACAATAGACCAAAATGTAACAATTCGATAACATTTGTGACAATTATGTAACTTTTAAAAATTGGGTGGCTAAAACATAATCTTTATCAAATTTTAGGAACAATCGGTGTAGTTTACCCTAACTAAAAAGACGGATAAATATTTCCATTAAGTGTTTAACGGTGGGTTACTAAATTTTTTAAATTTTGAAAACGTTGGTGATAAAATTAAATTTTTTTTAAGTTGAGTGACCAAAATAAAACCTATCTAAAAGTTAGCCAACCCCATGTAGTTTACCTTAAAAAATACGTGGAATAGGTATTTCTATATTTAATAGGATAGGGGTAAAAAATATTGTTCGATCCCTTTCAATCTTGATATTAAGCAATTTGATCTCTGTCAAATAAATCTAAGCAATATAATCCTTATCAATTTCAAAGTAAATAAGTAATGACAACTAATCACAACATTGATATTTTTCGTTAACTTTACATGATTTTGTTAGGTATAATAATAAATTAAGCCTATTAATTTACACATTCTATCTATCTATCTATCTATCCATATATATATATATATATATATTGTTATATGTTTTTAAAATTTTATATATTTTTCAGATTATTATTTTAGAATCAAGATCAAATTGATAAAATATGTAAATATGAAGGACTTAAATTGTTATTATATCAATCAAAATTATGTACAGTTGACGGAAAATAATAGTTATCATGATTAATTGTGCTTAGTTATCACTTTTTTGCCAACGATAAGGATTAAATTATTTTAATTTTTTTAAAGGATCTATTTTACTTAATGTCAAAGTTAAAAGGGATTAAATACGTAGTTTTAACCAACAAGTGATTGGGTGCAATGATAAGACACATTGTATTCCCAATGAAAGAATCTAGATTTGAACCTTGGAAACGACATTGTTGGGGGACAACCACGAAATTCGAACATAAATCGTAAATCAGACATGAAAAATATAAAAAAAAAATGTAGTTTTAACTAAAATAACATCTCTACGAAGCAAATATTAAAATGGATATGCCAGCCCAAAAGATTTATATTTTAGAATTTATCACGCCAAAGATACTTATACATTTTTTATTTTAAATATAATGATATTTAAAATATTAAAAGGATTAGATTATTTTTTGAGAAGTTACACAAATAATACTAGTAATTTAATTTCCTAAAAGAAACTAGTAATTTAAATAAAAATTGATTTTATAAGTGGGCATTTACTCTACTTCGATTTATCCGATGATGCACTTCGATGTCCATCTGGTGTGTTGGTTAGACAATCTGAGTATACATTCGAGTCCGGTTCAAATTAATAGGGATTGTAAATTATAAGTTTGGTAAATGATGTCAATATGGTCATTATAATGCTCTTTAACCAATTATGTATATATGTGAAATTGGGATGTATGGAAACATGTTGACAATTACGTAAATCAGTTAAAATTGAGTCTTGGGGCCTAAAACAAACATAAATAAGTTGATAGATTCCAGAAAAGAATTGAATAAGATGACAACAAGATAAATGAATTGTGTTATAATACATAGATAATGTAATGTTGATGATATGTTATAAAGAATGTTTGGTTCATGGCTAATATTGAATTGGTATGTAAGGAATGGTTGGCTATTGATAAGTAAATTGGAATTGGTCATACTTGTGGTAAATTGGATATGTTGTTTTGGTATTTGATACTAATATGATAATGTGTTTTGATTGATATTGGAAAGGTTGATAATTAGTACATGTATTGGCTAGATGTTATGTGCAAATTGCATGTTTTAGCTTGAAGTCTAATGTTAATGCTTATGTTTTGTATACCTTAAATCGTAAATGTATTACTAAGCTCTATTTCTTACCGTACGATTTGTTTTCTCCATGTGCAGGTACGAGTGAACCTCTAAAATTCAAGAATTCTTTCCGGCATCCAAGAATCAATTCTCCGACTCAACAAAGTTTGTAATGTACCTTTTGAATTGAATGTGGTATGTACCTAGGATTTTTGGTTGGTTTTTGTATTGTGCATAGTTCAAGTTAGAATTTGGTACTTGATGTTATTGTGAAGTATCATTTTGGCATATTTTGGCTTGATTTCAATTGGTATGTTGTTGTTTTGGTTGTATGGAAATATGTATGTATGATTTCAGGTCATTCAAACTTGTAACAAGTTGATTTTTTAGGTAACAGTTTGTCACTTCGCGATGACGTACCCCCCAACATCGCGATAAGAAATAGCTCAGGGTTCACGTTGTGACGACATAGCCTCAAGTTCACGACGAACCTAAGTCAGAGAGTCATGTTGCATGAGGAAACCCCGAGATCGCAATGTCAACTTTAAATTTTGTAATTTTTACAATTTGATCCATTTCAATCTCGGGTTAACAAAAGAGCTTTCGTAAGCTCATATTAGACTCGAAAACGATTATGTAATGTTTAATATGCATGATTTACTTGTATTTAAATGTATAATGACATTGAATTGAATGTTATTGATTATAGTTGCTCTGCCAACGAATGTGGCACCTTGTAGCTCGGACCTAACAGTTAAGTCGAGTACTGGTGTGTTACATTTAATGTCACAACGAAAAATTGACAGTGAGTGATGTTGCAACCCAGAACCCCCAAATTGCAACATCAACTCGATAGTTTTGAAACATTATAATTTCATCCTTATTTGACCTCATATTATCAAAAGAGCTCTTGTAAGCTCGTACATAGCGCAGACATGATTGTAAATAATGTTATAAATGTGTAATGATTTAAATAGCATGCAGGAATTGTTGAATTGAATTGTAAATGTTTGTATTTGCTCCAACAACGAATATGGTATCCCAAAACTCAAACCTAAAAATCGAGTTAGGTATGAGGCGTTACATTTTTAGGAATGAGTAATTGCTATGGAGGGTGTTGGTGATCGACCCAATTAAGCAATGAATAAGTAAAAATATCGAAAAAATTGAGAAATTAAAAACACAAATTTAACGTAGAAAAACTCCTCCAAAGAGGATGAAAAACCACGGGTAAATATAATTTTACTATAATGGCAAAACAACGAAGAGTACAAAAAATGGAGATAAAAACTAAACCCTAAAACTTGAAAATAAAGAACCCTCAAAATGTAAATACAAAATTCTCCAAAAGTATTATGAGTTCTACTATTTTAATGGTGTATTTTTTAAAGTTGTAAAAGAGCCTATTTATAAGTTAAATTCGTAGGTCAAATAATAATAAAATAATCTAGACTAATCAAAGTTTGACTGAAACAAATCAATAGAATTTAACTAGAAGATTATTTCTCAAATTTGACTAAAATATAAGGCATACACAACAAATCTCCACTTTGACCCGTATTTCCACAACGCCATCTTTGTTAAAGCCCGTCATGGGACTATCTTGAACTATGCAGTGAATTAACTAAGTCAAATTTGTGCTTAGAAGCTGGAAAACCTTTAGCCTTCGACTTGTGCATTGCCAAATCAAAACTAACCTGAGTCTGATTTTCACAAACATAATGCCCTAACTCTTCGAAACCTAAATCCAAAAGAGAACCTCTCTTCAACGTAACGGTCATACCTTTTTCCCTACTATGACCAAGTTGTCTTCGCTCTAAACAAGTTGACTTCGACTCCGTAATAGACATGGAACATCCGATTTCATCGGTCACTGTATAACCTTCAAGAATATAAAGATTGTCGATCCTTTTACCATTTAACAAAACGAGAGCCCCACAAGATACCTTAATGCCGCTCGACTCAATGTTGATTTTGCAACCTTTTGAGTCTAAAATACTCAAGGAGATGAGATTGTTTCATAAATCAGGTACATACCTAACATTTGACAGTTTATTAATCGTCCCATCATGCATCATGATTTTAACAGTACCAATATCGATTACCTTATTGGATGAATCATTTCCTGTGCGCACAACTCCACCTTCAACCAAACAGTAGGTGGAGAAGCATTCTCTGTTAAGACACATATGGAAAGAACATCCTAAATATAGGATCCATTCGAATTTAAGCTCGGAGCTTTTGCTCGTTGATACCAATAAGAAATCATCACCCTTTTGTAGGCCAAATTAGAACCAGTTACGTCTTCCTTGTTGCTTTCACCAACCCTTTTATGTCGTAGTTTATGACAATCTGCTTCGATATTACATAACTTCTTGCAATAACAACACCTTTTGTCTCGCTTCTTTGATCTTACCAAAACGGAAGCTTGCCTATCCGCCTTGCTATCCGAACCAAACTCATTGTTAAGTTTGTCTTTGCTCAACAAATGACTCTTCAAATCCTCAAATGAGAGATTATCTCTCTCATAAATCATAGTTTCTTTGAAAGACTTATATGAAAGAGGTAAAGAACACAACAATAGCATAGTCTGATCTCATCATCAATCTGAACCTCAACGTTATTTAATTCATTTTAAAAAAGTCACGAATTGAATGATTCATTCATGCAAAAAGTAAATAGACGTTGTTACAACACTAAACGGTTAGCCATAGACTTAGTCAGACAAAGAGTTTCTAGCCTTTTCAACAAGACTAATGAGGTTTTCTCCATCAATACCACTGGCAATACCTTATTCGCGAAACACAATTGGATTGCATACAAGGCATTTTCATTAAGCTCTTCTCATTCTGACTGATTTAGATTCTCAAGTTTTTTCTTGGTAATGACCTTTTTCAAGCTGGTCTGAACTAGAATTGTCATCATCTAAACTTGCCACAAATTGAAAATTTGTGACACCATCAAATTTCTCAATGTCAAGCCTTGTTATTGCCATTTTTGAATGAGCTGATTTGCGGAAATTAAACAAGCTCTAATATCACTTGTTGAGCATCAACCCGATTAAGCAACGAATAAGTAAAAATAGCAAAAAAATCGATAAATTGAACACACAAATTTAACGTGAAAAAAATCCTCCAAAGAGGATAAAAAATCACGGGAAAAGATAATTTTACTATAATGGAAAAAGAACGTAGAAAATACAAAAGATTGAGATAAAAACTAAACTACGAAACCAAAAAACAAAGAACCTTCAAAATGTAAACACAAAATTATCGAAAAGTGTTATGAGTTCTACTCTTTTAATGGTTGTATTTTCGAAGGTTGTAAAAGAGCCTATTTATAAGCTAAATTCATAGGTCAAATAATAATAAATCAATCTAGACTAATCAGAGTTTGACTGAAACAAATAAACAGAGTTTAACTAGAAAATTATTTCTCAAATTTGATTGAAATATAAGGCATACTCAATAGAAGGAAATTCTTTCTGTTAAAACAGATATTGTTACACTATGTTTTGGTTAAAAAATTTAATAAAATGATGTGTTTTGAGTCAATCCTTGTTGTTGAATAAAAAATAGTAAGTTTTGGGGTGTGTAGTTAGTGAAACAATGCGCTGGGTGGTGGTTACAGTTGTCAAATAACAACTTCCATAATTAACCCATAACCATTGTTTTGTTTCCATTTTAATCCAAAGGAGTATGTTAGGGATGATTATGCATTTTCAATGAATGAAATTTGTTTCTTCTTCGTCTCTCTCTTTCTCTCTTCTTCTTTGCTTTCTTTGTAATAACCCGTTTTTCAGTAGTGTCAAAAACAGTGGTTTCGGGACCACAAATCCGATGAGTAAATTCATAAAATGAGTGTTTAAATTATATAGGTCAATAATAATTTTATATGGAATTTTGAATTGAATAATTTTAATTATTGAATTAAAAATTAGTTAATTGGTTCAGTTCAAAAGTCAAGTGATTTCAAAAAATAAGGTATCGGGACCCCGTTTTTGAAATTTAAGGCCGTAAATATTTTTATTAAATATTTACGGAGTTTCATGATATGTGAATTGAAGTTTGATGGGTAATTTTGATGATTTATTCCTTAATTAAGGAAAAGGAGTAAATTGTAAAAGAGGTAAAAGTTAATTGCTATTGATTAAAAATAGTAAAGGGACAAAAATGGTAATTAAATCATGGTCAAAAAGTCCAAGCTGTGGTAGATATGATTACCATCCACTAACTTTTGGAATATTGTTCATTAAGTCCTAATTAGTTTAAGGTTAAATTGAAAATAAGTTTGTTTGATTGAAATTTAATATAATTGATGGACCAATTGTGAAATTGGATCTTCCTTAAATGGCCTAATAATAGAAATGGTGTGGAATTCCTTAGATTTTGGTAAATTGCAATTAAATCCTTATTAAATAAGGATTTACTAATTAGATTATTTTTCAATATGATCAAGAATGGTGGTTTCGAGGTCACAACTTCGATGTATCAAACCGTAAATATTAATTATTTAATACTTACAAGGTCATTAGTATAGTATTAAATTCAGGTTAAGAAATTTTATTATTTAGATAGCTAATTAAGTAAAAATGATTAAATTGTAAAAGGTGTAAAAGTTAAATTCTAGTAATTAAAAGCATTAAATGTTAATTGAAGGGCAAGGTAAGGCTTGAATTGTAATTAGACCTTTGGAAGGGTGAGTGGACGGTTTTGGGTCTTTAAAGGGTGGAATTTTGGTTAAAATTATTAAAGACAAAATGGTAATTTTTGGAGTAAAATAGATTAAAGTAAAATTACAATGAAATTAGCCATATTTTTTCATCTTTTTCTTCCCTAAGTAGTCGAAAACCTAGTTGAGAGGTTGAAGAACATTCGGCCAACTAAGTCTCTCAAATTGGTATGTGAAATCTCCCTTGTTTTTAGTAATTTTTTTGTTTTAGAGTTCGTATTAGCTTAATCTAGCTAACCTGGGGACTAATTTGTGAATATGTTAAATGTTTTAAATTTTGCCATTGATGAATGAGTTGTTTCTTGAAACTTTATTGAAGTTTCTTAAGCTTGGCTGTTGGATTTGATTATTTTGTAAAGTAGTTTTTTATGATTTTAATGTTTAAGGAATAAAATGTTAAAGTGATAAATTTGCAAGGAATTAAGGTGAAATAATGGAAAAATTAGGCCATTGAAAGGCACATTCGGCTAAGCTGAAATTTGAATAAAATGGTTACTTTGCATGTTTAAGGTTTATGGACTAAATTGTATAAAAGTAAATTATTAGTTGCAATTTTCTAAAAATTTCAAAAAGGACTTACTTGTATAAAATAAGTTTATTTTACTATTGGAATTAGTTAATTGAAGGGAATTATTATGTTAGATCAAGAACATCTTGATGACGGAGGAGAAAATAAAGTAGCGAAGTAGTCCCTATACTTTGACGATTACTACAAATCAGTCTGGTAAGTTCGTACAGTAAAGTAATTGATTTAGTTGTTTATTTGTGAATTATTGAATAAATTAAGTATGTAGTATTTAAATTGCTTGCATAGTAAATATTAAATTGTGGAATTGAATCGAATTGAAATGAAATTATAATTGGAGGCATGATTGGAAGTGAAGAAAGGATATAATTGAATTAATGTGACAAAGAAATGGTTAAATAATTATATGATGTGTTAGTTATTATTTATGTTACGAATGAATTAAATTGAATGATATATGACAATTAGTAAATTGTATTAAATTGCATTATTATTTAATTCGACGTTATGTCTGATAAATAAGAATTATATGGATGTGTGCTCGTAATGGTATAATGTGAAGAGAATTAATTGAGATGGACATGGTATGACCTGTATGAACCTCATGAATACTTGGGACACAAAGGACATGTCATTATGGGTTATATAGTTTCGAGAGCTGGTTTTGGATGTCCTAACGATGGATAGTCTTTGAACTTGAGTCGTTATTGTAAATTTGTCATGTAAGTTCGTACTGTTACTTTCGATATTGTAACAAATTTTCTTGTGCTCCATTGTTATTTTAGTTAATTAAATATGATTAATAATTTGAGGAATTTGAGAAATGAATGAAGAAATGAGTTGTTAGGCCTTGGGCCGGTAACCTGTGTCGACGCGATGGTTGAGATTCTGCATACGTTGCAGTTTCTTAACAGCTTGTGTAAGCAGCATCGTGAGTCGACAAGTTCTGATTGAATACTGGATACTGACTGTAATGACCCCTACGATGGCTGAGATCCTACATATGTTGCAGATTCTTGATAGCTTGTGTGAGCAACATTGTGAGTGGGTATCATGGACCGTATCGATGGTTGAGATTCTACATACGTTGTAGTTTCTTGACAACTTGTGTGAGTAGCATCGTGAGCGGGTGACATAGACCGTAGTGGTGGTTGAGGTCCTGCATATGTTGTGAATTCTCATAAGCTTGTGTAAGCAGCACTGTACACAGTCAAAATTCTGATTCTGGCTCGAAAAAAGTGATATTCTAACTCTGGGCTCGAAAGAGCAATATTCTGGACTCTGGCTTTAAAGAAGTATGATTATGTTTTTGACTCGATAAGAGCATTACTCTATTCTGGGCTCAAATGAGCTATATTTTTGTAATAGCTTGAGGAGGCTTACCTGGTTTCAGTTGAAGCAGGATAATGTTGATACTCTTTATATTCACTCCTATATCCGAATATGTTATTCAAAAAGTTAATCGTTCTAGCGAACTTACTAAGCTTTGTGAACTTACCTGTGTATTTGTTATTATTTTGTAGATTTATTTTGCTGTTGGAAGATCGGATCCTCAAGAAGAATCACACTATCCCGGAAACATCTTCGGTAGACCTTTTATCACTTGGCTTATATGGCATGTACTAGGATGTTTTTTGAATTCTCTTTAGTGTGTTAAGTTAAATGAATCATGCTAGTTTAAAGTGTTGGAATACATTTTGATTCCTAATGTTTAAAAGTAACTTGGGAATTGTTATGAGTTGAAAGGGGAAATGCTTTAGTTAGATGTTTGAATAGATTTGGAATAGTAATTCACCTATCTGAATGTTGATTGTATGATTTATGTTATGTATCAATAGGGACTAAAGAGATAAGTTATGTATGCATGATTTTGGTCAATTAGTAGTGAATTTATATAAGCTTTGGGCTCTTTTGAAGGTACACACGATCTGGAACACGGGCACACACAGGCTGAGACACAGCCGTCTGACCTTAATTAGCATGGACACACGACCTAGCACACAGTTTCACACACGGGCATGTGGGTTATTTGCGCATGCTCACACGGCATGTCACAGAGTTTGTGGCACGACCGTGTATTGGTATTTCGAGTATGCACACTGTTTCGTACATAGTCTAAGGTACGATCGTGTGACCCCTGTTTATGAGAAATTGATTTTTTGTGTGACATTTCAATTACGTTTCAATCAAGTCCCTGTTAATTTGAAATGCTGTAAATGAGTATGAAATAATTAGTTGAGTTGTAATCTAGACTGATGAGGGCATCCATTTGAAAAATGATGATTAAGATTATATCTATTGCTAGTCTTAAATGATTTGGAAAACTTCGAGACCTTAATCGATGACAGTGTCAAGTTTTGGGTGTTACAGATACTAAGTTCTTGTATGCTTCAATTTGAGCTCTGATTTGATTGAAATGTTGAAAATGAATGTGTAAGATTAAATGGAGTTAGTATTCCGAATTTCCAGTTGTAGTTGTTTGGGTTTGTGATTGATTTGTATGTAAAAAATTTGTAAAGTTCTGTAAACCCCTGAGATCTTTAACTGGTGATGATTACAGATTTTGGGTGTTACATTCTTCTTCTTCTCTAAATCAATTGTAACACTTCCCTATCTCTTGGACATCTCTGATGGTCTTCTCCTCTTCTACAATGGCTCCAAGCAAAGGCTAGTGAAATGGTTTAGCTAGGGTTTACCCTTTTTTAGAATAAGTTATGAGTCTGAATTAATCTTTTTTCTTACTGCTCAATCTGTTAAGCTTGTTTGGCCCATTTGCTAATACTCTTAATTTGTGAAATGAATTGAACCTATTCTTTAAAAAGAAATGAAAAACAATTATCAATTTTTGTCGCAATGTGATAAAAAAATCAACCGTTAAAAGAATGTGCTAATGTGATATCACTTTTTATATTTGTTTTTTTTTTTTGTGAATTACAATAACAATGTAAAATCCGAACAACAAATATGACTAGTACAACTCGAACTCAGACCACACTTGGGGCAGTAAACATCCTTGACTATTAGGCCATCACATAAGATTCCTTATATTTGTTTTTTTAATCATTTCTTTCCATGATATCATAGTTAATAGATAACATTTAGGGGCTATAAGAGATTCAATAAAAGATTTTGTAATAATTTTATTGAGTAAAAAAAATATGAATATTTTATTATTAAGTGGATATTTATCGATATTAAAATAAGTTTCATGTACTTTAGAATACTAATATTTATTAGAAGTAAAATTTTATTTCGTTTATATTTTTATATCTATAAATATAAACATTGAAGAAGCATTATAAATATCTTTATTAATCAATAAAAATATCATCTTCTCTTTCTTTTCTCCTATTTCTTGTTCTTTTACTCTCTTTATTCATAACCTTTCTAATTTTTTTTTTATTTTAGATACATAAAAATTTAAATAATAAATTAATTGGTTGAATAGAATGTCTTTTTTTTAATATACATACTAATATTTATTATAAATGTTTTTTTGGTAGTATCCATAAGGCACACACATATTACATTCACAGGTGCTCGAACTGAAGATCTCTAATATAAATAACATCATCTTTTCCACTGAAATCATTTATTGAATTTAATTGGATAGAATGTTAAATATAAAAAATTGAGTTTTAGCAATATAATAGTCATAATCATGATTTTTGTCGTGAGCAAGCAAATTGTTGTGTTGTTAAATTAAGAAATTACAGTGTTCAATTATTTGCCACTTTTCTTGACCAAAAACAGAGGCAATAAAAGAGAGAGAGAAAGGGCAATAGACCATAACTGTTGATATATTATGAGCAGAAAAGAACATCAAACAAGGTGAAAGAAAATAATTATTTTAGCATTATATATTACTTTAAACTTGAAACACCACATACATCCACAATCCTTCACACCATATTCTATATCTCAAAATCCCCATTTACCCTTCCCTCCTAGAAAAAACAATAACACAACTGTTAACCCTAGAAAGCAACCATGGTAGAATTGCCAATTCACTTACCCACTCATAGATTCCCACATCGAAAACTCAAAAGAAAACAAAACAAAACCCACCAACAAATGATATGAGTACTTTCTTCATCAATTAGTATTGAAAGATGTGTGCAGAGGCCATGATCGGTGGTTGTTGGTTGAAAGGGTTGGTGAAACAGTCAGTACTGTATTCAATACCCTCTCTGTTTAGATAATGGAGGATGTCGTTTAGAGAGTCTAGCCTTTGGCTTAGTTCAGTCATCTGAGCCCTCAAAACGGAGTTTTCAGCCTCAATGCTCATATAGTGGTGGGTGGTGAAGTTGATGCTTGTCAGGATTTGGTTATTATCTTTCTTTAGCTCTGCTATTTGTCCCACTAAATCATCTAAGTGCTTCTGTTTTCTCATCCTTGACCTTCTCGCTGATTCTCGGTTCGATTCCATCCTTTTTCGTTTCCTTTCATCCATCAACTGATGCTGTGTGGAACCTGAGGAATTGGAATTGGAATTTCCACTACACGAAGCCATATTCATTATTATATTTACTCCAAAATCACTACTTATGTAAATGTTTAGCTAATCTATAAAGCATTACAGATTTTTTATTTCTGAGAAAACGTAGAACCAATAGAGGAAAACAACTGAGAAAGATTGAACGAGATGGGTCCCGCGTCTGAGGGAGGAATTTATAATAAACCCCGATCGGAGGATTTCACTCACAACTGGAGACATGAATCTCAAGCATCACCAGCAACAACTTATACGGCATCAAGATTCACCAGACAAAACCCAAAATGAAAAGAACAGAAGATCCACAAATGGAGTTTTGAGGATATGGGTATTTTGTATAGACCCTAGAAGTCAAAGGCTTACCATCCAAAACACACCAAATGATGAAAAGAACAGAGAAAAAAAAAAGAGAGGAACAGCAGAAGCTCAGACGTAGAAGGGAAAAGAAAACCAAGAAGAGGATTCTATAAGGGGGGAGATAGCAGAAGTGGAAGAGGTTTTTCAGAGTATTGAGAAGGCAATATATAGAAGGAAAAAGGGAAATTGAAAATATTAAATAATTAAGTTGCAAATTAAAAGTAAATAGCTTTGGAATCTCCCTCTAATGCTGAATTATGATCAGTGTAACTAAACTATTAATAAATTTATATTTTGATCATTTAATTTTAAAAAGTTATAAATTGGTCGTTAAACTATTCGAAAATTTTTTTAAATTATTAAACTATTCGAAATTTTTTGTTCAAGTCATTGGACCATTATGTTTTTCTGAAAGTCTGGTTAGTGAGCTCCAACCAATGATTCAGCTATTAGTATGGTAGATAAGTATCTATCGACAAGTGGAATAACATATCTTAAATCTAAGTTGATATGAGGGTTAGTGTTGAAGCTTAGAGAAGAAAACTATTTGAATTTTGGTTCACAGATTCGTTACGTTTAAATTTGTTTCATGAAAAAAACCCTGAACTATAAAGAAGAAGAGAATGAGAGATTTTGATTACTGCAAGTGGTGCAAAAAAAGAAGGCCATACAACAATGATTTTAATAGCCCGATGACTTGAATGAAAACTTTCGAATAATTTTGTGACCATTTTGTAACTTTTTGAAGTTGAGTGACCAAAATATAATCTGACTAATCAAAACAGTTTTCTTCTCTCATTCAAAGGTCACGGGCCTACATTTTTAATACTCGAAAATTCGGGTACCCTAAATTGCAGGTACCTGGTTATAAACACCCCTAACCTTTATACATTGTGAATATAATATTTTAATTTTACAAATAATTAAATATGACTATTTTTATATTTTTTATTTTTATTATCTCTCTCTTTGTATGCTCTTTATTTATATAAAAAATTATTAGCATAATGATAAATTTAGCCTTTAACATTTACTCATTTTGTTATTTTGGTTCTTTTTCTTTTTCTTTCCAAAATCATTTTGACTCTTAACCTTTACAATTTAATCAAATTGTTTGCTTTTAGATAGAAAACTAACTAAACTATTAAAATTTTAATGGTATTGATGTAGTCCCTTGCGTGGCAGTCCACATATAATTCATAAAAATTCAAAAAAAAAAAAATCAATAAAGCTCAAAAAAGTTTAAAAAAACTTTTAGAAAATTTATCCATGTTAGGATTGAAGTATATATAAAATACCACATGAGCTACCACGTTAATGCCATTAAAAATTTAATAGTTTAGTGAATTTTTCTGTCCAAAAAGAAGAATTTTATTAAATTTTAAAGGTTAATAGCTAAAATAACCCCCCCAAGAAAAGAATAAAGGTCAAAGTGACAAAATGATTAAATGTTAGGGGCTAAATTTATCTTTATGTCAAAATTTATTGAATTTTTTTTATCTTTCATATCTACTTTATGATTCATGTTCAAAATTTATAACTATCCTTTCTAACAATATTTTCTCCAAGCTTTGAACTTCCCTTCTCTCAATGTAAATGTGTAAAGTGTATTGTCATTTCGAGGTATACTAGTTGATATAAAAATTTAGGTGAACTACACTATAGTCACTAAATTATTGATAAATTTTCGTTTTTTTAATTATTTAACTAAAAAAAAGTTATAATTTGGTTATTAAAATTTTCGAATTTTTTTGTCACCTAACTGTTAAGTTGTACTTTTTTAGTTAGTATAATAATTGTAGTCCTCAATTTTTATCAATTTGACATTGATTATATATATATATATATATATATATATTAAAAAATTCTAAAAATTAAAATTAAAACAAAAGTAGATAAAATTTTCAAAAAACAATAAAGTGAGAAAATAAGGGAAAATTATTTTTAAACCTCCAAAATTTCTCTTTATATTATCTATATAGAAATATTCAATACACATTGTTAAAAAAAACATAGGAAAAGAAATAAAAATATTAAGCAAAAATATTTTGATTCTTTTTTCTTTTCTACCTCTTTTGTTTCCTGACATAGCTTTTTCATTATAAAAAAAGTTAAAATATAATTTAATTTTACAATTTGGGTTCTCAAAAATAAGTTAAATAAACTAAAAATTTGAATAAAGTCTGAAAAAGAAATTTTTGTGGTATATTTCGTATTCTTTTTCGCTAAAAAAGATATTATAGTCGATTTCACAAGCTTATGTAATATCAAATCTTGATGTTCTTAAAGAGAATGAATCTAACTTTTTATTTTTGGTTTTGTTTCCTTTTTAATTTGTTATTGAATTCTATTGAATGATAATTTTATTTATTTCTCATACATATTAGTTCTTCAACAACAATACTTTTGCGATCTTATTTTTCTAGAATTTTCATATAGAATTTTATATTTTAAATAATTGAGTTTTTATAATTTCTATATAGAATTAGGGTCAAATTGAAAAGAAATATAAAAATTGAGGATTAAAATTGTTATTATACCAACTAAAAAGTGTCACAACGACAATTTTGTTGAAAATTTTAGTGACGAAATTATAACTTTTTTTGTGTGAAAAAATTGTAACTTTTTTAAGTAAATGATCAAATAAAAATATATTTATAATTTAATGATTAATAGTGCAATTAACTCTAAATTTTTTTTATAAATGATATTAAATCAATTTTTTATACAATTAAAAGTTTTATAATAGAAGTTAAATTTTTAATAAATATATATATGATAGCTACTTGTAGAGACGTTTTTCCACAACCGTCCAAATCCAGCTGGTGACCAAAGACAATTATCACACTACAAAACTATTTCAGTTTTATTATTTTTTACTGTTTTATTTTACCTCAACTTCACCGCCCACTGTCAGAATTAACCGTTTAAGTTCAGCACTGTTTCTTTCTGACACCTGGCTTTTCATGGATCTTGAAGGAATCTTGGGGATAAAGGCGCCATTTCAAACCATTGAAGGGGTAATATGAATATTTTATTAAAAAACAAAATTAGTGTATTAACAATAATTAAATTTATATCAGTGCATTGATTATATAAACTTATATACTAAATATATTAATTATCTGAAAATATTAATTTTTTTAATGAAGTGTTTCATTTTCTATATTTCTGCTAAATTTAAATCATTGTTTAAATTGGTGTCATAAATTAATTGTATACTAATTCAATTAAAAAAATATTAAAAATGTATTTTTATATATATAATAAGTTATATTTGTAACACCTCTTGTTTGATCCGATCGTCGGGTTCGAGCTATGAAATATCATAACTATTACTGGAATAACTACTATCAATAGCTTGAAAAATACATTATTTAAACAACCAAACATCACATAAATACAATTAATTTTCTTTAATTAAACTATTTCGATATTTAATCGAGCAAACAAAAACTCAATTGCTAATTCGAACATTAAAATAGGACCAAATTGCAAAGGTTCCAAGTTTCAAAATATGTATCGATATCCTTGCTAGGTATCGATACCATTTCAAGCTTCGATGTTCAAAAAAATCAATTTTAATCAAAAGGTATCGATACTAAACTCATAGTACTGATACTTCTCTCTAGGTACTGATACCTTACCTTAGTATCGATACAATTTTAGCATTCTGTTTTGTAAAAGTTTAATAGTATTGATACCATTGTAAAGTATCGGCACCATTTTGCCATTCGATGTTTGTAAAGTATATTGAAAAATTACAATGTACCGATACTTCATCTAAGATATCAATACCTTAGTGCCAAATATGTCAAAATCCTGCAATTTGATCTTTTTTTATGCCCAAACTAATAAAAACTTAATTTGTGTTTGTAAGTACATTAGTAACCTCCAAAAACCAATTAAAAACATGCCTACATCATATAAACACCTAACCACAACATTTTCAACTTGCAAAATTCATAAATCATTCACAATTTGCACACCACACATCATGTTCTAACTCAAATGCTTTGAACAATCTAATATGCTAAAGTATGGTATTAAACCACACAATTAACTCAAACAATATCAACTTAGCTTAACCATGCATTTAGCCTTTTCATGTCATTCTTTTTCCATGCATTTCCCTTTACTAAATGCTGTCCATCCAACTAGACCATCATTCAAGCAAATTTTCAACTTGTAATTGTGACAAAATCAAATTCATATATTCACATATACCATATCAAAGCCATATTGCAAATCACAAATACATATACCATAAGCTTAGCTAAAATTACAAAACAAAGACACATATATACATGCCACTTAATGAATGCAAAATGTTCAAAAAGCTACCAAAAAGTTAGTTGGATAGTGTGAGCTCCAAAGAGATTCGATTGACACTTTCTGCAAACTGCCAAACTACAAAAAAAAAAAAAAAAAAAACAACAACAGAGTAAGCATTTTGAATACTTAGTAAGTTCATAGGCATAAAACATTGACTTACCTCACTTAACACTTATACACAATAAAGTACTCAAGTTGACAATTGGACCTAAACATGACAATACAATTCCGCAAGGTGAGATCTCATATAATCATACCATACAATAAATCAATATGTAACATTTAGTTTCACAATTAATCAACATCCCAATATCAATCTCATAATCAATCCAATACTTAACTAAATGCTTATCAAGTTTATACTATTTCAATATAATTTCTCAATTTGAATTAGTCATTTAGCCCGATGAACTCTAGTAAATAAACTTGGATACACGGGTAACTACACCATACCAGAGAGCACCGTAATGTTAAACAAAGAGCATAGAAGTGTTAAGCAAAGAGAACCAAAGTGTTGAACAGAGAGCATAGAATTGCTGAATGGAGAATACAAAAGTGTTAAACCCATACAAGCGCACAACTAACCCTATTGACATTCCAATTGTATCCTAATCGTTTACTAAGTTCACACGAGCATTAGCACTGTATTCGTAACATTTAAATCACCATAGTGTCATCATATACATATCATCCCATCATAAAATATTGCATATCATATTGGGCACATATTACCATTTTTTTACAAGTTAGTCTGTCTCACCTTTTTTGTACTAATTCGTAACTAATTTAAAATTATATTTACACACAAACAATTTCACAACTCAAACATATTTACATTACTATTACATATAACTCCACCATATGAACTTACCTGGAAAAAACTTCAATAACAAGATGTCAGGGACTAATCTACAATTTTCTCTTTTCCTCGATTATCTTCCAGTTGGTTCAATTCCCAATCTATAATAATAATTCATTTTAATTATCAATTCCAAATACTTTATAACATTCTATTTTATGCACATGGAAATTCAATTTCATTTTTTTATGTTCTCTAAAGTTTTACATTTTATACAATTTAGTCCCTAAAATCAAAATTGTTATAACTTTCAAATTTGAGCTTTGATTTTGAAAACGATCTCAATTCCATCCTTCTACAGCCCTCTCATATCCAAAATTATAGAAATTTAACATCAATTTCAAATTCTTTACACATTAGTCACTTGTTCAAAATTAACAACTTTTACTTTACAAAATAGTCATTTTCACTTCTAAGCTTAAAATCTAATAATTTAGTACCAAAAGCTTCAAGAAATAATCTATGAAGACTTTTGAAAACTTTAACAATTTCACAAAATAATATACGAGTCAACTAAACCAAACTCCCAAAATCTCAAAAACATAAAAGTTACAAGAAACAACCTTGAAATTACTTACTAGTTAGAACAACCAAAGCTTGAAAGCTCAAACCCTATTTTTCTCTCCAAGTTTCGGCCTAGAAGATGAATGAAAGAAGAAAATTGGCTTTCTAACTTTTTAATTTTATGATATAACACTTATTTTTATTCTTTTAATTATAATTTTATTATAATTTAACATTATTTACTATAGAAAATCATACTTTACCGTCCACTATCTTCCAAATGGCTTAATTTCCATTTAAACCTTAGTTTAATCACTATTTTAGTCCTTTAAAAATTGAAAATTTATAACGACTAACTTTTATCATTTTTACAATTTAATCCCTATACCTTAATTAATTATCTAATTAATAAAATTAAAGAATCAAATTTAATTAAACCTTATATTAGCCTCGTAAATATTTAATAATAATAGAACTCACTCATTGAAAATGAGAATCCAACACCATTAAAAAAGAGCTGTTACAATATTATTATGTGAATATTTTTTTACATTTTATATTTTAATATATTTGATAAAAAAAAATAACATATTTAAACTCATGGCACCAACATTTTAAAAACCTCAATTTTACCACTACACCAAAGGCTTTATTTTGATTTTTTTTTTATAAATTTTAATATTTTATACAAAAAAATCTTCAACTCAATACCAATTCAAGATTTATGAAGGTTTCTTTATAAGTAAGTTACTACTCAACCTATGATTTAATTATTAAATAAATATTTATAACTATATATTTAATATTGATGAAGATTTCAATACTAATTGGATGTTACTTTTAAACATATATTTGTATTTTAAATACGTGTCTTTTACACATTTGATATCATTATTAGTAAATAATTTTTAAAAGAAATAATTAATTTAAGAAATAGGAGTGAATCTAAAAAACTTTTAAAAAAGAGAAAAAGTTAAATTATAAATTTTTGAAAAGTGAAAAATTAATTTTATCATGTAATTTCATTATAATTGAAAAGGAGTAAACATAATTTTTAATAAAAAAATTGAAAAACCTAAAATAGTGAAAATGTAATTTTTTATTTTTAGACCTTCCTGCAAGTTACGCATAATTTATAAAAGGAAACTCAAATATGAATATTGTTGAATTATGACTCCTATTTCAAGTCAAATTTGATAAATAATCTTTTAGTTTAATTCTATTTATTTGTTTGAGTCAAAATCTTATTAGTCTAGATTATTTTATTATTATTTGACCTAGGAATTTAGCTTATAAATAGGCTTTTTACCAACCTTAGAAATACACTTATTAGAGTTTAGAACTCTTAACACTTTTTGAAAATTTAGTGTTTACTTTTTTAGGTTTTTGTTTTTGGGTTTTCGGGGTGTAGTTTTTATCTCCATCTTTCGTACTCTTCATCCTTTTGCCATTATAATAAAATTATCATTGCCCGTAATTTTTATCCTCTTCGGAGGAGTTTTTCCACGTTAAATTTGTGTGTTCAATTTCTTAATTTCTTCCGCTATTTTTACTTGTTCGTTGCTTAATCGGGTCGATCCCCAACAAGTGGTATCATAGCTAGTTCAATTTTCGTAGATCAACCCATTCAAAGATGACAACAATAAGGTTCGATATTGAAAAGTTTGATGGTGTCACAAATTTCAATTTATGGCAAGTTCGGATGATAGCAATTCTAATTCAGATCGGCTTGAAAATGGTCATTATTGGGAAAAAAACTGAGAATCTAAATCAATCAGAATGGGAAGAGCTTGATGAAAAGGCCTTGTCTGCAATCCAGTTGTGCCTCGCGAATAGGGTATTGCAAGAGGTGTTGATGGAGAAGACCTCATCTATCTTGTGGAAAATGCTAGAAACTCTTTATGCGACTAAGTCTTTGGCTAATCATTTAGTGCTGAAACAACATCTATTTACATTTCGCATGAATGAAGGTGAGCTTCTTAGAGATCACATCAGTCAATTCATTACTCTTTTGAATGATTTAAATAATTTTGAGGTTCAGATTGACGATAAGGATCAAGCTATGCTATTGTTGTGTTCTTTACCCCTTTCCTACAAGTCTTTTAGGGAGACTCTGATTTATTGTAGAGATAAACTCTCATTCGAGGATGTGAAGGGTCATTTGTAGAGTAAAGACAAATCGACAATGAGTTTGGTTCAGATAGTAAGGCAGATAGGCAAACTTCCGTTTTGGTAGCATCAAAGAAACGAGACAAAATTTGTCGCTATTGTAAGAAGTTAGGTCACGTTAAAGCAGATTGTTATAAACTACGAAATAAAAAGGTTGCTGAGAGTAACAAGGAAGATCTAGCTGGTATTAATTTGACTAATGAAAGTGGTGATGATTTCTTGTTAGTATCAACTAGCGAAAGCTTCGAGCTTACGTCCTAGTGGATCCTAGATTCAGGATGTTCTTTCCACATGTGTCCCAAAAAAGAATGGTTCTCCACATATAGTTCCGTTGAAGGTAGAGTTACGCATATGAGAAACGATTCATCCAGTAAGGTAATCGGTATTGGTACTGTTAAAATTAGAATGCACGATGGTACGATTAGGACATTATCAAATGTCAAGTATATACCTAATTTATGAAAGAATTTCATCTCCTTAAGTATTTTAGACTCAAAAGGTTGCAGAATCAACACTGATTCGAGCGACATTAAGGTGTCTCGTGGAGCTCTTGTTTTGTTAAAAGATAAAAAGACTGGTAGTCTTTATATTCTGGAAGGTTCTATAGTGACCAGTAAAATCGGACGTCCCTCGTCTGTTATGGAGTTGAAGTCAACTCGTTTGGGAGAGGCAACTTGGTCATAGGAGGGAAAAAGGTATGACTGTTTCGTTGAAGAGAGGTTCTCTTTTGGATGCAGGTTTTGAAATGTTATGGCACTGTGTTCGTGAAAATCAGACTTGAGTTAGTTTTGATTTAGCAGTGCACAAGTCGAAGGCTAGAAGTCTTCCAGTTTCTAAGCACAGATTCAACTCAGTTAATTCCTTGCATAGTTCAAGATAGGCCCGTGGTAGACTTTAGCAAAGATGACATTGTGGAAATACGATTCAATGTGGAGATTTGTTGAATTATGACTCCTATTTCAAGTCAAATATGAGAAATAATCTTTAATGTTTATTTGTTTCAATTAAACTCTTTTATTTGTTTGAGTCAAACTCTTATTAGTCTAGATTATTTTATTATTATTTGACCTAAGAATTTAGCCTATAAATAGGCTCTTTTACAACCTTAGAAATACACCAATTAAAGTTTAGAACTCTTAACACTTTTTGAAAATTTAGTGTTTACGTTTTGAAGGTTCTTTGTTTTCGAGTTTTTGGGGTTTAGTTTTTATTTCTATCTTTTGTACTCTTCATTCTTTTATCATTATAGTAAAATTTTCTTTGCTCATAGTTTTTTATCCTCTTCGGAGGAGTTTTCTACGTTAAATTTGTGCGTTCAATTTTTCAATTTTTTCCGTTATTTTTACTTCTTTGTTGCTTAATCAGGTCGATCCCCAACAAATACTTTATATATATGTTTAAAACTACATAAAGTCGTTTCTAACCTTTAAATAAGAGGACAAACGTGCTTGAATACATGAATTCCTATAATAGCAACTATATCAATACCAATTAAGCTAAAACTAAATCAACAATTCAAATATGAATACTTAAAATCACGAGCACCGTAAAAAAAACATTATAGATGGTGTAATAAGAGGACCACAACATGACATGTGATTGTTTTAATAATTGCTTACCATATTCACTAGTCCTCGAATTAGAGAAAACGTTAGTCTAAGTTAGTAAATTTTTGTATTCTTCTATTAAAAAAGTTTTTTTTTTTTTGGTATTCTTTGGTAATACAGTCATATTTCTCCATAGCAATATTTCGTTATAACAGTTAAGTTTTTAATAGAACCAATTATTATGTTTTATTTTAATTCTCCATAATAACTTTTCATTTATAATTACAACATTCATAATTATGAAATACATTTTTTATTAAATTAGTTATCTATAACATCTTATTGTCTAAAATTTTAAGTAAAATTATAGTTATTCATATAACCAAGTTATTCGTTATAATTTATTAAATAAAAAAATATATTAATTATAATATTGTTTCAATAAAATATTAAAATTTCAAAAGAAAAATCTATTTATCCTATTTTATTAAATGAAATAAACTTTAATGAGTTGATTTTAAGATATCAATTCAACAAACTATTAAGTTTTCTAGTTAAATTTTCTATTATGAATTTGGAAGATAAAAAACTTATAAATTGATTACTTAAATCTAATAGCTCATGATGAATTAATTTAATTTAATTTAATAACTCACATTGATTGACTGAACTTGTTAGATTTATGAACTTTATAATTAGTCATGTAAAAGAATGTAAAGTAAAAGATGTATAAAAGCAATAATGCATGCACCTGCAATATATTTTTTAATTTTATTGATTTGATTCTAACTTTCTTTCTTTTTAACATAATTCTCACTTTCTTCATTTTATGGGAATTCACGATATGAATTTTATGGTAAGTTTACAACAATTACCTCTCTATAATAACATGTTGTTATAGGTGTATAATAGCCACATTTCTGTAACATGTAAAATCTAGACAAACAAATAGGATTGTTATAGAGAGGGTTGACTATATATTTTATTTTAATAACATAAATTCCTTATTTTATATGCAAAGACAATGGAAATAATCTTATTTTATATTAAATTATAATACATCCATGGTGTAAGTGAAATAAATTATATAATAAATATATATTTATAAAAATAATACAAAAATAAATAAGGCTTTTGTTTAGATGGTAATTTTTTTTAAAAATAAAATAGCTTTTATAAATAAAATAAATACTCAGACAAAAACCAAGTAGGAGGACCATATTAGAATCATAATTCAAGATATGAAAAAAAAACTTATCATAAATCATAAATCATGATCTATTATATCAAATCATCAAGAACAAAACGGTAATAGATCTAGATGTGAAAACGTACTTGAATCCATGGATTCCTTGAAATTTTTCGGATCTTGGGGTTTTGATCTTCCAAATTAGAACACAAGTAATCTAGAGAAGGTGACTCTCTCTTTTCTAAAGATGGGATATTGTAAAAGTTTTCTTGTGTGTAATTTGAGGATCATAACCCTAATATATAACTCTGGCACATTAGCCCTAATTTCTAATCAGCCCATCATCAATTAGAAATTAGTTATTAAAGTATCTACATATATTTGACCCATACTTTATTTAATAATTAAAACCCAATAAACTTTAACTAAATTAGATCACTTTTAATTTGGGCTAACCTATTATGATAGTAAATAATAACATGTAATTACCCTTATTATATATGTGATGTCCATATTTTCCAAAAATCTCTCACTTGGACCACACACACACACACACACACACATATATACTAATTACCCTATAATTACATATCATTATATAACCTTATGAGCTCAAAACTTTACTATCATATCCAAAAAGTATTTCTAATAATCTTGTCCATTATGTTAACATAGAACCAAGGCAACTTTCGTTACATATGTCGTTACTAAATCCATCCCTGATCACATATATTAACACAACCAAATGACATAGATCAAGTACGAATATGTAGCATTGAAATTACATGCAATATAATCTAAAAATGTCTTTTTCCAATTAGTCCTCTTTAAACTTAAGTGAGGTCAGTATCAAAATAACAAAACAGAGTGAATAAACTAAATACTTCATTTCTGATCAGAAAATAACCAAATACATAAATGTCTGAAAACACACATAAAGTAAATAAAATACAAACTCCCACTAAATCATGATATCCTGAAATAATGTAAGACTCATATGAGCAATGAGCTCATGGAAGACCTTGGGTGGTAAACCTTTTGTGAGCGAATCCGTAATTATGGAGTTTATCCCAATGTGCTCTATGGATATTTGTCCATTTTGCACTCTTTTTTCACAATTAGGAACTTTATGTCAATATGCTTTGACTTAGATAAACACTTGTTGTTGTTGTTGTTAGAATATAACACTGTTGACTTATTGTCACAAAATAACTTGAGTGGTCTTTCTACATTCTCCAAAATACGCAGCCTAGTGACAAAGTTCCACAACCATATTCCATGGTTTGATGCCTCATAGCATGGTACAAACTCTACCGCCATAACGGAAGAAGCTAGAAGTGTCTGTTTGACACTTTTCCAAGATATAGCTCCTCCAGGTAACAGGTAAATATAGCCTGATGTAGATTTCCTACTATCTTGGCACCCAAAAAAATTAGAATTAGAATATCCTACGACCTCCAAATGATCTGATCTCTTGTAAGTGAACATGTAATCTTTTGTTATCTAAAGATACCGCATAACCCTTTTGGCTACTATCCAATGGTTCATACTAGGGTTGCTTAAATATCTTTCGAACAACCCAATAATGTATGCAATATCCGAACACATACATACTTGAGCATACATTAGACTCCCAACAGCTGATGCATAGGGAATCTTTTGCATTTCCTGAATTTCAAGGCTACTTTTAGGGCATTTAGTAAAACTAAATTTGTCTCCTTTAGCGACAAGGGTGTCACTTGCTTTACAACTTTGCATGCCAAACCTTTTGAGTACTTTATTGATATAGCTCTTTTATGACAATCCAAGAATACCCCGAGATCAATCTCTGCGTATCTGAATTCCTAAAAAAAAATAGGCGTCCCCAAGATCTTTCATCTCAAAATGCTTAGATAAAAATCTCTTGGTTTAGTGTAATAAGCATATATCATTATTAACAAGCAAAATGTCATCAACTTATAAAACCAGAAATATGTACTTACTCTCATTGAATTTGTGATACACACAATCATCAACAATATTCATCTCAAAATCGAATGAAACAATTACTTGATAAAACTTGCGGTACCATTGACGGGAAGCTTTTTTGAGTCCATAGATGGATTTTTTTTTTCAATTTGCAAACCATATTCTTTGGGTCTTCTGACTCAAAGTTTTCTGGTTGCACCATATAAATTGTTTCTTCAATGTCGCCTTTGAGAAACACAGTATTAACATCCATCTGATGTAATTCAAGATCAAAATGAGCAACAAGCACCATGATTATCATGAAAGAGACTTTCGATGAAATTAGAGAGAAAGTCTCTATAAAATCAATGCCTTCTTTTGAGTATATCATTTATCTACAAGACGCGCCTTATACCTCTCTACATTACCATTTGCATCCCTCTTGGTTTTAAATATCCATTTACAACTAATTGGTTTTGTACCTTTAGGTAATGGGACAAGTTCCCAAACTTTATTGTCTTGCATAGACTTATACTCATCTTTCATGGCATCAATCCACTTTTGAAAAATTAGAACTTTTCATGGCCTAATGGAAGTTGATTGGATCATTTTCCATCATTCCATTATCATCCTCATGTTCTTGGAGAAATACAACATAATCATCTGGAATAACATTTCTCCTATCTCTTATGGACCCTCCTTAATGACACTTTTTCTTTAGGTTGTTGAGTTTGTTCTTCTAGAACAATTACATCATCTTGAATAGGGAGTTATTCAAAATTATCTTGTTGAGGTTCTGGATTCACTTCTTGATCAATGATAGGTATGAGAACTTGAACATCGTCAAAAGTGATAGTAGGAACTGAGTTAAAATCTAATTCCTCCTCAAAAACAATGTCTCTAACCTTATTTCTCCCTCCAAACTCAACATCCTCAAAAAATTTTACAATTCCCATCTAAAAAATATTCCTAATTGTGGAATCATAAAACTTATAGCCCTTTAGATCGCTCAAAATAACCAATAAAGTAGTTGCTCACTGTTTTCGGAGTCCAATTTCTTCTCACATGGCCTATAAGGCCTTGCCTCAACTAGACATCCCCAAATGTGAAAGTGCTTTAGATTAGGCTTTTGACCTGGCCAAAGCTCATAAGGTGTTTTTGCAACTGCTTTAGTGGATACTCTATTCAAAATGTAAGCTGCTGTCTTTAATGCTTCTCCCTAAAGGGACTCAAGTAAGGTAAAATAACAATCATGTTCCTTACCATATCCTTAAGAGTCCTATTTCATCTTTCAGCTACACCATTCATACTGGGTGATCTTGGCATGGTGTATTGTAGGACAATACCGCATTCCTCTAGGAATTTCGCAAATGGTCCTGGATATTATTCACCTGAACCATCATATCTACCGTAGTACTCACCCCCACGATCAGATCTAACGCTTTTAATCCTTTTGTTCAATTGATTCTCAACTTCAGCTTTATAAGCTTTGAACACATCTAGAGACTGAGATTTCTCATACATGAGATATAAGTACCCATAACGTGAGTAATCGCCTATGAATGTTATGAAGTATTGTTGACCATTCCAAGATGTCTT
Organism: Kokia cookei; assembly: GCA_039519145.1. Taxonomy (NCBI): domain Eukaryota; kingdom Viridiplantae; phylum Streptophyta; class Magnoliopsida; order Malvales; family Malvaceae; genus Kokia; species Kokia cookei. The sequence goes on along the minus strand of CM076901.1, from coordinate 10,650,711 downwards.
AAGGAATGGCTCACAAATATCTGTATGAATTAATTCTAAGACGTCTAAAGATCTGTTGGCACCCAATCTCTTGGTTTTGGTCTGTTTTCCCTTAATACAATCGACATAGACATCAAAGTCTATGAATTCAAGGGACTCTAAATACCATCAGACACAAGCGTTCAACTCTAACTTTTGAGATATGACCTAAGTGCTTATGCCATAATGATACTGAATTTTCCTTATTTAATTTGCGTTTAATTCCTCGTGATTCCACATGCAAGGTTTTATCATAGGATGCAACTGTTTCTAGCAAATAAAGGTATTCATAGGTATTCAAATAACTAGTTCCAACAACATTTGAATTTAAAGACAAAATAAATTGATTGTTTCTAAATGAACAATAATAACCAAATTTGTCCAACGAAGAAACAAAAATAAATTCCGTCTAAACGACAATACAATAAAAGTGTCTTTTAGATCCAAATAAAAACTAGTTCCAAATAACAACATAAAATGCCAAATTGCTACCACTTCTATCGATTTTCTATCACCCAAGAAGATGTTCTTTCACCATCACTTGGCTTTCAGTAGCTCAAGCAACCCTGCATAGAAACACTTATGTGAGTAGTAGCACCAGAATCTATCCACCAAGTGTTTCTAGGTGCTGAAGCTAAATTAACCTCAGAACAGACCAAATTAAGAATTATACCTTTCTTTGCACGCCAGGCATAATATTTGGTACATTCTTTCTTCACGTGTCCAGACTTGTTACAAAAGAAACAACTCTCTGTAGCTTGCTGTTGTTTCTTTTGAGCTGTCCCTTAGCAGCTTCATTATGATATTTTCTTTTATTGCCCTTATCTTTTGGAACATTGGACAAATGAGCACTTTTAGACTTATCACGCTTTAACCTTTCTTCCTCTTGCACACGATGAGAAATGAGATCATTTAGAGTCCATTTCTCCTTTTCACAGTTAGAACTAATTTTAAATTGATTAAACTATGCAGGAAGTGATACCAAAAGCATAAGAACATGCAATTCCTCCGAAATCTCGATCTTAAGTGCCTTAAGTCTTGAAGCAACATGGAACATCTCCATAATGTACTCCCTTACATTTCCTTGACCCTTATACTTCATAGACATCAAAGAAATTAGAAGTGATGTCATCTCAACCTTATTGTTTTTAGCAAAACGCTTCTCAATTTTGTTAAGGAAACTCTTGGCCTAAGTAATCTCTTTGGATTTTGTGCCCCTAAAGGCTTCTGAAATGCTGTGTTTCATAATCATTACACTCATGCGATTTGAACGATCCTACCTCTCAAAATCCCTCTTAACATCGGGGGTACTTTCCGTAGTGAGAGGTGCATGTTATTTTTCCCTTAGTGTAAGGTTTATGTCCATACAACCAAGCACTATAAGTAAGTGCTTTTTCCATTCCTTAAAATTAGTTTCATTGAGCATGGGTATAGAATTTATATTAGCAAATATTGTGGCAGCAAAAGATGAATTAGCTTAATATAGAAAAATAAACAAGCTCACATCAATATTCATAAGTAAACAATAAATTTAAGATAATGACTTATCCCATCTCAAGATATCAAACACTACATTAATATCAAATCTTTGGACAATAATATTAACAGTAAGTGATACTCTTGTTGTAGCAATTAAACATTGATAATAAATTATGTCAAACAATGAATCAATTTTTGCACTAACTTATTGTTCACATAAAGTACTTATTGTTCACATAAAGTACCTTTAATTGTCACACATTTATCATCACAGATATCGTGAAATTCGACCAAATATTAATTTACTTTTGGGTCAATTAATAAACGCATGAATCACAAACATATAATCATCTTGATATTTTAAACAAACTAATCTACGCAAAAGAGATTACTTTGACGACCTTTTGTTTTAATTAATCTACTTAAAATATTAGATATCATTAATTAAAATCTAATATCAAAATCAAAATTTATTTATTTCAAAATATTTTTCTTAATCACATCTTTTAATCAAATTAAAAGATAACCGTATATAATATTTATTGATTATATATACTTATTCCAAAACAACATGCATATATAATATATAAGTATATATAATATATAAGTGTAGTCTTAGTGATGCAATTATTAGAATATTTTAATAAAAAATTCGTAATCATTAGAAAAATTTTAGTTTTTAAAAATTATTTCTTAGTTAAATCACTAACAAATACACCAAAATTTACTATTTTTCACCTAATAATAGTTTTTTAATCTATATATCTTATTCTTATGATTTTAAAAACAGACCAAAATTTACTAATTTTCACCTAGTAATCTTGTTTGCTTGCTAGGAACCATGCAAAGTAATGTTGCTTCATCTTGAGTGAAGTGATAGACATTATTTTTATTGGAATTTTTAAGTATATTTAGAAAAAAAAATTAAAGGATTATATTTTATAAGATCCAATTTCAACTTGCTGATGGAAGAAATGACATAGAAAAGGGTTACACGACAATTACTTTTTTTGGGCAGAAAATTGAATGGTAGCAGCCAATAGAATCTCTCCTTTGTGTTATATCTAACTCAGTCCAGAGAAATTAATATCGCGTGATATCTTGTTTGAAAATCACACTTAAGCAGCCATAAAACTTCCTTACGTCTCGAAAAAATTAAATAAAATAGTAAAGTCACGTTATTTATATTTTTTTAATAGTTTAATATTATATTCGTATTTTTATTTTAGAAAATTTAAATTCAAATGAAAATCATAAAATTCAAGATAAAATTACTGATGTAACTTTAAACTATTAAAAAGTGATACTTGTCGAAACCATTTTAAAACGAAGTTTCGAAATTTTAAAAATTGAAAAATGGGAGTCCCCACCAATCCTTTATTTGGTGTGATTGGATTACCACAAAACGTTTAAAAAAAGCCGTTTTGAAAAACATGTAGGTCTTCGAAATCCAAAAAACAGGTTCGGGAGTCGATTATACATGAGGAAGGATTAGCACCCTCATACGCCCAAAATTGGTACCATATTGATTACTTTCGGGTCTTGATTTGTGAAAACGTTGAAAACTCGAGTAAAATTTAAAATACGATCTTTGTTTTAGAAAATTTTGTATAATTTCAAAAAATCCTATTTGAGGAAAATTGTCCGTGTGCTTCAAATTTCTAGGAGAACCCGAAATCGTGCTCAACACTATGTTCTCAGACTTTCGAAACCGAAGGACATTTTGAAAGACTTTAAAGAGGATATTCTATTGTGTGAATTATACGAAAATCACACCCAACACGTTAGGGCATGGTTTTTTCGAGGTCTTCACACGAAAGGTCAGTGCCTCGTTTTGTTTTAAAATCATTTGTATATATAAATATACATTTTGAGAACTTTAAAATTTCGCATTGAATTTAAAATGCAATCCTCGAACACATGACTTGGAAAATTTTAAGATAGAATGCCCGTTTACTTCGACTTTAGCGGAGAATTAAAGTCGTGACCAACACGTTAGGGCACGACGTTCTCGAAATCATGAAGTTAACAGGCATTTAAAAAAAAAAAAACTTGGAAGAGGATATTTGATTCGTGTGAGTTATATAAAAAATCACACTCGACACGTTAGGGCATGATTTCTCGATTCCACACGAAAAGAACATTGCCTCGGTTTTAAAATAATTTTGAAAAACACGTGTAATTTTTAAGTGCGAATGAACATTTAATAATAACACAAAATAAAGTAATTAGGTAGTTAAGTGATATACAAAAATCAAAATACGAAATACGAAGGCATAATAATTAAAACTTAAATACAAATATTGATGAGGAAGAAAAATAAAGTAATCGGAGTTGAAAATGTGATTTTTGGGTACCTGGGGGAAAAATGGTAATTTTGGGAAACTTTAGGGTAAAAAATGGAATTTTAAGCATTGGGGGTAAAATGGTAATTTTTATAAAATCGAGGTAAAAATAGAGTTTTTGGAGATCCCAGGGTAAAATGATAATTTTGGAGAAATCGAGGTCAAGAATGGAATTTTTGGAAGTTTGGGGGTAAAATTGTATGTTTGGAAGTTTCGAGGTCAAAAATGGAATTTTTGAAAGTTCGGGGTAAAAATGTAATTTTTGGAAAAATTTGAGTCAAAAATGGAATTTTGGGGAAGTTAGAGGGTCGAAATGTAATTTTTGGAAAAATCGATATCAAAAATGGAATTTTGGAAAGTTTAGGGGTAAAAATGTAATTTTTGGGAAGTTTAAGGTTAAAAATGGAATTTTGGAAATTTTAGGGGTAAAAATGTAATTTTTTGCAAGTTTGGAGTCAAAAATGGAAATTTTAAAAGTTTGAGGGTAAAAATGTTATTTTCAAAAAATTTAAGGTTAAAAATATAATTTTAGGGAAGTTTGGGGGTCGAAATATAATTTTTGGACAGTTTAAGGACCTCCAGGGCAATAAAACCAAAAACAAGTGACACGTGGCAGCCTCTTAGGTGTTCAGGAGTCAAAAGACCAATTTGAAAATAATGAAAAATTTCTGGGCCAATTTTGCAATTAAACAGAACTTGATTTAAGGGTAAAATTGAAACAAATTAGAAATAAGAGGGACCATTTGCAGAAATAAGCCAAACTCATGACACGTGGCAGCTCTTGGTGCTTTCAAAAGGTTAACGGATTAAATTGAAAAGCACTGAAAATTATTGGGCCAATTTAAAATTAATTAAAACTGTTAAAAGGACGAAATTATAAAAATAAAAAAAGCGAAAGGACTCGCATAAATAGACCAATTTTCAAAAACACGCGGATCCTAGGTTGGGTCAGGTTGGATTCGGGTCAGTTCATGGGTTAAAGCTCAAAACAATACCGTTTTGGGGTTGAAACTCAACCCCCAAAACGACGCCGTTTTGGAAGCTTATATATAGCCTACTTTAGGTTTTTTTTCATTTTTTACAAAAAATCTTCAAAAAGCTTCCTTTTCTTTCTTTGGTCCCGAAATTTCTTACCAATGAACAGGTTAGGGTAAATTGTCCATTTAGTCTATCTAACTTATCAACTCTACTTTTGTACGTTTTACAATTCAGTCCTTTTTACTCAATTCACTATATTCAAATTTTAATGCAATGCTAATGATATCATAAAAATTAAAATAAATAAATAAATAAATCTTGAAATCACTATTTTTCAACACCACTAAAAATCGAGCTGTTATAGCTCTCCCCTTTTAAGGAAATTTGGTCCCGAAATTTCTTACCAATGAACAAGTTAGGGTATTGTGATTTCATCGAATCCTTTGTCTCCCATGTGGCTTCCTCTAACCCGTGATGATCACAGAATACTTTCACCAATGGTACACTTTTTTGTTCTGTGACGATCCCATGTGGCTTCCTCTTTTGTTCCTCTAAATATGATAAATCCGACTGAATCTTAAACTCAGTGGGTGTAATCACATGAGAAGGATCTGATCTGTACAGTCTCAGCATCGAAATGTGAAATACATTGTCAATCTTCTCAAGTTCAGGTGGTAAAGTCAGCTTATAAGCTACAGGATCAATCCTCTAAAGGATCTCATACAGCCCAATAAATCGCGAACTCAACTTGCCCTTTCTACCAAACCATAACACCTTCTTCCAAGGTGAAACTCTCAAAAAGACTCACCTCTAACGGTAAATTCTATATCCTTCCTCTTTAGATCTATGTAGGACTTCTGTCGATCAGACTCAGCTTTTAAACAGTCACGGATTGCTCGGACTTTGTCCTCAGTCTCGTGTACTAAGTTGGTCCGAACCAACTTAGGCTCGCTCAACTCAGACTAATACAAAGGTGTTTGATATTTTCTACCATATAGTGCTTCAAACGGTGTCATTTTAATGCTAGCCTGATAGCTGTTATAAAAAGCAAACTCTATTAATGGCAGGTACCTCTCCTAATTGCCCTCAAACTCAATGATAAAACATCGTAACATGTCTTCCAAGATCTGTATCACTCACTCATACTGACCAGCTATCTGCGGATGATATTAGTGCTAAAATTCAACCTAATTCCCAAAGCTTCATGTAGCTTACCCCAAAACCTCGAGGTAAAACGTGGATCTCTATCAGAGATGATAGTTATCGATACCCCATGCAGTCGCACGATCTTAGATACATACAACTCAGTCAACTTTCTAATGGATAATCCACTCTTATCGGAATGAAATGAGCTGACTTAGTCAATCTCATAACAAAGTCCGTAGTGATTCATTCTCATTTCTACTCAGGAATGGTAATAGGCTGCAACAATCCAGACGGTATCATATGCTCAGCATTCACTTGTTGACACACCAAACATCTAGCCACGAACTCAGAGATTTCTCGTTTCATACCTGGCACCAATACATCTTCTTCAGGTCGTTACATTTTCACACTCCCTAGATGTATGGAATAAGTACTACTGTAAGCTTCTATCAGGATGTCTTGTCTAAAGTCAGGAACACAAACCCTATCTTGGAAATACAACATACCTTCCGTGTCAACAATAAACCCAGCAGTGGCATCATTTTGAACCTGTTGCTTTTTAGCTTCAAGGTTTAAATCATTTTTCTACAAATCTCGAATTCACTATAAAAACAACGGTCTCGTCTTAAGTTTAGTGGTGATAGAACCATCACTCTCTAGCGACAAGTGGGCATTCATCGCCCTCAATGCGAACAACGATTTTCGGCTCAAGGCATTAGCAACAACATTTGCTTTTCCTTGATGATAAGCGATCATAAGATCATACTCTTTCAATAGCTCTAACCATCGATGCTGTCGCAAATTCAACTCTCTCTGTGTCATCAAGTACTTCAAACTCTTATGATCAGTGAATACGTGACATCTCTCACCATACAGATAGTGACTCCAAATCTTTAAGGACAAGACAATGGTAGCTAACTCCAAATCGTGAGTAGGATAGTTCTGTTCATGCGGCTATAATTGTCGAGAGGCATAAGCTATTACCTTTCCAGGTTACATTAAAACACAACCCAAACCATTCAGAGATGCACCACTGTATACAACAAATTCTGCTGATCAAAACTTTGCTGACACTTTTCTGACCACACAAACTGAATATTCTTCTATAGCAACTTTGTCATCGGCAAGATGATGATAGAAAAGTCTTTCACGAACCGAAAGTAATAATCAACTAATCCCAGGAAACAACGTACCTCAGAAACATTCTTTGATACCTTCCAATCGAGAATAGCTGAAACTTTACTCGGATAACCCTGAATTCCCTTCGACGACACTACTTGGCCCAGAAATCTCATTCTCGTGGTCAAAACTCACATTTGCTAAACTTTACAAATAGTTACTTTCTCGCAAAATCTGTAAGACCTCTATCAAATGCTGAGTGTGCTCTAACTTCATCCTAGAATAAACTAGTATATCATCAATGAACACTACTACAAATTTATCTAGCTGAGGCTTAAAGACTCGATTTGTAACACTCCAATACCCGATTCATATGTATAAACCTAGTATAGAAGTATTACATTAAAGTTCAGTACAGAAGAATCGAGCCATGTAAAAATATTTCTTCAAACGATGCATTTTTAGGTTTCTTGATTCAACAAATCGTAAATTAATCAGGTATAATTAAAATCGAGTCTTAAAACCGATTTAAAAGAAATAAAATATGATTTTTAGTCCAAAACACAATTTCAACCAAAATTCATCATTACATTTCATCAACTCAAAGCATCCCAAATCAACATTTTGCCTTCCATTAGGGTCACATGTAAGTACCATTTGTACATACCATTTTACCTCAAAGTAAATTACATAAACTTGAGCTTCAAGAGTGATGTGATGTGATGAGAAGTCTCTTGCTCGACTCTAGCTTTCCATAGCTTTTGTACCTACGCGTTAAAATAAATGCGTTAAGCCGGTGAAGCCTTAGTAAGTACTACAAGATTCATTAATCATTCTTCTTTTAATCACTCATTTCAAACTCATTCATACACTTGTTTATTCATGTAAAATACATACCTTTTATGTAAATAACATTTAACTTACAGTAGTGTTATGAATTCACGTATTCTTCCTCATTTCACATTTTAGTCATTCCAACCTCTTAGCTTACTAATTTTATCATTATTGGATTTCTTATACATATATTGTACTTACTTTTAATGTGATTATCATTTCACTTACCTCAATGTCACAATTTGCACATTCTTTCTTTTTCACAACTTAGCCATCATGGCTTTCTTGACCATAGCTCATTTAGCTTATTTAACCATTTGGCCCATAGTAGACTTTCATAGAACCTATCGGATAAACGGAACAAGAAGAAAGTACTGAGGTACTTAATAGAGGCACATAAGTGCTGGGCAATAGTAGACACACAAAATGCTAATCAGAAGCACACATAGTGCTGAACAGAAGCACACATAGTGCTGAAAGAGGGCGCACATAGTGCTGAACAGAGGGCACGAAATGTGCTAAACAGAGGGCGCTAGTGTTCCTTAATGGCATGTCACTATTATCACAACGATTTTAATTTGTCTACATAGGCATAATATCTCATATTCATCATTTCTCATTATTTCACATATCACATTTACATTTCTATTCACATATACATAATCATCATATACCTTCTTACTCTTGTTTACACATTAATTTTCAAAGCAATCCATTTGAGTCAAAGTCACTAAATTATTTATATCTTGAGCTAAAGAATTCAAAATTCATATCCGCTTAATGTTTCTGAAACTAGAATTAAATATATTTTTACCATAAAATTTCCATAATTTTTACTTTAACCATTATGTATAGTAAATTCTTTCAATTTACCCCTTCTCTGTTGTCTGACAGTTTCGATCTTTCTTCACTAACATTTAATTATATTTTAGTACAGATATCTAATGATGTTCCTGTCTCTTTCTTTTGAAAATAAACTCATTAAGGATTTATCCATATAAATTTCAGTCTCTAATGATTTTTCTAAATTTTTCTATGATTTTTAAAAGTTAGAACAGGGGAACTCGAACCCACTCTGACCTTGTTACACAAAATCAGTTATAACTCAGAATATACTGATCCATTTCCATCACCGTTTCTTCCATGTGAAACTAAACTCAATAATATTTAATTACATATTTAATTTGACCCTTAAATCTTTATATACAATTTTTGGTGAATTTCCAAAGTTAGTCCCCTATTACTGTCCAAACTGTTTTAATGTAAATATTTCCTATTTCATATTTCTTTGCACTATATTTCATCCAATCACACATAATTACCATACTTATAATTAAATATATCATTTTACTTATTTTTATACCATTAATCATATACTAAAATCATATACTTTTAAAGAGAATAAGTTTTCCATTTAAATGTTGTAGTACTTACCTCACTTGTAGATAATTTCTTCTCACACCTTAGCTTTCTCCTTTCCTTTTTCTTCAATTTAGTCCTTCTCCTTCCTCCCTCTTTCTTCAATTTCATAAAAACACATATAAGCTTAAGACCAATACTTTTTCATGCTAGATTATGTAAATATACATGTATGTCATGAAAATTAAATCATCTCTTACCTTTGTTCTTGAATTTCCAAAATTCTAATTCAATCCCTATCCACTTTAACACTTCAAAGTGGACTCTATAAGGAAATTAAGGTGTCTACTAGCTTCCCTCTATGCCTTTCTTAAGGAAATTTCAAAAAAAAATGGAGGATTTTGAAGCTTTGAGGGCTTAACAATGGTGAAGGGACTAAATTGGAATAAAAAGAAAAGTTGGACAATTAGAACATGGACATGGACAGTTGAACTTTTAAAGAGAAGATGATATTTTCATCTTTTAGTTGATTTTTCATCTCTCAAATTCTCTAGACTTTTCTTCAAAAATATCTAACTTAATAAAAATGGTAAAATTGCACTTTTAGTCCCTAAGCCTTCCAACTTTACATTTTGGCCCAAAACTTTGCCCCCAAAAATATCTTCCATCAAATTACTCTTTTGTCCCTCCTTAATCAATCTAATTCCCATGATGACTCATAATTCAATTTAGATAAATTACTATTAAGTCCTTCCTCCTTTCTCACAATTACTAATTAATCCTTAATTTTCTAATTTTTTCTTATTTTAGCTACATAGTCTAATTCTCAATTCTACTCTATTACTGTTCCAAATCCAGTTCAAGAACGCGGATGTTACAATTCTCCCCCTTTAAAATAAATTTCATCCTCGAAATTTACCTATAACAAACAACTGTGGATATTGTTGTCTCATTGTTTCTTCTTTTTCCCATGTGGCTTCCTCTAAGTTATGATGTCTCCATAACACTTTTACCAAAGGAACCCTTTTATTTCTCAACTCCTTTAGTTCTCGAGCTAAAATCTTTATCGGTTACTCTTATAAGTCAAATCCAGCTGTATTTCTATAACCTCCGGAGTAATCACATGAGATGGATCAGATCGATATCTTCGTAACATAAACACATGAAAAAATTATGAATCTTGTCTAATTTTGGAGGAAAAGCTAATCGATAAGCCACAGGACCAACTCGTTTCAATATCTCATATGGCCCGATAAATCTTGGACTTAAATTTCCCTTTTTATCAAATTAGAGAACTTTCTTCCATGGAGACACTTTTAAGAAAACTTTTTCACCCACATCGTACTCTATATCTTTTCTTTTCAGATCAACATATGATTTCTATCTATCTGAAGCAGCTTTTAGTCAGTTTCTCTTCAGTTTCTTGAATCATATCAGGAACCACTAACTTACGTTCACTCAATTCTATCCAACACACAGGAGTCTTCCATACCACTAACTTCCATACAATGCTTCATATGGTGCCATCTGAATACTTGACTGATTGCTGTTAGTGTAAGTAAATTCAATCAAAGGTAAATACTTTCTCAATTACCTTCAAACTCAATAATACAACTCCTCAACATGTCTTCTAGAATCTGAATCACCTGTTTTGATTACCCATCTATCTGAGGATGACATGCTGTACTAAAATTCAATCTAGTACCCAAAACTTCATGTAATCTTTCCCCAAAACTTTGAAGTAAATCTAGGATCCCGATCAGAAATAATAGATACAGGCACACCATGAAGTCTAACTATTTCATCTATATACAATTGTGCATACTTGTCTAATGGCAGAAAATGAGCAGACTTGGTCAGTCGATCAATAATCACCCATGTAGCATCCTTTTTCTTCGGTGAAGGTGGCAATCCCGTGACAAAGTCCATTGTGATTATTTCCCATTTCCATTCTGGGATAGTAATTGTTTGAAGTAATCCCAATGGCACTTGATGTTCTGATTTTACCTTTTGACATGTCAAACACTTAGAAACATATTCAACTATATCTCGCTTCATCTTTTTCCACCAATAAAATGACTTTAAGTCATGATACATCTTATTACTTCCCGGATGCATAGCAAAGGAACTATGATGAGCTTTTTCCAAAATTCTTCGTTTCAAATTTTCTTGATTGGGTACACAGCCGATTATGAAATCTCAAATTCCCTTCATGATCAATCTCAAACTCACTATTTTTGCCTTTTTCAAGTTGTTTTCTTATCATCAATAACTCTTCATCCTCTTTTTGTGTGTCTTTTACTTCTTGCAATAAAATTGGTTTCACTCTTAGCTAAACTGATAATTCACTATTTTGTTACATCTCCAAATGCACATTCATCGCCTTTAATGCTGCTAACGACTTTTTACTCAAGGCATCAACTACAACATTTGCTTTCTCGAGATAATAATCAATAATGCAGTCATAATCTTTAATTAACTCAATCCACCTTCTTTGTCTCAAATTCAGCTCTTTCTGAGTTAGCAAATATTTTGAACTTTTATGATCTGTATAAACATAACACTTTTCTCCATATAAATAATGTCTCCAAATTTTCAATGCAACCACCACCACAACCAATTCAAGATCATGTGTCAAGTAATTCTTCTCATGTGGCTTCAATTGCCTTGATGAATATGCAACCACCTTTCCATCTTGCATTAATACACAACCCAAACCACTATAAGATGCATCAATGTAAATCACAAATTCCTTACCATATTTTGGTTGAATTAACACCGGAGATTCAGTCAGAGCTGCTTTTAACCTATCAAAACTTTGTTGGTACTTTTCATCCCACTCAAACTTTACATCCTTCTGTAACAGCCTTGTTAAAGGCAATGCAATCATTGAAAATCCCTAAACAAATCTTTTGTAATAACCAGCTAACCCAAGGAGACTCCTTACCTCTGTCACATTCTTCGGTGGTTTCCATTCAAGTATAGCTTCAACCTTTTTCGGATCAACACATATACCATCAACTGATACAATATGACCAAGAAAAGTAACTTCTTTAAGCCAAACTTCACATTTGCTTAACTTGGCAAACAGTTGTTTTTCTCTCAAAATCTGCAATACAACTCGGAGATGTTTCTCATGTTCTTCTTGTCCTTTCGAGTACACCAAAAAATCATCAATAAATACCACCATGAACTGATCCAGATACAGCTGAAAAATTCTATTCATAAGATCCATGAAAGCAGTTGGAGCATTAGCTAATCCAAACGGCATCACTAAGAACTAATAATGACCATAACGAGTCCTAAAAGCAATCTTTGGTACATCAAAATCTTTTACCTTCAACTGATAGTATCCCGATCTAAGATCAATCTTTGAAAACATACTTGCTCCTTTCATCTGATCAAATAAATCATCAATCCTGGGCAGTGGATATTTATTCTTTATCGTCACTGTATTTAGCTGACGGTAATCAATACAAAGTCTCAAAGATCCATCTTTCTTTTTCACAAATAACACCGGAGCTCCCCATGGTGACACATTGGGACGTATAAATCCTTTATCCAATAACTCTTGCAGCTGAGTTTTCAGTTCTTTCAACTCCACAGGTGTCATTTTGTATGGTGCTATCGAAATCGGTGCAGTTCTCGGAACCAATTCAATTCCAAATTCAACTTCTCTTTCAGGAGGTAAACCCGACAATTCTTTAGGAAACACATTACGAAATTCTCGTACCACCGATATCTTTTCAATCTCATTACCTTCTACCCGGGTATCTAAAACATAAGCTAGGAAAGCATCATGCCCCTTCTTAATCATTTTGGAAGCCTTAATCGCAGAAATCACATTCGATAAAGTACTAAATTTCTCACCCATCACAATTACCTATTTCCTGTCAGAAGTTCTCAAAGAAATTCTTTTTCTTTTGCAATCAACCACGGCCCCATATTCAGATAACCAATCCATTCCAAGTATCACATCAAACTCAAGAAATGTAAGAGCCATGAGATCTACTGGAAATTCACAATCCTGAATCTTTAAAGGAAACCTCGTACACACTTTATTGACTCTCTCTCTTTGTCCGAAAGGATTAGTAACAATCACTTCATGTTCAGTAGGTTCTACTACTAATTCTCTCTCTTTCACTAATAAGTTTCATATATATGAATATGTAGAACCAGAATCAATTAATGCAAATACAGGAGAGTCAAATAAAGAAAATTTACAGTTGATTACATCAAGAGCATCTTCCTCTTCTCTAACAAGATTTGAGGCCCTACTCTCAACTTCATCTTCAGACTCTTCACGTCTATTCGACATATCTACTTTCTATAATATTCACAATTTAATCATCTAAATAACTAAACATCCTCTCATCTTATCAACATATAAAATGACATGTACACGTGGACTCATTCCCGATCCCAATCATCAGAAAACCTTCGTTCTGATACCACCAAATGTAACACCCCTATACCTAGTTCATATATATAAACCTGGTATAGAAGTATTACATTAAATTTCAATACAAAAAAATCGAGTCATGTAAATTTTTTTCATCAAACGATGCATTTTTAGGTTTCTTCATTCAAAATATCGTAAATTAATCAAGTATAATTAAAATCGAGACTTAAAATTGATTTAAAAGAAATAAAATATGATTTTTAGTCCAAAACACAATTTCAACCAAAATTCATCATTTCATTTCATCAACTCAAAGCATCTCAAATCAACATTTTACCTTCCATTAGGGTCACATGTAAGTATCATTTGTACATGTCATTTTACCTCAAAGTAAATTACCTAAACTTCAGCTTCAAGAGTGATGTGATGTGATAAGAGGTCGCTTGCTCGACTCTAGCTTTTCGTAGCTTTTATACCTACGCGTTAAGCCGGTGAAGGCTTAGTACGTACTACAAAAGTCATTAATCATTCATCTTTTAATCACTCATTTCAAACTCATTCATATAATTGTTTATTCAAGTAAAATACATATCTTTTATGTATATAACATTTAACTTACAGTAGTGTTATGAATTCACATATTCTTCCTCATTTCACATTTTAGTCATTCCAACCTCTTAGCTTACTAATTGTATCATTCTTTGATTTCTTATACATATATTGTACTTACTTTTTATGTGATTATCATTTCACTTACTTCAATGTCACAATTTGCACATTCTTTGTTTTTCACAACTTAGCCATCATGACTTTCTTGACCATAGCTCATTTAGCTTATTTAACCATTTGGCCCATAGTAGACTTTCATAGAACCTATCGGATAAACGAAACAAGCAGAAAGTACCGAAGTACTTAACAAAGGCACATATGTGCTGGGCAACAGTAGGAACAAAGCACTAATCAGAAGCACACACAGTGCTAAATAGAAGCACACACAGTGCAGAATAGAGGGCACGAAACGTGTTAAACAGAGGGCGTGCTAGTGTTCCTTAATGGCAAGTCACTATTATCACAACAGTTCTAATTCGTCTACATGGGCAGAATCTCTCATATTCATCATTTCTCATTATTTCACATATCACATTTATATTTCTATTCACATATACATAATCATCATATACCTCCTTACTCTTGTTTTCACATTAATTTTCAAAGCTGTCCATTTGAGTCATAGTTACTAAATTATTTATATCTTGAGCTAAAGAATTCAAAATTCATATCCTCTTTATGTTTCTAAAACTAGACTTAAATATAATTTTACCATAAAATTTCCATAATTTTTACTTTAACCATTTTGTACAGTAAATTCTTTCAATTTGCCCCTTCTCTGTTGTCTGACAGTTTCGACCTTTCTTCACTAACATTTAATTATCTTTTAGTACAAAGATCTAATGATGTTCCAATCTGTTCTGTTTGAAAATAGACTTATTAAGAATCTATCCATATAAATTTCATTCTCTAATGATTTTTCTAAATTTTTCTATGATTTTTCAAAGTCAGAACAGGGGAACTCGAACCCACTCTGACCTTATTACACAAAATCAGTTATAACTCAGAATATACAGATCCATTTCCATCACCGTTTCTTCAATGTGAAACTAAACTCAATAATATTTAATTACATATTTATTTTGACCCTTAAATCTTTATATAAAATTTTTGGTGAATTTTCAAAGTTAGTCCCCTATTACTGTCCAAACTGTTTTAATGTAAATATTTCCTATTTCATATTTCTTTGCACTATATTTCATCCAATCACACATAATTACCATTTTACTCATTTTTATCACCATGAATCATATAGTAAAATCATATACTTTTAAAGAGAATAAGTTTTTCATTTAAATCTTGTAGTACTTACTTCACTTGTAGATAATTTCTTCTCACACCTTAGATTTCTTCTTTCCTTTTTCTTCAATTTAGTCCTTCTCCTTCCTCCCTCTTTCTTCAATTTCATAAAAACACATATAAGCTTAAGACCAATACTTTTTCATGCTAGATTATGTAAATATACATGTATGTCATGAAAATTGAATCATATCTTACCTTTGTTCTTGAATTTCCAAAATTCTAATTCAATCTCTATCCACTTTAACATTTCAAAGTGGACTCTATAAGGAAATTAAGGTGTCTATTAGCTTCCCTCTATGCCTTTCTTAAGGAAATTTCAAAGAAAATGGAGGATTTTGAAGCTTTGAGGGCTTAACAATGGTGAAGGGACTAAATTGGAATAAAAAGAAAATTTGGACAATTAGAACATGGACATGGACAGTTGAACTTTTAAAGAGAAGATGATATTTTCATCTTTTAGTTGATTTTTCATCTCTCAAATTCTTTACACTTTTCTTCAAAAATATCTCACTTAATAAAAATGGTAAAATTGCACTTTTAGTCTCTAGGCCTTCTAACTTTACACTTTGGCCCAAAACTTTGCCTCCAAAAATATCTTCCACCAAATTACTCTTTTGCCCCTCCTTAATCAATCTAATTCTCATGATGACTCATAATTCAATTTGGATAAATTACTATTAAGTCCTTCCTCCTTTCTCACAATTACTAATTAATCTTAAATTTTCTAACTTTTTCTTATTTTAGCTACATAGTCTAATTCTCAATTCTACTCTATTACTATTCCAAATCCGGTTCAAGAACGTGGATGTTACACGATTCATCAAATCCATGAATGTTGTTGGAGTGTTAGTCAACTCAAACAACATTACCAGAAACTCATAATGTCCATACTAGGTCCTAAATGTTGTCTTGACACATCACAGTCCTTTACTCACATCTAATAATAAGCCAATCTGAGATCTATTTTAGAGAAAATTATCGTACCCCTCAACTAATCAAACAACTCATCGATACGAGTCAACGAATATTTATTTTTTATCGTTACCTTATTCAGCTGCCTGTAGTCTATATACATTCTCATCGAATCATCCTTCTTTTTCACAAACAACACCGATGCGCCCCAAGATGATACACTCGGTCAGATAAAGCTTCTGTCTAATAACTCTTGCAGCTGCGTCTTTAACTCTTTCAGTTTAGTTGGTACCATTATATACGGTGGAATCGAGATCGGTGTAGTGCCAGGTACTAAATCAATACCAAATTTCACTTCTCTGATCCACGATAAACCCAACAACTCTTCCGAAAATACATCTGTAAACTCCTTAATGATCGGCACCTACTCTAACTTTATTCCTATACCCCGAGTATCAAGTATATAAGCCAAAAATGTCTCGCAATCTTTACAAACCATCTTCTATGCATATATAGCTGAGATTACCCCTGTATCACTGTCCAATTTCCTAGACTCAACTGTAATTACCTCACCTATCGGGTGTTTCAGGTCAATCTGTATTCGTTTACAATTAACCACTGCATCGTGCTCAGTTAACCAGTTCATTCCCAAAATTACATCGAACTCAGTGAATGGTAATAGCATCAGATCAATAGGAAATTCATAGTCCTAGACTTTTAGTGGACACTTACGACATATCATATTAACATTGACACTATGACAAAATGGGTTCATGACTTGTACGTCAAATTCAGTCGACTCAATAGATAATTTCTTTTCAATAGCTAATCTAGTACAAATATATTCATGAGTCGATCTTGAGTTAATCAATGCACACACAATATCATTAAAAATATAAAATATACCGGTCACAACATCAAGAGTGGTAGCCTTTTCTCTAGCTCAAATGACATAGGTAGGTGCTTGAACCTTAGATTTGGCTACATTATCCCTGTTATCTCCATGGTTTCCACCGATACTATTCTTTGCCCCGAGCGCCTGCCCTTCTGTGGTGTGACAGTAGGTTTCACACTCCGATCTTTTTTCACTTTAAAAATCATCGAATAGTGTTTCAAAAAATTATTTGTACACCCACATCGGTAATAGGCGCCTTTCATCTTACGACACTCGCCTGCATGACACCTTTTACAATACCAACATAACGGATTAGGTGTATTATGAATACTAGTTACACTATCTGCGGGTCGATTTTAGAATCTAAACTTTGGTGCCTCTGATCTGCCCCTGCTCAAAAATCCGAAGAAGATGGCCACCGATTTCCCTCTTCCCTGAATCTCTTTGGCAGTGGTATAGAGAAAGTTCTGGTGGGATTCTTCTTTCCGAATTCTCGGAATCTCTTCTCTCTCTGCATTTTATGGTTATATATTTCCTCTATTTTCTGTGCTTTGTCTGTCAAAACCATAAATGGTCGTAGCTCAAAACCACCTACCATAATTTTGATCTCGTTATTTAACTTATCTTCAAAGCGGACACACATGGCCTCATCTGTCGATCAATTTCTCTAGCATGCTTGCTGAGTTGTACAAACTCTCGTTCATACTCTGCCACTATTTTGCTTTCCTGTCTCAACTCTAAAATTTCTTTCTTCGTTTTATCGAAGTACCGTTTGCTGACATACTTCTTCTTAAACTCCGCTTGAAAGAATTTCTAGGTAACCTCATTTTTTGGTACCATTGTTACGATCATCATTCATCAATTGTAGGTCTCATCCTTTAGTAGCGAAGCAGCACACCTCACATAATCTTTTCGAGGACAAGTCATTTCACTTAAGATGGATCATCCTTTGTATTTTCACGGAATTTCTCTACCTCATATTTTCTGACCCTATTCGTCAAGATGCGACGCCTCTGCTCTATTATCGGGGAAGGTAGAGGACTATCGAAGGTGTTATTGGTCAGGCAGCAGGCTGTGCAATAGGCGATGGAGGTGGTACCGTAGGATTATTTCTCATAAATTCTGAAAACCACTGTCCCATCAACCCGAAGAACATGTTCTTTGCTTCATTTTCTGTAATCGATAATATTGGAACACCGTGACTGGCTTCGAAATCATTCGTCGATACGTTACTATTCACCTCATTGGTTTCATCCCTTTCAGAATCAAACATCCTATAATTATATGCAAAAACTATAGTTAGATTAGATCTATCTTTATCACACTATCACATATTTATATGGCTTGTACTTCTAGATCTTTCAAAAATAATCAAAACAATCCAAAAATGGCTAAATCGTAAGCTCTGATACCATTAAATGTAACACCAAAACCCAATAACCATCATCGATTAGGGTTCTGGTGTCGTACTATTCATATATCACTGTTCATCTTTTAATACCATGTCATTCAATCTTACTTTATTAAAGAAATGCACCCAATACGTCATGTATCATCATTTAATTATAATCACATCCCAACAAGGGTAAAAAGGTCATTTCCATGATTTTTAGAGATATCTATCGGTACTTGTTGGACAAGTATCGGTAGTTGTCAAGTTAGTAAATAGTTCAAGAATAGTGCAGACTTCTACCGATACAAATGAGACTTCTACCGAAACATGTCATGCTTCTACCGATACTAAAAACTCTGGAGAGATAAGAAACCTTACCCTGTAACTTCTACCGATACAAGTATACAAACTATCGATACTTCTAAAAGTAGAACTATCGATACCTACTATGCAACTAGAGATAGAACTCAAGTCAGTGAACAACCTCTCTCCTACCCCATACTTCTGCCGATACATGCATGAGTTCTACTGAAACAAGTAAGCAGAATCTCAAGAATCATATCAAAACACAAGTTTATCAACACTTATCATCTATAACTCCATAATGCATTGAACCATTACATAACTTATAGTTTCCAAGTCATTACATTGTACTTCTAAGTCTATATTTCATCTTGAACAAGCATATGTTACTAAGTTCATTATTTCATTAAAGACATAAGAAAATCATCACAATCTTGAACGAGTGAACAAAAGATGACATCATCCTAGTACATGCCATAAAACCAAGTGATATAATTACTACCGACAACTCTGGGATAGTATAATGCTCCGAGATGATCCGATCTTCGAACAACAAAAATAGGATCTATAAACCAACAACAATTTCCACGAGTAAGCATTTGACAACTTAGCAAGTTCATAGAGTTAAATAGATTTACCAAACTTCAAGAGTTGTACATCTAAAATCAACCGAATCAAGTAAGTTGTATACATCCATTATTGGATTCAATTCACATTTGATAACTCATGATGTCGAGAGAATTCGCAACAAAGCGAAAACTTTCGACATCGGACCTTTCATCTCGACCATCATAGGCCCAATTTAATAACTCACGATGCCATAGAAAATCCGCAACAAATGCAGGATTTCCATCTTCGGACCTTTAATCTCAACCGTCATAGGCCCATTTTGATAACTCACGATGTCATAAAAAATCCGCAACAAATGTAGGATTTTTTTCATGGGACCTTTATCCGTAATAGGATTAATTTCTCATTTAATACTCATAGAGACAAAAGAATCCGCGAAAATCGCAGGATTCTCATCATCAAACCTTTTTACATTTCCGGCTCAAGGCTCGTTAGCTTCTTATTTCCTTTGTTCCCGTCTTTCGTGTTTCCAATCACTATCTCAAATCATAACAATTGTACACAAGTACAAAAATGTGCAATTTAAATTAGAATTTAACAATATGAACTTACCGGACTAGATTACAGTTGTGGTTAGACTGTAGGGACTATTCTGCTAATTTCCCTTTCCCGCGATTTGTGGCACAATCATATTCTACATCCACAAATCATTCAATTCTCACATTAAATCACTCAATCAGAGCATTTAACACAATTTGTTCCTTTTTGGAAAAATTATGATTTTACCCCTAATACTTTCCTTTTATTCAATCTAGTCCTTTCAACATAAAACATGTAAAATACTCATTTTTTCTAAACACTCTCCAACCGAATGCTCATAATTCTCATACAAATCTCTACAATAAATTTATTTCCACTAAAGACACAATTTCATCACTTTTACATTTTAGTCTTTAAACCCTAATTTATCAAAATTTACTTTACAAAAAGATCTAACCCAAACATCAAGCAATCAAATCGATCAAAAGCTTTCAAGAACAAGCATTTTCAACAATGGCAAGTTTTATAACATTAGACAGATTCATAAATTGGTCCCTAGATTAGCTTGATTAAGCTAATACGAACTCAAAAACATAGAAATTACTAAAAACGATCAATTTTTACTTACCCAAATCAAGCACAGAAGTTTAACAATGGAAACCCCAGTTTTTATTTGTCTTTTCCGTTGACAAGATGAAGAATATATGAAAAAAGTCATTTCTTTTCTATTCTATTTCATATATATATATATATATATATACTTAATGGCATAATTGTAATTTTAGCGACTTTCATAATTAGCTTAGTTAATTACTTGTTAAGCTTTAATTAATCATATTTACTTCTAATATTTCTCATATTAAAGCATCAACTAAAATCCTTTAGAGTAATTTGTCCATTTAATCTTTCTAACTTATCAACTTTACTTTTGTACCTTTTACGATTCTGTCCTTTTTACTCAATTCACTGTCTAGACATTAAAATTTCTTATCCAAATTTTAATGTAATGGTAATGACATCATAAATATTAAAATAAATAAATTTTTAACTTGACTCGTCGGAGTTGTGGTCTCGAAACCACTGTTTTTCGATATCACTGAAAATCGAGCTATTAAATTTGATCTATAAAAGGATGTGGAAAATTATCTTTTCGAGTTAAAGAGTTCAACTTCCTGTAATCTATATAGACCCTCCACTCGTTTTGGACTAGAGTGGGAACCATCTCACCTGTCGAGTTTTCGATTAAGACCACATTAGTTTTCTTAGGTACCACGTGAATCGAGCTAACCGAGTTACTGTCAAATATGAGATAGATCATCCAAGCATCAAGCAGCTTTTGAATTTGTTTTTTTACAGCATTCATCATTGGTGGATTGAAGTGTCTTTGAGCTTCCTTATTCGGACTTGCGTTCTCTTCAGTTGGTATTCTGTGCATACAGGTTAAGGAACTTAAAACTTTAATATCGTCAATCGACCATCCGATCGCCCCTTTGTAGTCCATCAAGACTCAAACTAGATTTTCTTCTTCTAACTTCGAGAGCTTACTAGAAACAATTACTAGTAGAGTGTTTCATCTCCTAAGAAGGCGTACTTAAGGTGTTTTGGTAGCGGCTTGAATTCTAAATCCAAAGCCTGTAAAATCGAAGGCAATAATTTAGTTTTAAAAGGAGTTAGTTCGAAATATTTACCTTGACTTTGAGGAAATTTCAGAGCCTCCATAAGAAAAACGGCTTCACGAACTAGATCTTCAAACATCATTAACTTCTTTAGCTTTTCGATATTTTCGAGATCCAAACTCCTACATAAGATGGTTTGCAACCCATCTACATCACAATATTCAAAATGCAAATTCGTTAGTGGTTCAATAACATCACCACTAGAAACATTCGACATTATACTAAGTCGGCCCATCGCTTTATAAACATTAAATTTTACAACATCATCGTCAAATTCCATAGTGAGTGTCCCACTACAAACATCAATCTTCGTACGAGTAGTGCTTAGGAACGGTCTTCCAAGTAGAATATTAGAAGAGTTCTTTGAGTTATCGTCCTTCATGTCAATGATATAAAAATATGCAGGAAAGATTAACTCATTTACTTTAACGAGGACATCTTTCAATACCCCTTATAGATACACGCACGATTTGTTCGCCAATTGAATTATCACCTCTGTTTCTTTTAAAGGACCAGTATTTAGAGATTTAAAAATAGATAAAGGCGTGACATTGATGGATGCTCCTTTTTCCCAATGCACAATTTTTTCAAGAATTTTGCATAGCGTGGAACCTATTTGATTGCATCTAGTAAGGGAATATTGATTTCTACCTTTCAAAATGTCTCTAAAATTTCTTTCTCTTCTCGCTCCTTTTTGCATTGGCCGAGCCTTCTAGGAAATGGGGGTTGCACAACAAGTGGTTTTGGTGGCACCGACTCTATTGGAACTTCTAAATCTGGTTTTTGTTTTTCTTGTCCAACATCGTGGGCATACCCCACACCAGTTACGGGTTCCAAAATCATTTCACTCTTAACGTCATAATGCTTGTATTATGTCGAGGGTTGGGTTTTGTTTGAGACGGTAACCTTCCTTGAGACTCCAAATGGATAACCGTGAGTACCAGCTTGCTCATCTATTTGTCTATCTCCTACAAATGCATGTTAGTCTTTTCTTGAAATTTTTCAGTACTAGTGGCTAACCTTTCGACAATAGCTTCCAAGGATGTCTTTGGAGGTGGTAGTTGCTAATTTAGAGGCGGTTTCTGTTGATACAACTGATTGAATCGAGGATTCGAATCATAACTTAGATTTGGATGGTCCCTTCACCATGCATTGTATATGTTCAAATAGAGGTCTATCATCTTTGAGGTGGGTGAAAAGTTTTCGATAACATTTTCTTGTTCTTTCGAATCCTCATGTAAGATGGGACATGAGTCCGTCGGGTGATCTGAGATGGTACAAATTCTGCACAGCTTTGTTGGGTTTGTCTTATCTGCAAGCTAAGTCTACACAATATTAGTGAGTTTATCTATTTTACTTTCTAAAGTCAGAGTACTTAACCCATGAACCCGTCTCGTGAGTTCTGCAGTCGGTCGAAACTATTGAGAATTCACAGTCATCGTTGAAATTAACTCTCTTGCTCTTTGGGGAGTCATGTTAACAAGTTCTCCTTCACTAGCTGCATCAATCATCTTCATCTCCATAGGGAGTAATCCCTCATAGAAATACTACAATAGTGATTGTTCAGAAAGTCTATGTTGTGGGTAACTTACACACAACTTTTTGTATCTCTCCCAATAATCATAGAGCGTTTCAGTCTCCTTTTTCTGAATTCCCACAATGTCTCGTCTCAGCTCGACTGCTCGTGCTGCTGGGATAAACCTGTCAAAAAATAAACGAGACATATCAACTCATGTGTTAACAAATCCCTACGGTAAATAAAATAGTCACTCTCAAGCAAAGTCTGCTAATGAAAAAGGAAATGCACAAAGTTTAATTTGGTCTTCTGTTACTCCTTGAGGTTTCATGCTCATGCAAACCATGTGGAATTCCTTTAGGTTTGTGTGCGGATTCTCATTTTGAATCTCGCGAAAAATGGGCGATAGATGGATTAAGCCCAACTTTAACTCGAACGATGTTCCCTTCGTTGGATAAGTTATACACATCGATTATTGTTCATCTGGTACTACTACGAATTGATGAACAGTTTGATCTTTCATTTTCTTTGTTTCCTCGTCATCGAAAATTTCCTTAGTAAAAGCATATTCTTCAAATTCGGTTTGTAGACGTTCACCGTGAGCTTCTTTTCTCAACCTTCGGACCAATTTCTCTATCTCCGATTCAAAGTCATTTAGAGGTGTCTGTTCAGATCTTGTCATAAAGAAAACAAATGAAAGTTAGAAAAATGTTACTTGTCCCCGTCAATGACGCCAAAATTTGATGGGAGTCAAAACCACTAAATAAATATTCCTACGAAAAATAATACAAAATAGTAGTATAAGGCAGTAGGATCGATTCCACAGGGATTGGTTTCTATAATCTACTTTCGTGTCTTCCTCTTGAACGTCGTGTCGAAAGACGTGCTCGTAACTTGTGACTGTCTCCCTAAAAATATAATAAGAGGGGGTTTAGTGATAAAAATGTTAAACTAAAATAAAATGAATTAAAATAAATAAAGTGAAATAAATCTAATTGTAAAGTAAATTGATCGAGATAAAAATGAGAAAAACTATATTTAATAAGCTTAGCCTCAGCCTCTATTCTCTTCGAAATTGAACTAATCCTTGAAAATTGGTTTTCCCTTTTAAATCGATAAACTGGTTATAGCGCTCAAGAATGTCCCAACCATCAACTTTTCCTCTTGTAGCCAGTTAAGGTACGACCTACAAACCGACCCTTAACGAATGTCTAACCACATCGCTCGTTCGTAATTTAAGATTTCGACAGTCTTACGCTCTGAAAAGTCCAACTTAAATTAACGGCCTCAACCGCGTGGGTCGTTTAAATTCGGTCCCTATCGCCTTTGACGAAATCCAACTAGTCGTTTCCCACTTGGACATGCCAATTTGTTCGCGGGAACTCGAATGCAACACGATCGACTCGACTTCCCAACTGTTCACCAAACTACTTCAACCTAACATGCACTTTTTGAATCAAAGTCGAATTAACTTTCAGGGACGAATTTATACTATCCCTTAAACCGGAGTGATAGCGAGTACCGATTTGAGAAGGTTTTTAGCGCAATTTCATAACTCACGATTATTTTCTTGTCGGAGCAATAACCGGGCTTAGGCTAAAAAGAACTTAGTTGCACTTGAATTTAATCATGCTTGATGGATTAAGATGATGTATTATTTGTAATTATGAAAGGTGGAAACGGGAAGGATGAAAAAGCAATTAAACAAATTTTGAAAAGGAAAAGTAAATGAAATAGAAATGGCAGAATACACTGACGCAAAGACAAGAAGAAATGAAGAATGGAGAATTGCTTAATTGCTTCACAAAATCAAAAATATGTTTTCAATTGAACCCAAAAGACACTATTTATATAAAATTGGTTTACTAAAAATAACTTGACCACTCCTAAACTAATTTTCCCATTTACTAAAATAAAGAAATCCTAGTCAAACTAAAATGAAAATTATAAAAGAAAATAACAAAATTCTAAATTAAGCTATTGACAATTAAACTAAAAATACTTTTGCACTTAAATCCTCATATTCTCTCAAATCTCAATGTAGCTCATCTCTTAAATCCTAGTCCACTTTTTGCTTGCCTTCAAGTTGGAACATCACTTTGTGTACCTGATAAGAAAATGTATGAAATTAGAAGTACATTCCTCATAATTAATAAAAAATACACAAATAAAATTACTCAAATTATTTACTATCAGTTGTGTAATGTAATACACAACCATTTTGATTATCGTTGCAAAATAATATTTAACAACAGTTACGGTACTATTTTTTAAAATATTTAACTTATAAATTTATACCATTATGAATTTTATTTTGTAACCAATTTATTATTGTAATGATTTTTTGTCGTTATAATAAAATTTTAGCAACGACAATGTAACTTTTCATAATAAAATTTTAAAAGATTATTTTAAGTAGTTTTAGTAATGATATATAATGGAGAATTCAGTCATAAAATAATTTAGTAATTAATAGACAAAGATTTGGGACTTAATTACAAAGTATTTTAGTCCTAATTATATATGTCTAATTGGTTCCTCTGCTAGTTCCCTACAACTTTGAATAAATTGCATGATAACTTTGGATGAACGAACAAAAATGATGAATTAGAAACAGGTTGCATGAATTACTATCCGTACTAAATACATTTTCTTGAGAAAGCAAGAAATGACTTATGATTTTTTTAAAAAAGATGACTTATGATTAATTTAATTTCTTTGAATTATTATTTTATTACATGAAAAATAAATAATTGAATCCAAAGTGAAATTTAAATTATGTAGTCATCGTAGTTTAATTTTATTCAGATAATTAAATAAGTTTGGATATAAATTCTAACATTGTAAAATTTTCATAATTTTAATGGAACTAGAATTGAATTTTGTAATTTATTTAATTCAAATTAATTAAATATTTTTTAATATGAGCTTGATTTTTTTAAAATTTAAGAACTTAGAATCAAACTCTTGCATATTTAGAATCAAACTCTTGCATATTCTTCACCTATATATTCCCACTATTATTGTAAATTAATAATAGTTGTATACTAGGGAAAAACTCTATAGAAATTTGGTGAAAGTTTACGTGAGTAAATTTTTGTATACTCAAAAAAATTCTTTTTTTCTCGAGTTTGGATTCTAGGTTAAGAGCAATTATAATTGCAATCATCCAACAATTATAACTCAAATCTAGAAATTGTTTTTTATTTTGAGGAGTATCAATGGGTTTGCGATTTTGACTCTCCCTAAGAGTCTCAGATTTTTGTACGATTCTTTGGGTTAGAACCCACTCTCGAAGCATCTGATGGTTCGAGGATAGAAGAGAAGAGCAATTGATAAAAATCTTGAAGACATTAAACTTTAGTTTGAGTGGATTAAAAAATTCAAGCACCTTCCTAGAGCCCTTTACGATTTAAACAAGTCTCCTTAAGCCTCAATATACATGTATTTATTTGGTCAGATTTATTACTTTAGAAATCACAAGTGAGATCCATTTTAGACAATTTTTATAATTTTATTGTGTCAACCTGAACATATTTTCTAAATAATTTTTTAACAAGTAGTGTCAGAGCTTAGGTCATGTTATGTCTAATAGTATAAATTGATAATAAAAATGCATG